>CAAE01014998.1:2191320-2220858 GCA_000180735.1 Tetraodon nigroviridis
AAATAAATAAACCAGGTTTTCAGGACACCTCAGGTCATTACACACTGTTGACATCAATTATAATTAATACATCAGCCAACAGGCGCTAAATACGATGAAAGACATTAGCAACCATAACAAAATAAACTTGAACAGTGTCTCTACTGTGCTGTGCAAGTTATATGTACTAGTTTTTCTAGATGTCCTAAATACTTGGCATTTTTTACATAAATTGTAATTTAGGATATGGCCACTGATGATTCTATTAGTGTAATATTTAAAATTGTTTTTAATTAAAAAAAAAAAAAAAGCTTAAAAAAGGTTTTGAGAAAGACCTTACACAAGAAATTGCATTCCATTTATTTTACTCACGGTGGCAATGCTCTCTAATTACAATAATCTTCTGGAGTTACTTTTTTTTTTTGTCCAATAAGAAAAAAAAATATATAAATGAGAGTGAACAAAAATGTTCTTCCTCTGTATTTGCTGGTCAGTGTGTGCCACATAGAGAGCAGTGGACGTGACTGGAAGATTACCAGAGTCCAAATGTTCTTCCAAACCTCCACATCCTCCCACAACAGCACAATCCTCAGCTGAATTTGTCAGCACCGTTCAACCTTCTTACTGTCTGCTCATTCTCTCATTTTTGAACCTCAATCTCATCTAGCCAAGGATTTGTGGAAGGGCATACCCCATCCCTCCGAAGCTGCACAGCCTCAGTTGGACTGAGCACAGCCTTATTCCAAACCAGACATCCATTAAACCAGGGTATTACTGTAATACAACCACTATACAACTCTATCTCTATTCTATCTTTCTCTGTGTCTCTTATTCAAGCAGCATATCAGCGGGAGTGGTGTTATTAATATAGATTCTGTAGTGTACAACATTTCATTTCTATGCATATCAAATTAGGATGCTTGGCCGTGAAGACCACATATTCCTAAATTGAAGCAAACCTCTTTTGCCACAGGAGGATCTAGGTTAGCATTTTGAAGATGATTATGTTTTGCTCTTGTTTAGGATCTATGTTGGTTTCTCTCAGTGTAAAGAGTGTGTAATGTGATCCACAGACACTGACGCTCATCTTATAAAGCAGGTATTTAACCAATCAAGACTACCCTTCTCCCCAAAGGCTCTCTGATCCAATTACCAGCATGGCACCGTTTGGCTCATCACCGACTCTGCCAACCTGGGTGAACTGCGTCTCCGCTGCGTCAGCTCCTGTGCATCCCATTTGCGCACTCAGTCTACCTTCATCTTTGATTGGCTCCTATTTCCCCCACTACATGACACCTCCAGCTCAATCAGCATGCAGCTTTTCTTCTTTCTTTTTTAAAGTTGTCTGCCCGAGCATGTGTGTGTGTGTGTGTGTGCGTGTGTGTGTGTGTGTGTGTGTGTGTGGGTGGGTGTGTATGTGTATGTGTTTGTCAGTTGCATGCTGGGAGCGAGTTTCAGGCTGATTAAAGACATGATTTATAGGAGCATGATGTTGGCAGAATTCCCTGATCCCTCCTCAAATCTCCTCAGATGAGTTCTCTCTCCACTCAACCACAGTAGGCCACACAAGAAACTCGCTGCAAGACATCTATATGTCTGATTTACTCTCTATGCACAGTGCATCTAAGGATGTACATGGTTTACTGTAAATTTCTCTTTGCCTACATCAAAGCACATGCTCACTGCTCCTTGCCTACAGTTCTGAGTCCTGACTGATTTTCTCATTAGGAACTAAGGACCGCGCTTCAGCACGTACAGAAAAAGCTTATCATCAGAGGTGTTTCCTTGTTAATTCAAAGTGATCAATTTTGAGACGGACTAGGACTGACCGTTTTAATTGGACTTTGATTGGCTGTTGATAAAAAGTCTGCAGAGAACAAAGGGAGAAGGCAAACCACAGTGGATGAAAAGCAATCTCAGACTCCATTAACTGTCATATCATCATGTTGGCTCATTCAACCAGAGCAATTGATTAAATCCTCAAAAAACATTTACTTTAAAAAAAAAAAATCCTTCGTGGCAATAATTATTTTATAGCCTAAAAATAACTGCATTATTCTGTGTGTGTGTGTGTGTTTTGGGTTTTTTTTGTGGGTTTGGTTTTTTTTTGTTTGTTTTTTAGAAAGTCCAGCAGAGAAAAGTTTCAGTGTTCCAGTAAGCCCTGGAGAACACCACTGCTGCAGCAACATGGAGACCAAAGGTCCCTTGCTCTCCCGGCTTTCTGGATTATGAAACAGTGAGCAAAAAGTCAGCAGCATATTAAAATAAACGGAATATGGCCTTGTAATCAACTCAACTTAAAAACTTTTATTAAAATTGTTTACAAAGCTGTGGCAATAAAATATCTTAAACTTCAAATTTACTATTCAAACTTCAAAAAATAACTGTGTGGACGAGGATACTGTAACTTTGATGGAGGGTCCATTTTTTAGCCACTGGCTGGCTTAACAAAGCAACATGCCTCTTATTCAGAGTTTGTCACTTCACTTTACACCTGCTTAATTTTGATCCATTTTTACAATGATAATATACAAACACTGAAACAGCAGAATCATTCCTAATTTTGATTGTCACTTAATCACTTTGCCAGACAGACAACAAGAGTTCCACTTAAAATCCACCGCGGTACAAAACCTACAAATCAAGTTCCCCAGTCGGCTTCTGACTGTCACAAATTACATGAATCACATGAATCTGAGTTCGCAGACAGTTGTAAAGTTCCTTCCTAACCCTGCCTACTAATTAAGACCGGCTGTCTTTCTCCTCAATGTCTGTGTGTGGGGTTTTTTTGTTTGTTTTTTGTTTGTTTGTTTGTTTGTTTGTTTTTGTTTTTTAATTTGTATTGAATTTGGCTTTAACTTTTTTTTATAAAATCAGTTTCATAAAAGAAAAAAAAAAGTGACGTGAACGCTCCATGTTTACTGTCTTTACAGATCAGTCTCCTTTTCCAAATTCATCATTACCTGGCAAACTGCAGCACACCACTCTCAGCCTTCTTTTTTAGCAAATTAGAAAAAAATAAATAAATTATGCGACACAATCTGACTGAAAACTTGCCTCGTTTTATTGCTGGTCGGTAGGTGTTAAACTGCACAAATACAAGTCTGTCTGACTGGACCTAAAATCTGACCACTTTTCTCCAGCACTTTCTCTCTCTCTTCACCTACAGATCCTGAAACTTGCTGGCAAGCTTTAACGACCACAGCCGTGATCATCTCTGCATCTCTGATTACTCTTAAGCCCACTTGGTGTCTAAATGAAACTATGATCCTTCCTCATTCTTATAAGTTTCACTCTACAGATAAGCTACAGTGTATCGGAAGTTCCCCAGAAGAGGAAAAAGAAAAATCTGCCAACCAGCACCAGCAAAAAACAGCATTGAAAAATACAGAGAAAATAAGCCTTCTGCAAAGAATTCGAATAGTTTGCATCTGTTAAAACATGACATTGTTTTTCTTCTGCATTCGTTTTTTTTTTTTTTTCCTTATTTCCAAAAAAACCTTTGCATTCTTGGGCTGGTGATTTTGCGGATTACAAAGCCACTAATACTAGCAGGAAAAAGAAAAACAATGTTTAATCAAGGAAATCGATACCGAGACCTTTCCTGATAAATATATACAATACTGAACCCATTTGGGAAATTCTCCCGAGACCAGCGTCTAAATTCCATCGCGCGGAGACAAATCAAATCATGTGAAAACTGCGTGAGGAGACAGAATATACTTCACTGCTGTGTCTCTGGATGGCAAATAAAAATGGTGGACAAAATGAAACATCCCGGCAGTACAGCGTGTCACTTCCAGATACAATTTCTTTTCTATTGATTGCCGAATATCAATTCAATCACTCTCAAATCCACTGAGCTGAGGGATCTTGCTCTTTGCTGTAGGCCTAATTTGCCAGTAATATGCAATCAATAGTCACTGTCTTGTTATATATCTTCTGCACCAAATTAGAAGATGATGGAAGCATGCGGAGTGCCTGCTAGTGTCCCCTGTTGCCTCAGGTTATTTAGAAATATTGGAGGAACCGTTCAATTTCCAACACACTGGGAGTGTTTATTTTTAATGTCTTCTTTTCCAGTCAGTTTCTTAAAGCCTAAAGAGGGACAGAGAAATGCTCTAAATCATGATGAGTGTCTGAGGTAATGGAGGAACTCAGTTTCATTAACAAACACAGCTGATTATTTTGGTTTTCCATACATCATCCTCAGGACACTAGTCCCTAGATTCCTGCTCAAGTTTACAATTTCTCCTGGTTCCAATGGTTTTTGGTTTTCTTTTTTTTTTTTTTTTGGAGCTATTTCATCTATAAATTGTTTATTTTGCGTTAATGTCGAACACAGGCTCTGTGACCTATTAGCTGAATCCTCTGACAAGAGTGTGGGCTAAATGGAATGGTGTCAAAAGGCTGGCTGTCCTACTGCTGCCTGTGTGTGTGTGTGTGTGTGTGTCTGTGTGTGTGCGTGTGTGTGTGTGAAGATGACTGGGAGACAATGGCAGAGTAAAGTTTGCAGAGTGTGAGTCTGTCTATGTGTCTATTGGGCATATTTTCAAATGTCTCCCAATTGTTTAAACAAATGACTTATAAAATTCTGACTAATGCGAGGTTGTACAGACAACTTACAGATCTTTCGGGTGTGTGAGCTTTCACATATGCTTTGAATGTGCGTGGGGCGGTTGCAGGATGACACATTTAGCAGAGATAAAACAAAACTTGTTTTCAAGTTAACACATAGGCCAGTTTTTAATTGTCATTTATTGATTTTTTTTTTTAACCAAACAGTCTAATAACGAGCAGCTAAAGTTGGTTACATGCTGTTTTAAAAGCTTGCGAACGCAGCTGACTTGTTTCTGCCTGGTGGTAATGGTTTTTTGAACGAGCGCACTGTGGAGGCAGCCAGCCTGCTGTGCCCAGACATCAAATGTTAGTGGGAAAATCTTACTTTTTGCTGTTGTTGCCTGTCTTCTAATGTTGGCTGCTGCTCCACTTTCAAGCAGAAACATTTATTTATCTGTTTTTTCAATAGTCATTTAAATAAAATGTTAAAATATGAAGCTCAAACTAAGAACAAGAGGCTGTAAATGCATTGATAGGTTGCCTAGCCTGGTAGCCAAGGGGGCGTCAGGGTGCTGTAAGGTAGGAACTTCAAATTCCTGCTACCTTCAAGTCGCATAAAAAAGCCTGAACATCCTCTTATTGCTCTCCAAGTCTCCTGCTTTTTCCATTTGATGCACTTGCACACGCAGACATGCTGCCTTATTAAAAGCTGCAGGAGCAGACCGCCTTTGTCCTACTACTTTGGAGTGAGGCTGATCTTAGTGAAGCTGGCAGCCAAGGATGACTGTGAGCCACCAAGCCCTGGGTCAGCTGACATTATTCCACCCCTCAAATGCAGCTGAGGCCTGCAGCGGTGCGTCTGCCTGTGTGTGCATGTGTGTTTTCCGTACGCTTTGTCCTTGTCTAAATGCAGCTTCTAGATAGAGTGGCAATTCATCACTAGAGAAACAGCATAAAAAATGACAGCAAAAGAGAGAGAGAAAGAGAGGATAGAGAGAGAGAGAGAGAGAGAGAGAGAGAAAGAGGAGAAAAAAAGGGCCGGGGCATGAAAGAAGGTGGTAATCTGAGTGGATCTAAGTGTTGATCCTCTTTGGCTCTCATAGTGCTAGTAGGAGGTCACATCAAGCCTAAACTCTTGGATAACACGGGCACTAAAACAGAAGTGCTGGGATATTTGCACACTGGCTAAAGTAACCAATAACAGATTGAAAAAGGATCAGCTTTATAGCAACATAGGGAAAAACAAAAATCCCCCAGAAATAATTTGCTTTATCCGCCACTGTGTGTTTGTATGTCGACACGCAATGGGATTATACAAGTGCACGTACACTGAGCTACTAGTTTAATGGCCTCAATGACCATTAAAATTCAGTGACAGCTATCGGGCTAAAAGGTTCAATTGATTCGAGATGGTCAGAAAGAGCTTCCAAGTGTTCCCACTGAAGTCCAGGCTAAAACAAGGCAAACAGAGCAGATGGGTCACTAAGGCACAGCCAAAGCCCTCCTTAACCTGCTGGATCAGAGAATCCATCATGTTTTACTGCAAGCAGAGATCACACACAATCTCCCGCGTACACACAAATGCAGAGTGCTACCTGCACACACACATTCAGGTCAGTGTGTGGAAAAACTGAAACAGTCCTAATCTGATCTATAAAGCTGAAAAATCAGGTCTTACTAATTTGGGTATGGCTATAGTGCTAAAATTGCTTTGTATGTAAAACTGCATGGAAAAAAGGAGCAATTTGTGTCTTTGGTAATAAGCCATAAAACTGTACATTTAATTTTCATTTTTACAGAATTGTTTATTTTCATGTTACAGAACATTAGAGATGCTATTATGAAGCCTGGGTAAGTCGCTCCACTGAGGTTTATTCTTGCCCATAACAGGCGCCACAATTTTCAAACGTTTATGCAACTTTGGCATCACAACAATATGGGTTTTAGCATTTGTTAAAGGTAACAGTTTGTTCCCTGCAGTTGTCAGGAACAAGGTAATTGCAAGAAGCTTTGTTCACATGAGAAAACGATTAAATAAAAATGAATATTTTAAATGTTTTACAGTCATTTATCGCAAAATGGGCACAGTGATGGTCCTGAAAACATTAAAAACAATTCTGGATTGCAAAAAACTCCAAAAGTGAATGCTTTATTATGCATATCTACTGCAGTTCTGCTTTACTGCACCCAAGTCAAAAATAAGGCAAATGTACGCATGTATGTTGCTGGCAATTACTTTTCCCTCAGAAATAGCATCCGGCAACTGTAGGGCACAGCACATAAATAAGAACGTAAGTTGGGTTAAGGGCATATTGTTATCACAGCTGTGCCAGCGTTGTGACTGTGAAATGGAAAAAATGGTTTCACTGCTTCAAAAATTCACTCACACCCACTGGGCTAGTGTTTCTCGAGCTCTGCTCACCCGTCATGATATCTGCTCGCCCGTGATGAGTTTAGCGTTCTGAAAACCTACAATTCATACCAGTGCTTAATTTGAACTTTATATCCCCTTTTTATATGTTTTTGTCTTTGCTGAGCCAAAACACAATTCCTGTTGAGCTAGGCTGCTATTAAAAACAAAACC
Source organism: Tetraodon nigroviridis (assembly GCA_000180735.1). Taxonomy (NCBI): domain Eukaryota; kingdom Metazoa; phylum Chordata; class Actinopteri; order Tetraodontiformes; family Tetraodontidae; genus Tetraodon; species Tetraodon nigroviridis. The sequence goes on from CAAE01014998.1 coordinate 2,198,444, forward strand.
ACAAATGATGTCTGTAAGAAGGAGGGGAAGACAAATTCCCAACCTTAACTGTGGTGGTGGGGGGGGGTAAACATAAAATAACCAATCCATTATGTAAGCACCACCCCTGCTATGTTTCCCTTATTCCCTCTGGCTATTAGAAACTAAGGACGCAAATAGATCACACAAGATATTAAAAAGCAGCAGGAATTTAACAGTTCTAAAGACCCACTCTAATCTTCGGTGTTCAACAACAACACGTCTCGAAAGTAGTCACATTAGTTTTATTTTCCACTTTTTATGTCTTATTGCGGTTGTTTTTCAATTTTACTGCACACCTTTACTTGGGATTTACAAAAGATAACAAAGGAGCAACTAAAACTACATGAACGCTGATAGTGTATATTTTCATGTTTATTCTTAAATGAAAGTGCACTTTTTTTTAAACTATCAATGTGAATGTGGTCAAAATATACACAAGCCAGGAGAATTCCAGGACAGATACAACAACAAAAAAATTAAGTTAGGTCAAATATGTTTGTCCATCATATTTTATGTCCTTTATAATATTGATTTTTAAATGCAATTTATGTCCTTTTATGCTTATTCTGAGTCTTATTTTTGTCTTTTGTCTATTGTGTACAGCGCTTTAGTTTGTGTTTTTTAAAGTGCCTAACAAATAAAACTGGATTGGACTGAAAAAAAAAATAAATAATAATAGTCACAATAATAAAAAAAAAAGGTTTCAAAAAAGATACACAGCAGTGACAAGGTTTTATTCATTAAAAAATGCATCAAGAGCTAAAGTATGTCAAAAGTTTAGCTGAGAGAGAGAGAAATTGATTGTAATAGTTTTTGCCAGTGAACTGACAAAACCATTGGAGGCTACATGAATACTATGAATATGTGAGTAAACTGTCAAACAAATTAGAATACTGAAGCAAATCTGACAGAAATAGCTGGTATTTCACAAGAAAAAAATGCTCATTTATCTTCTGATTCTGCCTTACTGGTTTTTTTTTCTTCACAAAACTGTCGTTTTCTGGCGTCATTTCCATTTCACTTCCCAAATACTGTACGGCACTGATGAAAAGAGAATACTTGAAGAAGACTAATTGCACAGACTTCACTTACTGCTATAGATATAAGATAAAACATACATCTTTAAGATCTCTACGGGAAAGTTATTATCCAGATGAATCGAGATGCCACAATCACACTCTCCTCCACCCCCATTTGACTCAAGCACTCATGTTGTTTAGCTCTTGTTTGCATTATTAAATCCATGTTGGGAAAAATGAAATACTGGCAGACATAATAAACATGAAGCCAGTTTAAGTGATTATGTTGGTGCGCTTTCGCAAACTAAATCCATGAAAATCCATGAAGCTAAATCCTTGAAAATAGCACAGAATGTGAATGTTTGCTGTAGGACATAAAGAGAATTGTTAAAGGCAAAGGCCCAATTTATATATTTATTTATTTTTAATGTTATTTCATTAATTTATTTCTTATTTTTTACCAGGAATTTTTCTCATGCTTTTTTTATACTAGTTTGACATTAAAGTCAGGGGTAATTGAAGTGATCATAGCTTTCGGCAGATATCCAAATTTAATTTGAGCTGTGCACTGCTATCGCGGCACTTGAAGGGCAGTACTCAATCATGGCTAAAAACAAAGCAAAACGTCACTCATCGTGACCAATTTCATAAACCAAAAGCCATTTTAGAAATGTTTTAGTCATACTCCATTTCAACTCAGTAGCACCATGTGCATCCCTGTAGCACTAATGCTACCAACCAGTTTTGCTCTTTATAATATTTTTTCAATTATTTTAAATTAAATAACCGATCCACTGAAAGTGAAACACTGAATAGATTTTCACTTACATCTTGAGACCCCATTAACTTAAGACATTTCACAATCTAAATTTTAACTCTCGAGTTAAACTAAATGTTTTAGCGAAACTAGTCCCACAATCAAAAACAGGTGCATATTTAAGATCAGATGCTGGTTTAGATGCTAGATTTTAATATAAAAAAAAACAACAACACAGAGCATAAAATCCATTAGCAACATGCTAAATAGAAATTAAAAGTTTCATGGTTTAGCAAACTCTAATTTGAAATTGGTGATAGAAATAACTGGTTTTCCCTTTCTCCCAGATTGCAGACCACAGTTCCACTTGTTCCTCTGGCTCTTGTATTAATCTGTATTTTCTAGAGGATAAGTCTCCAATTTTTTTTAGATCTGCAGGACACGTATCTGCAACATATTCAGAATTAAACCCACCTGCTTTTTGATTCATTTACATTCATATCGATAAGTCCTAACCAATGCATGCAAATGAGCTTACCACCATTAAACCATTTTTTATGTTTAATCCTCTGAATTTTGGTCAAAAACTAATGACAATGTCAGAGTTATTAAAAGTGTGATTCTGCCATAAAACTGTAGTTATTGCCATCTATTCTGCATTCATGTTGAATTTGTAAAGTGTTAATTTGGAGTCTTCTTTAATGCTCAACAATTCATTCAATCTAAATTAATTTAACTGTAATGGCCAATACAACAGCAGAAACACTTTTTCAAGTACTTCTTTGACTTCAGAGTATATATGTGACCCAGATGATCTTCTGTCCTTATGCGACCGCCTACCTTCAGTGTGAGTGATGGCGTTTCAGAGGGGAGCGGACCGCACCAGGAGTCATCTGTCGTACAACTGACTTGGTGCACGCTCGCACCGACAGAACGTGGCCTTATTATCAACAATGTCACATCACACAGGAGTCGGTCGTGAGCTGACACCTCCTCCAGTGGCAAGAAAATTGAAAAAACAATAGGATGGCAGTGCCAACAGGTCACAATTAAATGGCCGGAGACTTACAAATAAAGGTTTGTCTATGTTTCATATGCTGAAACACACAGACACACACACTGAAATATCTCAGCAAATATTCACAGTCACATCACAGTGTCCACACGTGTTACTGCTACTCACCCTCTCTTTGTAAACATCAAATATGAATGGTGTACTCAAGTCATTCCCTGCGTTGTGCATGTGCACTGTGTGCGTGTGTGTGTGTGTGTGTGTGAGGAGATTAGAATCATCCCGGACATTCATCTATTATGTAGCTGGTGAGGAGATTGAGTGGGGCTGGGTGATATGATGGCACATTCACAAAGGATTACATTACGCTCTCTTCCTTTCTCCTCTGCTCTTTCCAATCTGGACATTCAATATTGGACAATGCCTTAAAAATTGAGCTAGCATTCAGTTTATATTTAACATAAACAGAGCTTATGGTGATACAAAGCATTCGAGAGTATTTTTAGGATCCTAAATGTTTTTATTGTTGGCTGATTTATCCTGAAGTACAAAAGCCTTCAGCTCGGTGTTTCTACCAGCGTGACAATGTGCGATCACTGTTACTGCACCTGGGGTCAGTAATTAAATATATGCATCAAGAGTATTGTAAATGTGGAATCACATGTAACCATTAGTGAATGAAAAGCTGGCCGCCGTTGGCAATTCAATTACGGAAGAGGCCGGTGTCTTTGCTGTGGTGTAGGTGTGCACACATTTGTGTGTTTATTGTAAATTGCATCTAATATAACCTAAGAATGTTATTGTGCTTATATTATTTTTAACATTATTACAGATATTTCAGGAAGTGTTCTTAAACTTAAAGTAAACATTTTAAACATGTAATCAGTAACAGTGGAAAAAAAAAAAAAAAAACCAAAAGCTTTCGTGAGAATAAAACATGTGATATTGAAAAAATGTATCTCGGGGAAAGTCGACTGTGTGGTTCACACTCGTGATATAAACCATAACTGGAGCAAAATATTCTGTTGGTTACCCTCCTTTAGAGCTGTCCTTGGTAAATGGAATAACATTTAGAGTACACAGCATTATCTGGCAATTTATCATGGAACTGGGATTTTATTGCACTCGATTCTAGCAGAATAATAAACCACATAAGTATAGCTTGTGTAAATCAAATTAGATGCTGCATATTTATTATTGTTTCCATGACATGTCTAACAAGGTCGTCGACCCAGCTGCTGAATTTGATGACTAAGAATGTGTTGAAAAATAGTGTGCATGATAATGACTTCATGTAATTCATTGTGGAAAGATTGTCAACAAGGCCCTGAAATAAGTGCAAATATTTATCTTAGGCGCTGCTTCTGGTGGCACAGCTCAAATCCTGCTTTTGACCGCATCGGGCACGACACTTGTCATTAATAATTTAGTGTATTTGCATTCTGTAATTATATTTTAAATGTCATTGTTTCATAATTGTTTTTGTCACTAATGGGCCTGGCGCAGTGCTCAGATCAACGCCTGACAAAGCTGTGGCTGCTCAGCATTACCGTTAACCTTATTATATCAGTACCAGTTAAATAAACTAAATTTATTTCTGATAATATTAAACTACCAAACTTTAAAACAGAACAGAAACAGGATGAAGATGCTGCAACAAAATAAAGGGACAACGAAGTGTGAGAAAGTGTACGCTTTGAAACATTCAAAGTTACAAAGTCCTTTTTCTGAGATTCTCACTCGATGCATGAAATGCAGTTGAGGTTATTTTTCACTGACGTCTTTAATAAAATGTTCATTTTTTTTGCGTGCACTGTCAACAGACACGCTACCTGCTTCTGCTTGTATTGCTGAGAATGTGGTTGCTCAAGGAGTCTTTCTTGTTTAATTAAACCACAATGTCATCTAATCAGACGGGATTAGAATTTGAAATATCACAATGCCGCAGTATATTATGACCAATTTAAATTCTCTGTCTTGTTCCATATTTGCAAAAAGATAATATGAAATGACAGCCTCCGCTATTATGTCACTCTCATTAGGAAGTGTGTGTCTGCCCACCGTGTAAACCCAGTAAGACAGGAAAAGTGAGAAGGGATTCAACACAGATACAAAGAAAAAGAAGAAAAAATCAAGCTACAGCTGACTGTAAATGTTCTCCATTACAATAAATGACTTCATTACAATAAAGTAGTATTCAACCACCCTCTGTGTTTCAATGAGTTTAACTGTGGAACAATTTGTTGAAGTGTGCTCAAGTAATAGCGCCTCGGATGCTGCCTGTGGTATTTACACTTATCCTCTCAATGTGGAGGCCTGGGCCTGCCAAGAGCATTTGTACCTGCACACAGCTGCACCTGAGACTGTGCACAGAGCCACAAAAAAGCCCCAGTATCTCACTGATCCAGCCCAGCCCGTCCGTTCCTGCACGTATTAAGACACAGGAGCTTTTAGCACCTAGCAGGACTAATCTTACAGCCTTGTGTTCACTGGTCCTAGAGCCAAACGGCCTTCTACTGCTCTCTTCACACCCTTGTTTCCTTCTCTTTTCTTCTCTCTCTTACTCTCTTTCTGTCATGTCTTGTGTAAATGTGAGCATCTGTGGAACCTTTGTGATGAGGCTAGAGAGAAGGCAGGGAAATGTGAGCCACTGCACCACTGGGGTCAGAAAAAAAAAAAAAAGAAGGGACATGCATGCGTGCATGTATGTGTGTGCGCGTGTGTGGGTGTTAGGGGAATGTGGGTCCATTGCACTTGAACTGCATACAAAAGCGCCAGCATGCACTCTGCCCTGCATTTATGTCCTCACTGTCAGGGATGCAAAGCAAAGTGTGCATAAACCTGTGTGTGTGTGTGTGTGTGTGTGTATGTGGCATGCGTCTACTGACTTGTGAGCGCGTGCACGTGAGTGCAAGGCCGAGATAGGTTAAACTTGTACTCGTGAAGTGTTCCCAGAAGAGATTAATCATCCTACGCTGGAATGCAGCATTGTGGTCATAAATCATCACCTGACCTCTCTCTCGTTCTTTCTCTCTCTCTCTCTGTCTCTCTCTTCCTCTTTCTTTCTTTCTCTCTGTCTCTCACCCACCCTCCCCAGGACGGTAAAACCAGGGTAAAGAGAGTGCCACTGCCTATCTGTGGTAAACAAACAACCGAGCAGCTTTGACATGAGAACAAAAGGCCAGAAACAAGTCTAATTATGAAAGGCGGGATTTGATTGAATTTTTCGTTAAACGTCTAATGCAGAAGGCCGTTCATTTGGCATTTGAAATATTACATTTGGTGTATTATTCCTCTTACAGTCAGATAAGAGGTAAGTAAAAGAAAAGAAAAGAAAATACCATCTAAAAATCAAGGTCTATTCACAGACAGTGGGTTTCCTGTGGATCACACTTTTTTTTTTTATAAACTGTGGTGATCATTGATGAGGTCATCCTTTAATAAATACTAAATAAAACACTAGCCCTGTAAACCCTGCCTTTGAAATAAGAGGCCACACGTGCAAGAATGACTTTTGTGGTTGTTTTGCTGCAGATATGATTATTTTTACTTCATCTCATGTATAAATAATGTAAAATGACACACATCCCTCCTCTGAGGTAACTCTCCATTTCCTGTTTCCTCCAGACTGGCAGCATTTACAAATGCTCGTATTTTTTCAGATGCTCTTCAAATGTTAAAGAGCAGTCAGGTGTCAAAGGTTCCTGTTGAACATCTATAATTTTTAAATTTTCAGAAGTCTCGACTCTGGCCTCAGTGGAATAGGTGTGCGTGCGTAGAGGAGTAAGCATTGAGTCAATGCTGTAGTCTTCATTTTGTTCATTTTGTGATTCAGGTCGAAGAAAAAAAGCCTTCCTGGGTTATGTTCAAGTACAGGAAATTGATTCTGTAATATTAAAAATTCAGTGGCAGAGTTTCATTACTTTTCTGGGTCTATTCCCTTTTTTCCTTTGTGAAGTGGAAGAAATATCACAGTTTATTAAATTACTTCTTTGAAAAGTCTCTTGGGTTGCCGTCTTAACTTCTGTCTTCTGTCCTTCTTTGTAAGACCATCTCAGACAGTAAGGTATGGCTGCCAAATAAACTGCCTTTGCGGGGGCAGACTGTGGCAACCAGTTTTGTTTTTAACTGCTCTTCAACAAACAAAGGTCATTTAAAGAGCGGGGACATACAATCATTCCTGATTCCAGCATTAGGCAAGAAATGACTTGGCAGCTTCTTTCAGAATACCTCTGGAGGCCACACCTCAGGGCAGCAGGAGAGTGCTTTTTAGTGCATTCCACAAAATAGAAACCGAAAGGAAAAGCACGAGAATTTCTAATTTGTCTTGGAGACCATGCACCTCTGCATGCTAATGGGAGTAAAGAAAAGAATCCTTGAGCTGCAAGGCTGACACACGTAGGGATTGCTAGTTTATTTTGCTGCCACTTATCATGCAAAGACTAGACATTTTAAACTAGAATCAACCTTTGAGAACATTTTTTAAGAGAAGTAGCACAATTTGGATTTCAAATAATTATAATTATATACAATATGTTTCAAATTTTTCAGTCCAGCACGAAGCAATGCTGCTAATTTCAGCCAAAAATTTGATTTTTGAAAAAATGCAACAACAACAACAACAACAAAAAAAAAAAAATCACAGAAAAGACCTAAAAATGATTAGCACCTTTTAAAAAGAAGTCAGTTCTGTGAACACGCACCAGCCATTCCCTGTCGATCTGTGCCTTCCGATCATATTTATTAGCTCAAACACAGAATTTCACCTTCATCACCCACTAGGGCCGGTTGTCTGGTTGGACTGCATGAAAAAAAGACACAAGCCCCAAACCTCTTTTACTCTGGTTCAGCACAACCAGAAGGCGCACCAAAAAAGGGAGGATGAGCTAAAGGCAGTCAGTCAGCTGTGAGACAGATGCAATGAAAATCATCCCACTCTGCCATCTCTTCTGGCACAAAAAAACCCCCCAACCAGAGCCATGAGTATGGTAATCCAAGACGAAGGCCGCTGCTACATTTGTCATTTCCTCTACACCGCAGCCAATGCCAGACGTCGTGCACACCATGTGAGACTAAGCCTGGCCTGTGCAACAACGGGAGCTTCGAGACATCGCCCGAGAGGTGGAGCCATATAGAATGCCAACCAATTTAGAAAAAAAAGAAAAAGAAAAGAAAAAACACTAATGTACAATATCCGTAATCTAAAGGCAATAAAAGCAAGAATACATCAGAGCACAGAACGGAAATGAAGCAGATACATCCAGAAAGAAAAACAGAGAGAAGAAATTCCTTAGTCGCTGAGACTAAAAAGGTTCCGTGCGTTGGAGTATTCCTCAGATTCCTGCCTTGAAACTGAAAAGAGGAATCAACTTAATAAGAATCTAATAAAGTGCCATTAAAAGCATAGGAATTCTGTGTTCTCTTTAAATAATTTACTTGGACTTTTGACTATTCTTCTGTAAATAAAAAAACAAAACAAAAACAAACCTTTAATCACAATGTATTATATAGCTGAAAATGTATTAAATTTAAGGAGGTTTTCCAATTGTCCACCATCTAATGCTCCCCTTAATCAGCAAGTCATTGTAATTTCATGCTACTGAAAACAACAATGTAGTAAAAGATCTCTACATGTCTTAGCAAGCTCCCCATAGGATCCCAATTTATGCCCAAAGTTTAATTGTTGAAATATGAAACAAGAACTTAATGGAGCATGAAGGGATCAAGCTGAGGACGAGACAGCCGGAGAGGGAAAGTGAGGATGGAGGACATAGGCAGTGAGCAACTGGTTTCAAGAGGCAGAAATAAGGGTGCAGAGACAAATTCGCTCCTTTCTCATCAAAGCCTCTCAGGCGACGTCGTATTTCATGCTTCCACAGAGCTCTGCAGGAGGACAAATCAGGTCAGCAATAGTGCTGAGTGGCTATTGCAGCCATTTTTTCCAGCCTGGATTTATGAGATAATTGTGTTTTCTGGCTCAAAATGTGATGAGCTAAGAGGATTTCAGCCCTAAATAGAGTGAAGGCAGTGTTTTCTCTTTACCACCATTTGCTGTGTGTAAACAAGTTGCCCTTAAAGATTCTCCCTTCCACTTACCTCTGCTTTATTTAAAGGTCAGCATTCCAAGATAACCAGCAATAGGGATAGGGGGCTTGTTCCGCTTTCACTAGAATCTCCCTCTCCTGTCTGAAATTCTGTGACGTTGACATGTAACGATCGGCAACATGACAGGAAAATCAGCCTCGGGAACACGCCTGTTCTCATCTCTATTTAAGTGTGAACCTCTGTCGTGAAAAACTTGCTACTGACATCAGAGACTGAGGGCTGAGCTTCTGCCGCAGGTGTTTGCGCCCCATGATTAGTTTTGTTTTTTTATCTTTTCATAAAATTAGAAAAAAAATAAATAAAAGCCATGATAAAAGCCAGTTATTTGCGTTCCAAATTTCAAACACACAAATGTCTATAATAGCGCTGCACAATGAGGCGTATTTCCAAAAGCAAAGCAGTCGAAATCTGAATTGTACAAAGCCTGTGTAGCACTTTACCTTCCAAATAATCAGACCTGGGAGACAAAAAAGGAGCTTTTTGTAATGACGTTGGCCAATGTCCACAATGTTATCATTGATTTAAAACAATGATGGCTGTGGCAGATTGTTTAAAGGGGTGTCTGGCTCTGAACGGGTCACACAATTTCATTAGCAGACAGTTCGGAACGGCTTCATTATCTGAAGCTGAGTGGGTTCTGAGTAGGACAACAGGCTCACAGCACCAGTGCAGGTCATGCCAGCAGAGTGAGAACATTCTGGGTGAAATTGGACCGTTGAGGTTTATTTAATGCCATTATTTCCTGTCTATTTGCATGTCAGAATGCTGACAGCACTATCTCTGCAGCACAGGGCTGTCAAGTCCCGCTGGATCTCACTGACCTCTGAACGGCACTCGAAGCCGTGCATTTGTTTGTTTATAGGATGCACGTTTGTGTCTATGTTTGCAGGTCCACACATGTGCATGCATTTGGGTTATTGTGTGAAGCCTTCAGTCGTTAATCCCCTAATCTGCTGAACCCTGCAAATCACTACAGTCATCTGTCAGCTCTGTCAGAGAGGCCTAGAGGGTACATGCACGAGCCTGCACACGAAAGCATGCAACACACACACACGTTTTTTTTTCCAACTTCACCAGCCTGATTTGAGTCTATTAAAAAAAAAAAAAAAAAGGTGCCACTTGATGAGCTTGATAGAAAATTGTACCAAAAAAATGTGCAGCCCTCAACAATAATGTAGGAGCACAGATACTAGCTGGAGGAAAGCAATGTGCGCATTTTTGTCACTTCTGAATTAGTGAAGATCCAGCATGCAAAGAAAATTTAGCAAGTGGAAAATTAATCCCGCTGTGAGTCCATGCTCAATGCCCAGACTTAATCTGGTAGAATTGTTGTGAAGGTCCGACAAGGTCGTGGACTTAGCGAGCCTGTGTCCAAACTCAGACCGCTGAGTCTGGACTAAACCTCTCAGGTCTTCTTGTGTGTGTCTGTGTTTGTGTGTACCCATGCCAAATAGGACACCCTGAGGGCTCGTCTGGAGATTGCGGCTGACATGGTCTGCTGCGAGCGGCAGTGCAAGCGCCTATTAGCACTTCATGCTGTAGTGTGTACTCACACATGCAAAGTAATGGACCAGTCATACTTAAGATTACAGGTGCAAGAGGTCAAGTGTGCATTTAGAGATGTACATACAAACTATGCCTGTTTCCCCCCGCCTGCGTTTAGGCAAGTCTTGGGGAAAACAGCGCGCCAAAGATCAAGGTTTGCTTGTTTTCTGATTCATCCCCGTCAAGAGCTCAAGATGGAAGGACAGAAAGGTGAGAGAGGCATTAAAGAGCAAGAGACCACAGATCACGGCTGGTGTGAAGAGAGCTAAAGGTGGAGGAGGAGATAGAAGGCCACAGAGGGAAACCGCGCCAGTTAGACTGAAGTGTGGATCTCAGCAGGGGTGTCTCAACGTTAAGATCTGCCTCATATCTGTTTGTGTGTGTGTGTGTGTGTGTGTGTGTGTGTGTGTGTGTGTGTGTGTGTGTCTCCGTGTTTCCCGTAATAAGTTGCTGACAACTGCTACACTGAGATCTACAGCTGGTGTGTGGGTCTTATCTCCTGACACCATTCTTAATTGACTCCAAAAGTTTATCTTATGCAATCTTTGCCTCAGACGCATATGGCACTGGGTCCTGAACTCAGAGTCACACTAGTGCCCGTGAACAGATGTCTCGCACTGTGATGAAAGCGCCCATTTGTGCAGACACTGGTAACTCATCTTTATCATGGACGAAAAGCTGCTTTGTAGTAAGCGCGAAATCACTTTTGCCCGTATTTACCGACGGCAATGACGAGACGATGCGCCATGGTCGCCAGGAACGCATCGCGGAGAGAATGAATGAACACTCATCGCGACACCCAGTTTCCACGCTAATGGAGAGTGAGATTTTGCTTTTTTTTTTTTTTTCCAGAAATAGATCGGTGCATGCGTGTGAAATATCTCGCGTAATGCAGCTTTAACCCTCAAAACCCGCCGTAAGGTCACCCCTACCGGGGAGCCACTGATCAGACAGCTGGATGAAGAGATGACACATACCCGACACTGCGGACCCGCAGGGTGAGCCCTATGTTACCGGAGCCACTCGGGTTCAGGCTGACATGACCATAGCAAACGTTCTGTTCCAATAAAAGACGCCTCAATGTCATAGCTCCGCGCTGCCCTTCCCGTCCTACTTGCCAGAAGAAAATTGCGCACACATGTGCCGTTGGTGTTCGCCAATTGCAGGATTAGTACATGAATGCATCTGAAATACCACATACCTGTTTCCAGCTTTACGCGGGACTCACTGCATCCCTCTTCTCCAACTCGAACTTTTCTTTTCCCCGACAGCTCTGGACCACTCAGCAGTTGTTTATCGCATACTTTTCTCTGTCCCGTCTATCCCGGCAGGACACTATCGCGAAGTGGCGTAAAGACAAGAGATCTACGACGCTGTGGGGGGGCTAATGAAGAGGATAGGCTGGAAGCCGCCAGTGCAACATCTCACCAAATCGGGGGAATCAAGCGAAGGAATCCATTCGCCGACAGTCGCTGATGGGAACCGATCGGAATTAAAGGTGCAGGAGAAGCGGCCGCACGGCTGCGCGCAGACGGCGGGGGATCGTGCTCAGAGCGCGGCAGCGTCGGTCGTGCTCGAAACGTGAGCGGCAGCCGCCGTGGGAGCGACCGTCCACACGCACGGTACAGATGGATAGCGCGCTCACGTCCGAGCAGTGGTCATTACAAGCGCTGTGGAGCGTAATCTACTATGCACCAGTGACCGCAGTCAGGGATCAGAGGACGGGAATTACCAGTGCAATGGAATGATGGAGAGTCGAAACTCTCAAAACACATTGCATTGTTTCATTATCCATGAATGATAAATTAATAAATTATTGTATCCCACGTCTTCGTAGCAATTTTATTCTTCTGTTAATCTGCCAACAGATTACTGACAATCGTCTCACCAGTTAAAGAATGATATTCTTTGAAGAACAAAATCGGTCATATTTGTTTGAGATAAACTATACCATGCCAATATCTACCCACTTTTTATTTTGACTAACAAGCACGGTGCATCTCAAAGTTTGATCATGCTTTTTTTTGGGGGGGGGGGGTTAATAACCCTCCATCGCTGGCCCGGTGCTCATTATAGTGGTCCTCATGCATCTCTTTTTAAGCAGCGCACCCACTGCACTGCAGGCAACTGCTCACATTAGCAGACTGGCTGTAATGGGCTCTCCCTGTTTTTAGCAGCAAGGGGAAGATGCAATAACAGAAGCATGCAATTATGCACCATGACTTGGGAAAACATTGTTAACAGTTACCCCGTTGGCTCCCTCGGTCTCCGAGCTGTAACTGCATATTTCCCCGTGGAGGCATGATAATAACGCCTGCTTATTTGAAAACATCTTGTAAAGAGAACCTTGTGGCTCTTTTGATAAAGATTTCATTTCAGAGGCATTTTTATGCATAACTGGGGATCAGCAGGGGACGTAAACCTCCAACGTGTGGCCTTATTTATTTATTTTCACCCCTCTGCTTCATACTCCATTTGAAACGCATTAACTTGTCCACCACTGATGCGCTGCTTGAGACAAACGAGGTGCCAAAGTATCAGATGAGGAATTTTTCAAAACCTTAACTCGGATTCACAGATGACAGAATGAACCTGCGGAGATGGGGCGATAGAGAGAGTGGCGACTGGAGGAGTCTCTGGTGGGTACCACAGGTGTAGCCTGAGATGAAAAATGCAGATGAGGACAAAATGGCCTACTGAGCCATTTTTGTGTGCCCGGGCGATAACCTAAAAAAACAGGTGCAGCATGCTGGAAGTTTCTCCATAATGAGCTCTACATAGTTCCTTACAGATGCAGCCTGTTTACAAAATACATCGCAGTTTGCTATATAAAGTGTCAGTCTGCAAACCAGTCCAAACAATATAATAAAACACAGCTACTGTCCTCACTAATTTCTTATGGTGTTTTATGAAAGTGATGTCAGCAGTATTAAATCTGTCCTCTATCTGTCTGCACTTAAGCTTCTGCATATGGACGGAGCTTGAGATGATCCCTAATATGTCCTATTAAAAGCCAATCCTGTCAGTGAGCATAGCTGTAGAGAGAGCCCTGACTTGTTCTGAACTGTGCGGACATTGACTAGAATTTTGTTTACTGTTTTAAAATAACCGTCAAGCATGACAGCGGCTGCAGGACGCTCACGGGCCTTTTTGCATCAGAACATTAAAGAAGCGTCGTCACTGAAATCAAATTAAAACTTTCTGTGAACTGTATTTGTACAGTTTTTGCCTTATTTGTCTCTGCATCTATCGGTTCCGTTTCAGGGTCTCTGCCGTCTGTGTTCTCTGTGTCACAATTAGAGATCTCCATCTTTTAAAGTGATGAATCTTTGTAGGATCTGACCTCTGGAAGAATGTGTTGGTGAAGACATACTCAAAAAGGAACAAATACCCCAGAAGCAAGCTGTCAGCTGTTGTACGGGCAGATGAGCCAACTGACCTTTTTCTATCTCAAGCCAATATTATCACAGACCATTATAACCTATCAGAGCCTAATGCTCGTAACCGATGCTCAGGGGTCCTTTACCAACGTAGTGCTCTGGGTTCCCAGTGCTATCTCCACCATTACAGATGCCACTGTGTCATAGATTCCATTTAACCTTCTGCAATGAATCATTCCTCATACATCAATCACGAGCAGCCATCGGGGTTAACGTACAGAGTGTAAATATAGCTAAATGGGTGCACAGGTATGTCCTACAAATGTTTAAAAAGAGACGTGTGGCATATTTATGCTGTAATCAGGTGAATTCATTTCCAGCATGCAAATTAGCTAATTAAAGTTTCTTAATGTATAGAATCACCGCTCATCGGAGTTACCATTAAATAGCTTTGCATCCATTTTTTTTCCCAGCACTTATTTCACACCACTTTTGAAAAAACAAAACAAACAAACAAAAAAAAAAAACAGTAACACATTAATTCATAATACAGACATTGAAATGTTATCAAAAACAGAGGATGAAAATAGAAATCAATGTGGACACTAGTCAAACACAAAGGAGTCAAAGATGCAAAAAAGCAGCGTCTCGGACTTGGTCTAAGTCATGTTAATTGTTCCCTTGCAGCCTACTTTCTCTTCTGTCTTTAGCCTTTTTACATCATTACACAGACAGAGTAAACCTTCTCTGTTCCTCTGCTCATACGAGGCAACAAATCGATGTCCCTGCTCTGCTTCAGGCGGTACGGGCGTGCACACTCAGGTAGCAGGTGGAGTCGTTTGGCCAGATTCATTAGAATGCAAATAAAAAGCCCTGCTCCTGTAACAAAGTTTTAGTTAAAAAACACTTAAGCTCTGAGTAACAACTAGAGAAAATATTTATAAAATTTGTATCCACAGCTACAAAGGGGCCAGTAACAGGTAAGGCCAGTTTACCAAGCTTGAAAGCATCTTTCTGCTTGTTTGACTATTTAGTAAATCACATTTTGACTACATTTCCCCCGTCAGCATTTGTTTCTCTCATCTTCCCTCAGTGCTGTAAGTGCTTCGGCAGGCGGAGCTGGAACGGGCTGATGTGAAGCAGTAACAGGTACACGAGGGAGTAGGGGAGGCTGGTGGAAGGGGAGGAGAGCTAGTTGGATTTGGCGCTCTAGACTGCCAAAATTACATCAAGCAGCAGGGGGCAAATGAGCATTTACAGTATATTTGAAAGGTGGGCAATATGTGTTTGTCTAGGAGCGTTCGTGTGTGCGGTCTGTTTTCAGAGGGAGCATTAGATCCATCAGCATGAGTCTGGAAGCTTACAGGCAGCTTACAGAGCAGTGGGGGGCTTTTGGCAGGGGTTGGGGGAGGTTGGTACTGAAGGAGAGGAAGGGGTAAAAATGAGAGGAGGGGTGAATAATGCTGCAGGGCTTGCAGACGAATAGGGCACAGCTGTTTTTTAATTGAGCCCCCTACACACACACACAGACCCACACACACACACACACACACACACACACACTATTCAGTCTATTCAGCAATTTCCCAGCTGTTGGCTCAGTGGAGCTAAACACTTTGGTGGAGGAGCAGCAGTCAGAATCTCTCCACATGGGTTCTGTTTTGGTCGTGTGACTTGTAAACCCCTGCACCAATCAAGGCCTCTGGCAGCAACCCAGCCACATAAATCTTTGTGTTCAGTCTCAGCACAAGCCAGAGCTGTCTGCCTCCCTCCTCGTCTTAGCTTGTGCTCTCAGCTGGGCAGAGTGACGTATACAGGAGGTTTTACTTTTTTTCTTTCTCCAGAATTATGTGGCTGATTTTCAAATTTGGCTTAGCATGCACCAGTCCACAATGTAATTATACAGTCAGTAAATGATGATTCTCATTAATCTTGTGCTATTATTGAATCAGCCTAGTTGCCTCATAGATTCCCAAAGTCTTTGCAGTCTTTTTGTATGGAATTTGCTTTTCCCATGTATGGGTAAGTTTTCCACTTTTCCAATATTTTCCCACAGCCCAAAAACAAATTAATGGGAGACTCTATCTGTATCTGGGTTTCAACATGCGCAGCTCTCAAAAAAATGACATAACATCAACCATTATCACAATAACACCAACGGATATTAGCCCAAGATTTAAATCAGCCCTTTGAACTTCCCATAATCGGCAACAAGTCTTTACAAGACTAGCAAACCCTGTCCAAACACAGAAAATCAAGACACTGTCCCATGCAAGTGCACACGTATGCACACACGCACACAAACACAGAGAAGTGTACTCACGCCTGCTAGGATGAGCCTATTCTGCTTCATCAACATTGCTTTTTCAGAGAGGAGTTGACACCACATGACTGCTACCTCATTAGAGGCTTTAGCCCGTGAGCTAACAGGCCACAGAGACAGTGGGGCATGTCACATTAGCTAATTATAATAATAACAATAACGCTGCCTTAGGATGCTACTTGCTTTTCTTTTCAATTAATTTTATCAGATGCACTCGAGGGTGAGGATATGCAAAGGGACGGGACAGCCACCACACACTGGCCCCATAGGAGGGAAATGATGTGTTTATTCTACATTCTTGGCCGAATGACTGGCTGCATAATTGCTGCCAAGTAAAAATGGTTATTTTAGCTTTTAATAAAGACCATTAATGTGTCACAAGACTGCTGGCATTACAAATATTACTTTACATAGCACAGACTGTAGATTTGATTCACTATTTTCTCTTAAAAGCTAATCATCTAAGATAAACTACCATACAATTACTCAAGATAATATACCCACATACAACAGAAACACACATTACACGCTCACATCATACAGCGCACACACATACACAGACACACACATTGAAGTCACACAGCAGAATTTACACACAGAAAGATGACATATTCAGTAGCTACAGCAGAGTCAAGCTTTAACTGACATTAATTGTATAGATCCTACACAACCTCACTTACAACTGAATGTGCAAGAGACTCATTAATCTCTTAATCGCCTCTTTTTCTGTTGTTGGAGTTTATCTAGCATAAATTGATCGAGAAGTGGAAATACACCCTTGACAGGTTGACAGTCAGTCAAAAACCGCACACACTACTATGCGATGAGGATGCATGAACAGATGATTCTCTGCATAGACGCTGTTGCTGCGGCTGGATCAGAGTTCAGGCATTTGCTATTTTATGTTATGATATTCTGAATAGATCACAGTCACCCACAGGTGCTCTTCAACACAAATGCTACGCTGCCCCCCCCCAATCTGTATGTCAGCATAAAATACACACAGCCCAGATTGCTTTGTGATTATGTATTCAGGTATGATATGTATTTCCAGTAGCAGTGTATCATTTATTTTGACACTGTTGCCAGCAGCATTACCATTTCCCTGCACATACAGTAAAAGTAAATGTGTTAAAACAGCATTCTCTGCTGGGTTGGGAGTGTGAAACAAAAGCTACAACTTTCCTGATGTTTCCTGGAAACAACATCTAAGAAAGAGCATAAATAAATAAATAAATAAATAAATAAATAAATATATTCCACATTAGCTTGATTTTGAGCATTTCGAGATTTATATTGTTTATTTAGATAATTAGTTGTCAGAAAAACAAGCATGAAACAACTTACTCCTAAAGCCTTTTGGTTTTAGTTACATTATATTATTTATGTTATGATAGTGGACTTATTAATTCTCAATTTTCTGGAGCCATGTCACATCAGTGAGCCAAAGTTAATAGGTTATTTTTATATGGAGCCTTCAAATCAAACATAAAAACACACCACGCCAGTGGGTAAAATTAATGAAATGACCTTTTGGACCAGCAGAATGTGAGTCCACAGTCCAGTGGGAGGATTCATTTAGGTGCTGTGGATCCTCTACCATCCTCAATCTGAATGACTGCAGCAGGATGGAGGTATTCGGAGCTTTTCAGTGTGTTACTAGTGGATTGGTGGTGTCCCTGCGATGCTCCTTCCCACAATCCAAAAACAAGTTTAATTATTTATTTATTCAACAGGTACAATTCAGCAACAAATGTTTCAACCTATACACCCAGTGTGAAAAAGTTAGTAATATCTCCTAATTCTCCTAATTCTTGTTAGGAGAAAACAAAGATGTAAAACAAAGATGTAAAAATAGTCCTCATTCTTCCCTCTCATCAACACTAGAGGACTTACAGTGTCTTATTGGTAAGACAATCTCATTTTCCTTTTTTGTATTGTTTTAGATGGATTTCCAAATATCACTCAGGTTTGAAATGAAAGGTAATGCAAAAATAAATAAATAAATGCAGTTGAAGGTTATAGCTGATGAGCTATATTTGAGCGCTAAATGTACCCCCTGCATAAGGATCACTTTTAGAAACTCAGGCAACATTAGTAGGAACAGCAAAATTTACGATAGCCTCGGGTGTGTGTGCAATTTTCCTCCAATTGAAGAGTGAGAAAACCAGCGGTGTGAAGGTCAGAGGGCAAGGGTGAGAAGGAGGGTGACAGCGGGGGAGGATTGTGTGAAATTGTTCACAAGACCATTCTACCACAAACTACATTTTCTGTGTTGTATTTTTTGGTTCTCGTCCTTCTTAAGTAACATCACAAAGCAAAAACCTACATTTACCAAACAGCGGTAACAATGCATTTAAGTTCTACAAGCACTACTTTTCACGTGAACCAACATAATACTCTAATTACTGCTGTGCTGCGTCATCAATTTATAAAAAGCAGCCAGTGAGAGCAGTGAAATCAAAGTGTGTTTGTTGGAGGTAAACACTACAGCATATACAGTCATGTTGACACACACTCTTTTTAAATCATCTTCCACAAACACCGAGAAGCATTAATTGTTGAAAATTGGAGAGAGGCTCCAGAGAAACAAAAAAAGGGAATATATACAAACCATTATTAACCATTATTAAGCACTGCCCCAAAACACTCTGATGTGGTACTTATTAGGGGAACATCAGTCTCCTAAAATAAACCACAAGAAGAACTAAGAAATACCGTAGCGGGCAGAAAGAGCCTCCACAATATAATTAACTCAATTAAGCCCTGTCGTATTTGTGATCTTAATTATTGTCCAATCCATGTAGAAAAGGAGCAATGCCACAAATCAAATTAGCACAGATGAGACGACATCTGTCTTAGGCTTCTTTGTCCCTCTAGACGTGTAGGATGGCAGTTCTGGCTCAGATCAGCCCATTGTTTTCATGGGGGCTTGTATAACGGTGGGCGATGGATACACATATGAGGAAATCATGGTGAATCATATAACTGCTACCTTTTTCTTTGTGCCTAAGTGGTCCCCTTAGCTGCTGAACGCAACTATGCATTTTTAATATTTAACTGTGATATTTATTATTATATACATATATTTATTGTCCTATTGCTGGCATAATCGCAGGGGTAAGGATGAATGCATGTGAGACCTCACATGGATTCTCTTTTACTGTCCACGTGTCAGCACACAGTTATATCAGTATTCATGTCCAAACAAATGCACTGTGCCTTTATGCCTGTAGGACAGATCCTGAATTTTCTGGATCTACTTCCATGGAAATTGACCGATTTTCACCGTG
Organism: Tetraodon nigroviridis; assembly: GCA_000180735.1. NCBI lineage: Eukaryota > Metazoa > Chordata > Actinopteri > Tetraodontiformes > Tetraodontidae > Tetraodon > Tetraodon nigroviridis. Next base: position 2,217,899 of record CAAE01014998.1, read on the forward strand.
AGGCATCCTGCAACTGCTTTGGAGGTGAAAATGGAGTTTCCCTTTGGTTCGAGCTCAGCCAGTAAATGGCGCATGTCTTCAGCTATCAATCACATAGCTACACTAACAAATAGCCAGGCTCCCTAATATATACCTCTGTTAGATGTCTGTGCTTCTCACCGAAAATCACTGGAATCTCAAAAGATGTGCCGAGCATGCAAAGGACTTGTCCTGAGGCAGGTTTAACAAACTCTTGCCGCTGAAGGTGTGAATTAGTGTCAGAATTCCACTTAACAACTTCTCAGCCTCAAAAACAAGGAGCAGTGAATTAAAACAAAAAAAAGCTGCCATTGACGTATAAATGCAATTTAACCTGATAGCTGGGAGATATAATTTTACTTCGTGAGTCACTCACTCATATAAGCCTTTGTTACATAAATAGGAAAATACGAGTCATTAGAGGAGTCTGATAGTCTTTTCATCTGCTAAAATTTGGTGTGTAGTGATTGAAATTCTATGAACTTAAAACTTACACTAAAAATATCTCCATCACCTACTGAACAGTGCTGTATGCTATTCCCAGGCCACTGGGTTTTCTCCAAGTGCACTCCCACGGACTAAAAATGTGTCCTGTAGCAGAACAATGACCTGTCCAGGATAAATATGTCTCACCCTGGATGGATGGATAGAGAGTGAATGGTACACCTATGCTGTAAATCTGCACTATAATGTGTCCTTCTGGGAAAAAAAAAAAAAAAAAAATGTGTTTAAGGAACAAGATGACTATGAGTAGCCCTAAGCATAGACCTGCCCTTCAGTTTCCACAAAGTCCCTGAACAATTGAGCCTCCCCTGAAAATTGTAATTGAACCAGTGATGGAGCAAAGCACGTATTTCCACCTTACAACTACTAAAGAAAATAGTGCCGATATTTGAGTTCCAATGATTTGCTTTTTTAGCCCCTAGATCTTTGTGCTTGAGTGAAAGTACGTTTGACCAGTGATAGACACCAGCTTTCATGGTAAAGTAAGGGGATGGATAAAAGATAGACTAAAAGTAACAATGTGCTAGTGTCCCATTATACGTCCACACAATAGGTAGAAACCTCAGGTTTTTTATTGGCCAGCTGTGATCATGGCATAATAATTAAATTAAATAATTAATTAAAATTGACCAATCCGACACTGGGAAATGATTACACACTACCAATGTGTGAGAGGACCGCAATACCTAAACATCATACCTGATGTGTGTGTACTTAATGAACAGACGCATGCAAAATAGAGAGAAATATGTGTTTGTGCAGGAAAAAATATGTACACAGCGATGTTAAGGGATCAAAACAAATAGCAGGGCATAAGGAAACAGCACTTCCATCACTGTACTTATGATGTGCACAGTCTGTGAGAAGACAAATGAACACACTCAATCAATACTTCCCCCTTCTTCCTGCTGTTTCTCTGTAATATATTGGAAATGAAAACCGTACCACAAATTAACTGTTTTCGATTCTGTCTATAGCCTTGACAGATAAATGCTTTACATCACTCAATGCAACAGCTGCAACATTCTATTAGAAAAAAAAAAAGACAACCTAAATTCTTCTGTCAACATTGAAAAAAAAAAAAAAAATAAAAAATTTTTTTAACTGTCTGGCAAGGAAATATTTAACTAATTTGTTTCAGTTTGAGAAGTGAATTGAGATAGGAACTTAGTATAAAAATATTATCATTTTTCAAACACTAAAAGATTGGTGGAATTTCAACAAATATTAACCAATTTAATTATACGCCAATTTGGTCTTTGTCAAAGTTTTAAAGACATAATAGCCCAGTTTTGGTTTTTTTGGGGGTTTTTTTTAGAACGTCCTCTCTGAGAATTGATTTTTTTTTTTTTTTTTTTTGATATTCAATCAACATAAATAAATGCTGCTGATTAAATGTGGACTTAGGAAAGAACAGTTTATCTCATGACAATAAATAAAATCACATTACATCAGCTCAGCTCAGACACAGACAAAAGCCACCATTTCGAAAACCAAATGATGCCCTTCACTTAACCTCTGGGCTACGGCATGCCATAACAGATCCTCCACATGTTCAAACACTAAATTATGACTAAATCGACACAAAACTTCATATAATTTATATCTCGCAAAGTAAAACGTTCAAACTGCACACCTGCCATCTGTTCACAATACACCTGAGGTAGCATCGAGGGTAATTTTCTCGCCACTTGGACCTGCCAACCTTTCTTTGATGGGAACAATTTGTGCTCTCCTTAACAATATAAATTACCCTCTCCTTAATCACTTTCTTTACTAGGTAATATCACAAAAGTTACCGTTTTCCTCTAAAGCCAAAAAAAGTCCTAATCGGCCAAATCTTTCTCAACCGTAAATTCACATCTTCAATACATATCAATCTAGAGAAGAACTTCCAAGTGGAACATTCCGAACTATTAGCTATTAAAAAAACCAAACCAAAACAAACAAACAAAAAAAGCATTTTCAAAGATACTGCATGCACACATTAGAGCACCTTGTGTTCCCTTAGGAGCACTGGGCTGATGCTGCTGTTGGGAACTCTTCTGGTTTTCCCAGCATTCCAGCACTTGGTGTTCAGCGGTGAATTGCTGGTTACCAAGCTCAGCAAGTGTTAAAGGATGCAGTCAGGCTTTTTTTTTTTTTTTTTTTTAAATAGCATATCAACACTAAATTCTACAATTTAGGTAACAGTGTGGTCAGCTGCTGTGTCACCTGGTACCTCACCGGATCTATGCCGTCTAGGTGACACTGTAGTCTTGTAGATGTAGATAGATACCAGATGTTGCCCTTAACCAACAACTGCAGCCTTGGAACCAAATGTTTGAGCACAGATGCTTTGGAGCATTGGCTAACTTGCTTGTGCATCATGTAACCACCAACTAAACAGAGCAAACATATCCTCCGTGTGTTTCTCGCATCGACCTAATGTGCATTTT
>CAAE01014999.1:8910-23937 GCA_000180735.1 Tetraodon nigroviridis
CCAGACGGCCCCTAGGAAAACAAGTCCAAACATCTGATCTGAAATTAAATTGCGGCTCGTACGTCACGCCTGCGTGTTTTCCTTTTCTTTTCAGTCAGTGTGACAGGTCCTGTTGATTGTCCTGGAAATGTCAGCGCTGCCAGAGCGCGTTGATGGTGCATCAGTGGGTGTTTCTGTCTCGGCAGGACGGAGAACGTCTGTAGGACGTGATCTGTGGTAATGAGCCTCCAGCTATCGATCACCAGCTGGCACGTGCCATGCTGACTTTTGAGTCACTGTTGAGAACCAGTGGATGGTGGGGCGGCTGCTGAGTGTTTGGATACAGCACTTTAACAGATAGAGGGATTATTGATTGACTGATTGATCCAAACTGTCCAAACTGAGGCAGAAGGAATCGGTCTGTTTTAACTATTCTGTCCCATCATTGCCTAAAGCTTCCTCTCACAGCTCTCCTCTACTAGGTGTGTGTGTGTGTGTGAGGAATTAATGCTTTGGATGCAACGACACAATTAGGCGGCTACATTTCTTATTTTGAAACTTAATCTTAGTTTATCAAAGTAAAATAGATATTTCTGAAACAAGTCAGGCCACCTAATTGAATATGCAAGTTCCACGTACTGTAGTGAGAGCTTAGTAACCATAGCAACAAGGTGTAATAGGGGGATTTTTATGCAATCACGCAAGAAAAAACTTTAATAGGCTGCACTGTTTAGAATAAACAGAGTCTGCACAAAGCACAGAGTAACCGGCTGGAAAATAACGTTCTCGCACAAGACCCTGAGGGACTTGGCCTCAAACGCTGACAGAGATCAAAATAAGATCATCAGTTGGTCCCTGTACTGTTAGTCGACACTGATGTTATTGTGACTAATCTAACTAGTTGCAGAGTTTTGTCTTCGTTCTTGTTTTATCCTTTCATTCCAGGTATCATTTACGAAGCAGGTGAGGAAAAATTTACGAAGCTGATTCAGACTGAGGCAAGACGATCTGTCAATCACACTCAGCCAAGGCGAAGATGCACAGCAAGACCTGGGAGACAGTGATGATGCAAAAGCAGTTTTAGAGAGACAGAGAGAGAGAGAGAGAGCAGAGATAATGCTGAGTCAGCAGATGGAAGGTGGACAGATAGCTGGAACACTGAGGGAAATCCAAAAAAAATGCTTGGTTGCTACAAGCAAAACTACAACAAAGAATTTTTTTTTTCACAAATGAATAAAAATATGATATAAACAGACACGAACTTGGATTTTATATGGGCAATGGTTCAGTTACCAGAGGCCAGTAAATCCTTTTACGTCAGAAATGGATCGTTTTTGTCCAACACCTGTTATGAGCTGCTGCGGAGAAAAGCGTTGGAGACAAAAATGTGGTTAAAAGAAAAAAAAAAAGGATGAGGTGCGCTGTAACGTGACAAGGTCAGCTGACGTTGCTGTGTCATGTTGTTGCTATGGTAACCTGCGTCATCGCCAACCAGCGCGGCTCCAAACCTGAATAATCATCACTACTGGGTTCTTGAAGGCAGAGTGAATCACTGGCTTCACACACACACACACACACACACACACACACACACACACACTTACTGGCGCTAACAGGGACATCGAAATGTGAGCAGGCCAAACACGTCAAATCATAAACCCCAAATGAATTACTGCTAAATATTTTGCTCTGTTCTGGTAAAAGTGAGTCATGGACCTTAAACCTTTTGTCATTCCTCCCTTAAACATTCAGATATGGTTATATGATATTTTTTTTCCCAGGCTGAGTTTGTAAACACAGAGCTAGTGGAGTGTATCTTTTTAAACATTTCGCAGAAAATCCACCCAGATCAGCTGCTGGTCTCACCAGTAAGACAGGTCCCACCTCATCCCTGCGGTCTAACCCGAACCCTGCACAGTCATGCTGTTTCTGTGTAGCGGCCACTCTTCGTCTCCATGCATCGATTTGAACCCGGAGTCCGGAGGGCGTAGTGATCGGTAAACATGGTTAAAAAGTTGGTGTTCCTGCTGCAATTATTCATCCTGCCAAACGCTCAGATCAACAGTCGGGGCCGGAGGGGCTCACCGCAGGCGGAAATAATGTGACACTTTTGACTGGCGCGTCATACTTTCATCAAAAACTGCCAGAGCGCACATACGCGGGTAATCCTCTGACCCAGATTTGTGTGGTTGGCACAGGCTCCTGGGTGTTGGATATGTGTGTGTGTGTGTGTGTGTGAGAGAGACATGCACTGTCTGCCTCTCTGACTCAATGTCTGTTCTATCGGTTTGAACAGGCCATTGGTTGAACAACTGAAGGTTGAAGGCAGACTTCTGATCTATTTTGGATCAACGAACCCAATGTTTGGGCTTCCTAGAAAGGTCATGTCTCTCTCCCTGCAAGAAAACATTTTTTAACTGTTTTATAAAAATGGGTGCAGGTGCTCTGTTGTGGATCTATATAAAAATTCAACTACTTCTGACCTTTCTTGAGCCATCTAATAAATTATTGATGTGATCGCATGCATACAGCAGACGGCGGTGGTGTGTTTGCACCAGACTTCAGCTTTTGCTTCTGGGACAGAATTTCTATGTAGCTGCATGAGATCTGAAGAAACTGCAGCGTCCAGTCGTGGAGGTCCCCAGAGGTCCGATCTTTCTGATTTAATGATTATCTGGCACCTCAGGCGCGCGGAAAACTTTGTCCACTATGTGACTAACGAGTGGACTAGTTTAAAAGTTTTAATTAGGAAGCATTTCAAGCTGGGCATGTAAAGGAGTCACAAGTACAGCAGAGATGGGGCTCCTCTTTCTTCTTGTTCGCAAAATGGAAATTGTGCAGCTAATTGGCAACAGTTACTTTTCTTTTAAAGTGAAAGAAGCCGTGGTAAACCTAGTTCTAGTGTTCTCCCTCAGTCCTGGAACGTGCACATCAGGTTAGCTGCAGGTCAAAGCATCGCGTGATCTGCTTTCTAATTAGTCTGCATGTTATTTTACATTTCCACAACTGGATTTCACAGTACATGTTCTAGTATTTCTCACTATATTACCGTAACTTCTCATTTCTGTGAATAACTTTAGTGTACTTTTACTAAAACTTTCTGTCCTGACATCTTGTTTCCTACCCCCTAAACTGGCACCATTCAACCATTTAACATTTTAATTTCTTTTAATATGGAAAATCAATGCAAGGATTAAGGATTCAATTAGTTTGAAAATAAAAAAAACAAGGATGATTGCAGATTGTCAGTTAATTTAGATTAAAAACCTAAACAACAGATTGCATAAAAATCCTTGTGTTTGTTCTCCAAGTTCAACATACCATTATTATTATTGTTTTACAGCTGTTTTGTTCTTTTTGGGGTTTTTTTGTGTGTTTCCCTTCAGGGCGTGCATTGTTTCAGAACATCCCAGTGGAGGTGGTCTCAAACTAACGGGGATCGGCACACAGGAAGAGAATAATAAAACAAATTCCAAACTGTGATGTTGATGCATCGAACTAAGAAAAATAAAGAAGTGTATGATGTAACTCACCACAATCTGAACAAATATACGAGATGGGACGCAGGCGCCTGATCAGCCAATCAGGAAGAGCCAGCAGAAGCCTCCCATTGGATGAATTATTCAGATCTGAGGGACTGAAACGACCATTAACCCACATTTTTTACAAATGCGCACTGCCTCCATCACAGGCAGACGCAAGCCCGCGCACTCGTAAAAGTTTAGGCTCATTAAAATGAGTATAAAAGGGTGCAACTGAGATTCAAAGTGAATTCTGATTGAATTTTACACAAGAAAAACAAACAAACATATTTTCTCTTTCAGGGAATATTTTTAGGTTTTAAGTGCTGCATTAATATTAGTTTAAAAGTGATTAAAGGGTAAAGCAAAAGCACACAGACGCCACATCTTACACTCCTTTTTCCACCCGCTCATATAAAATAATAAAACACCTCCCTACAACTCACCGCATCCATTAAATTCACTGGCAAACAAACGAGACAAAGACAAAAAAGGGAAACAAAACAGTTTGTCATTTTTACCTCAGACTGTTTTTAAATCGTCTGCGTTGTCCACACAGCAAATAAACTGGCTGTCCACCTCCAGACATGGAGACACAAGCACAGATAAATACTTAAATTCACAAATGCACTCATACATTAGTCATTACACACATGTGGAGTGCTTCAGTAAGGACATAAAGTATGCATGTGCACCTTAACTGTAGGTGGACTTTCACCTCCACGTGCTCCACCATATGCGCACATGCCATGGCAGTCTGTGTGAACCCCCACTGTGTGTGTGTGTGTATGTGTGTGTGTCCTCTGATGAGCTGCTGGGATACACTCTAGTACCACCATGTAGGAATATATGTGTACCAGTAAATGGTTAATTAATTGAGTATTGTGTTAGTCCAAACACCCCAGGGCTCAAAGCTGCCATAAAATAAATCTATTAAAATGGAATTAATTTTGTTTTCAGATGGCTGATGTTGTAAAATGCATTACCTCATCATTTAAAAAGTGGCCTCAGCATTATAATTATTTAAAATAAGAAAAGAGCGCACTTTTACGTCAATTTTATGCCCTAAGTACTGTTTAATTAAATTTTCTCTTAAAACTAGCAGTACTTTATGTACATTTCCAGATAAAAACATGTGTTTGCTAATTCCTTCTGATAGTGTGACTTTCCTCCCCCTTTAGTTTAATTCTTAAGAAAGGACAGAAAAATAAATAATATGACTTGTTTCCCCTTTGTGGTCGGCTCTAATTGTTGGCAAGTCATAAGAAAAACAATTACCGGTACAATAATGTGGAAAAGAACATTACTTTCCCTAGAATAAACAATGGGGAAATTAATTTAATCTTACAGCGTTGCTGGGTAAATATGGGGATGTTTTTGTGCAGTAAGAAAAAAGAAAGAAGAAATGGAAGATGGTGGAAAGATTATTTACTAGTGACACAAATGTAACATTAGTCAGGATGCTAAAAATTTCTTATACAAAAGTAGCTACAAATAGTTCAAATGATTATTGTTGAAAATATTAGTTTGGAAGAAGCTTATGTGACGTAAACTGGGAGTATTTTTGAGGAATGTAAACAGAGATGTAATTTAAATTTTGTGTAAAATGAAAAAAGAAAATCTTTTTAACACTCGTGGAAGTTAGAAGCAAAAACTTTAAAAGTTCTTTGTCATTATATGTCCTTTTTTTTAATTATCCTTTTTTTTTCTGTTGGATATGGCACCGTATCATTTTTAGACCAGGATGCTTGTTTGTGACTTTCCAAACCTCAGCTTCTCACATACCTTTATGAAGGACACACACAGCGCCACAGTCCTGATGCAGAAAGGCCGATGCTCAATTTAACAAATTAAATTGAATCCAGAATAAAAGCAGTGATGATCTGAAAGGATATCAGCAGTACATTTACAGTCTGTGAGCTGTTCTATAAAACATTTTTATGACAGTGTGTTTGATTTTTTTTAAATAAAAAAATAAGTTTTTGTTGTCTCTTTTTCCAGATGTGTGTGGATTTTCTTTAAATTAATTTGTGTGTCTACGTGTGTATCTTTTTCTGTCTTCATTTGTCACATTAAAAGGCTCAGTCAGACGTAATAAATGGAAATAAAAACACTGTCTGTGCAACAGCTTTGAAATACGTACCACATTCAGGTCTTCTTTGGATTTACTACTGTCATCTTTACTCCATATTTTCCTTCCCCGTCCACTAGTCTCTGTCATTCTCATGACTTCACAAAACAAATTTACGAAGGGGATTTATTCAGATTCCCATTTATTTACCTATTTGTTGAGAAAGTGCAGACGACAGTAGTTTGTTAAAGAAAAATGAGACTGTAGAATGTAGCATTTGCTGACTGGAGCTTCTATGTCAGATGTTTTCTCTTCTTGCTGGCCGCTTCGGAGCGGGTAGGAGGATCTGATCCTGCAGGCACATAAGAAGGTGAAAGTGATATTTAAAACAGGAGTGGGAGAAAAGGGAGGATGTGAGAACAGAAGATCGTGCAGAAAAAGAAAGAAAATACCAGTCTGACAGAAGGAAGGAGGGTCTATTTTTACTATCGGATGGTGCAGAGGAACTGGGAAAGTGATAGGGCTCTGCGTCAGGCTGAACATCCAGGATGGTGTGGAGATCCACCAAACTGCAGAGTGGAGGAAATCCTACCCTTTCCCTGCACACATCTTCTTCCTTCCTGTCTTTTTTTTCGGACACTTGATCAATAAAAGGCAAAAACCAGCTTTAATTACAGCTGATACAATCCTATTCTGCAAAAATTTGGTTCAAAACTCCTAATCTGACTTCAAAAATATATGAACTTTTAAACCAGCAAACTTCTAGTGTAATGCACAATGTTTGAAAAAAACCCCCCAAAAAACTAAACAACTAAACTTTTGGAAAAATAATTAGCTAAAAATAGACAGCACCAGCTCTTTTTCTTGGTTGTGCTCCTTCCCAGGACACTCTTCCTTTTGCGTATCCCCCTCTCTGCCCTTGCCCTGGATCAATAGATTACTTCCTGCGTTTAGCCGGTTGACAGCGCAGTTTAGAGACCACGAGGTTCGGGTTACCATCCGTCCGTGTGTTTGTGCGTATTGTGATGGGCTCAAAGGGTCACTGGGACCTTTGGGGTCGACGGTGGCAGCAGACTTGTCTCTCCCTCGAAGCCTGAGTGAAGATGCTCTAGTGATGCCTGAGGGCTTGGCTCAAATACCAAAGTGGCAGCAAAAACACAAGGACCAAAAAATTGCAATAAAAGACCTAATTCCATGATGAATTACCGTACATTTGCTCTCAGTTACATCATGTATCCAGTTTCCTCCAATGTCAGCCCTGCTTGTGCAGCTAAAACTCTCTTTGCGTAGAATTAGTGTGAATTTCCTGTCTCTCAAAAAAAAAAAAAAAAAATCAAAGAAACAGACGCATTTCCTTTGGTGCTTTTATCACCCTGCCAGCTAATTTGGTGGCTGTAGCTTTGAGCATCGACAGGCTTTGCGGCACGCCTCGGATCTTCTGCTAACAGCACACAAACCTCAATCACCGTCACTCTCTAATGAGTCTCTTCATGTTGTGGTGAAGTTGATCTCACCGCTGGAGATCTGCGCTCCTCACCGAGACAAGTCATTCATCACCAGGAACACCTCAAGACGCTTGACTGCAGAGATGCTGAAACGCTGCTCATCCCAACCCTCATTCTTGCACTTTGACCCTTGTTATAACCTTGTAACAAAAACCCTTCCACCACCCTGCTCATAACCATTCTAGATGTTCCTCCCTGAGCAGAAGACAACGAGCTGTTTTAACTGAGTGACTGACAAGCCCTGATGTCCTGAAATCCCATAAAAGCCTCTTTACATCCATCGCCCAGGGCGAGGTGCAGCAGTAAATGGCTTCAGTTTGTGTGAAGTGTGCTCAGAGAGCCTAACGGAGATCGATGCAGTGACAGTCATTGTTTTAACTGGGCTCCACTGCAGACGCCTGCCATGAGGCTCTGCCACCAAACACTCAGGACACATAAACGGACACACAAGACAGCGGGTGGAGGAGGGCTGGGTGGAAGCATGCAGAGCCGCGTTTGCTGGGACGCAGATTCCGCAATTTTCTTACTTTCTGGCTAATAGTAGTTCCAGGAATTCACTGTAAACAAAGGGTAATTTTACCCATTTTCAACAAATAATACCACTCATCAATCACGGAGTTTGATTAATCACCGTGGCCTCGCCCAGCCTTTTCTTCTGTTTGATGCTGCAGATGTTTGACATGAAAGTCACACACGTACCAACAATTAACACTGTTGAGTCAACCGGAGATTCCTAATGTTTTACACTGTGGGGAAGACAAACATGACCCGCAGCATCGGAGTCAGATAAACAGCAGTGCAGAGGAGTGTGAAACGGAGTGTCTCTGCTAAGAATTTGCTGGCTTGTGCATTTATACATTTAATTTTTTAAGAAATCCTAACCTTATTTCTAGAGGTGGTGGTGGATTTCTAAAAAACTATCTACCCAAAAAAGGCATTTTTGAGACAGAAATCAGAGTTTGACGTTACTGTGGAAAACCTCCATTAGGAAGACTCACAGCTGCATCTGATTTAACGTTGTCACACTGACACCTTATTTGACTAGTTTGCACATATATATGAAGAATAACAGGTCCTGGAAAAGAAGGATCATCTCTACTGCTGGTTAGGACAACTGTACCTATAGCAACCAACAACTGGTGGCATTTCTAAAGCCCATCTTTCCACCATTTTTTTTATTTAATTGCCTGGGACAGCGTTTTTTTCCTCATCAGTCTCAGCAGAGCTTTAGATGTATTTTTCAAACATCAGTTCCACATCCATTAACAGCACGGGGTCACGACCTGACCCCACTTACACCTTCACCTCTTTAGTCTATCTTTCATTTTCCCTCCTCTCACCTCTTCTTCTTTTCATCACCCTTTAACCAAGCCAGTCCCCCTGCCCCCCCCAACACACACACACACACACACACACACACACAGCTACTCCTAGGCTTAACAGTATTTATAACGATCTGACCCTGGACCTCTCTGTGTTAATGATCTTAGTCGTTCTAAAACTGTGTTGCACTCACAACACACACACACACACACCTGCACATGTATCTTTACATTTCTAGCTTTGTGGGGACTTTCATTCACGCAATACGTTATCCAGGTCTTAAACTTACCTCCTAACTAATAGGTTTTTATATAAAAACTTCTAGATAGACTGGCAGGGTCGTGATGGTGATGGTGTGCTGGTCCCAGCTCAGCTAACTTGCAGCCTTGTGGGTTTCCCATGCAAACTCCTGAAACTCCATTTTTTTCTGCTTGTGACTCATCCATCCCACCTCGCCTCTGTTTGCGTGTTTATTGCTGGCGTTGTGATCTAGTTCAAACAGTAAAATCTGTGTGGGTTTGAATTTAAATTATTCTCTTTTATAAAACCTTTGCTGGCAGTTCCAAAGGTGCAATATTAAGAGTGATGCGATAAAGAATATATGTTGTTTCTGGGTTTTATTAAAGTGAAGTTTGTCCTGAGCTTTATCGGGTCACTTACTGCTGATCTGCTTCTTGTGGCTCTTTCAGGACCATCTTCAGTGATCAGCAACGATGATGATTCCGCCTCCCCTCTTCACCACGTCTCCAACGGCAGCAACACCCCGTCCTCCTCGGAGATCGGCCCTGACGCTGTAATCATCGGCATGACCAAGATACCTGTGATCGAAAACCCCCAGTACTTCAGGAGCACAAACAGCCTCCTAAAAACTGACACTTGTGAGTACAACTATCAGCCAGTGGTGAATTTAAAATAAAACTGGGAAAAAATGGAGTCTTCTGGTCAAGGTTATTAAAGACAGACCAGTGTAGACTGTAAACACAAATATTACTCTCTATGGGTAACAAACACAATTTATCTGACTGAAGTAATTTATCTGACAAGTGTGTGTTTCCTTTTTGGGGTAAATATTGTGCAGCATACATGGAAACCCATGCAAAAGGCTGCAAATGTGTTTCTGCTATCTTTTTGTCTCCTTTCTGAGGATGTACAGTGTTATAATGGCTGTTTGTGGCTGGACCTTTTTGGTTTAGCTCTATAACTAAAAGATCATCCTGGATTCATAGCCTCAGGATAAGAATGAAAGCACCGGCAGCCAATACAGATCCAAAATACAAATAATCTCTACTCTGTACCAGATGAGAGGAAGACAGAGAGAAGATGAGGCAGATGGCAGACAGGAAATGATTTTATGCAACCCATTCATACCTTTGGTTGTTTATGTGATGCTGATCAGGGCAGATTATCAACGGTGCCTCTGTGAGGAGAAAGCAGAAATATGGGACGACAGGCAAAAAGGAACGAGGAGCTATGGCAGCGCAGGTGGCTGATGTGAAACATTTTTCTTGTTGACGTTAAGCGCTGTCAGAAACATCTGAATGATGACTGATGCAGCAGCAAAATGTCCCTGGGTTTTAATGTGGTAGAATTAAATGTGATAGGAGATAAGAGCAGCAGTGAGGCAGGGTGAAGAGGTATGAATGCTAGAGCACCAAATGACAAAACAGGCGATGTGACCACCTAAAAAAGACATTAATTATGGCCAAATGTGCAGTGACTGGTATGAAAGCAGTGACTAAGTGATGCTGAGATTTACACATGCAGAGGCAGTTTAAATTATGCACCTTGGTTGTGTGAGTGTGTGTGAGTGTGTGTGTGTGTGTGTGGTGGGGTTTGTGGTGAGACAGAGGGTACACAGTTCGTGGGTGAGCCCCCCCCACATACCGTGGTAAGAGAAAGCCCCCCGAAGGGGTACACGACGGTGTGTCGGTTTATGCAACTACTCACAGGAAAGAGGAGACAAAGAAGAAGCGATGGATTTGCAGTCGTAGGGGTTTGTTCGGGGACGGGGAAGGGGGGGGCAAAAAATGAAAAATATATAAAAAAAATAACTGAAAAAAACCCACCAGGCCTGCAGACAAGTTGTTTGCAATTTGAGAGTATTAATTATGGATAAGTGCTGTGAGGCGTTTGTAGGGGTGAGTGCTGATTACACATCTGCAGTAGGAAATGGCGTGGTGAGGTTATAATCTGGTTAAATGCCGGGTGCTCGTCTTTGTGGGGTGGGTTTTATGATGCTGCACGTGAAGCTTTGGATGCACTGGGATTCGTGATCCACTACAGCTGGTCGCTAATTAAAGAAAATGAAGCCATGATGATTCAGCCACAGTTCCCAAAACTCTCTTCCAGTCCCGGAGCTCGTGGCCGGAACGTTGTTCAGATTATATTTGACAGACACTTAAACATTTTAATGTTATTTTCTAATGCTTTTGACAGTTTTTAAATAACATTTTTGATGTTATTTTTTTCACTTTTTTACATTTAACTATCAATTCAAGACAGACATAATAGATCAATGACTCATGTGGATGTAAGCTGACCCAAAAAAACAGCCATTGTTTAAGGTTAATTAAACCCCCTCAGGACAGGGACATTGAGGGCTCTGGGGTTATATAGGGTAATTGGACCCATTTGGCCCAAAAAAAGGAAAAATAAAAGAAAGAAAGAAAAAATAAAAGCTGAATAGAAATTTTAAAATGATGCTTATCCCTCCAAATTCCCAGTGACATTGATCAAAGCAACCAACACTCTGTAAGGACATGTCACTGTTGTCCCCAAGCCTGACACACAGAGAAGCTTCCTCGGATCATCTCTTCACGGGCGCTCAGGCAGGGTAAAAGGCGGTCAGTTTTCAGATCTAATCTTTTTTTCACGTTACTCTGGCTGTTTTTGTGCTAGCACCCACTGTCAGCTGTCAGAGCCGTTCTCAGGGTGATTTGCATCTCCCTTGTCATGACTCGAGGAAGTAAAAAATAAATAAATAAATAAATAAATAAACTAAATTTTGTTGGTCTTCAAATCACAATCTTAGGGGTTTTCTCTCTCTGGGTCATTACAATCTTAAGTTATGGGGGAGCTCAGTAGTTCACAGCGTGGATCGATGCATCGTCTCAGGGTCTAGCTTGGCTTTAATTTGATTTTCTGAGTGGACAGTTTTTCTTCAAATGCACCTCTTAATCACATCACAGATAAATCTCTGCTTGGGATGCCCCCCTGCCCCATCTCTACACTGAAGGACTGTAACTCTCTGCTGACATTTGCATCTTTTCACACAGTGTGTGCATCCCGTTGAAAAAAAAAAAAGACAGTAAAAAACATACAACACCCAATATTTAACCTTGTAATGGGTGTCCGGTACATAAAAACCGAAAGTTATACCTGATAATGACAATGAATAGTCTCACAGAGTCTCCTCATCTCGGTGTGTTTACAGTCGTCCAGCACATAAAGAGACACAACATTGTGCTGAAGAGAGAGCTGGGAGAAGGAGCCTTTGGAAAAGTCTTTCTGGCCGAGTGTTACAACCTCTCACCCGACCAGGAGAAGATACTGGTGGCTGTCAAGGTAACCCCGGGTTTGAATGGCACAGTCTTATTTCTTCTGTCTACATGGTTCATATTTTCCAAAGTCTGAATAGTATCCACTTATTTATGGGACTAAACCCAAACTGCATTTTCTATCTGCTGAAAATATAGTTGTTTCACTTTTACAGTTTTCACAGTAAAAAATCCTGTGTATTATTAACAGGAAACTAAGATCCTTCTGTACTCCTATACTTAGTGTTTCTTATTAAGTAGAAGGTGGAATTTCACTCAAACCAAATTAAAGAGTTTCCTGACTTTCATCCATCTCCCTATCAAGGACGCTCTGTCTGCAGGTCTGGTGAAACTGGATCTAAACGGTGAAGAGCTTTTCATTAATAATACAGGAACAGTCAAAATCTTTCATTTCTCCATTTCTCTGGATTTCCCTCCTTGGCCAATCTCACTCTGCAGTTCATCATCACTGTTCCTGCCATCAATCCTTCCCTTCTGTTCTCTCCTTGTTTCCCCCTGTTTCCTGGGTTCCCTGGCTGCTGCCAGCTTAGTCTCAGAGCCCTCTGAGCAGAATGTGCATCAGAAGGAACCAACGGAAGGCAGAGAGAGAGAAAAAAATAGCTGCTTGTTGCTGACTACACCAGTCCTGAAACAATAAATAACGCGTGTCTAATGTAAATTACATTTGAACTGTAGGTGTGTGTTGTAAATAGACTTGATGTAGAACAAACCATGAATTATTGCAGTCACATGGAGGATTTAAGATTCTAGACATTTTTTTTCTAATTAGCTAATGCCCCACATGCTTAGGGTGCAGTCCTGCTGCTCTTCTCTCTCCCATCTTTTCACCAGCTGGCGTGACTCAACTGTTTCTCCACACTTGTCTTTTCCTTCAAATGAAAAATGGAAAGCATTTCATAGAAGTGGGAAGAATATTGTTTTGTTTTTTTTTTCTCAAAATAAACAATGTGTTTAAAAGTTAGTTTACTCAAATGGCTGAAGGACTTCTGAAAGAGTGGAATTTCAAACGTGCCATGGACAAACCACCCGAATCACTTTTGATCATCAAATAATTACTTGCCTGGCGGTGTGTGGTGGAAAGCTTTTAATTTACTGCCAAAGTTCAGTACGACAACATCTAACGCCTGTTGTTTTATGGTGCTTAATGACCCTGAATGTATGCAGGCTTGTTGTCAACGTCTGAGTTAAAGTGCGTACTTACCCTTAGAGCTGCCGAATATCAATAATAATACATCAACATATTTCTGACATCGATTCTCTTTGCCGTTACGAGTCTGACTCAGTCATGTGTGGTACTTTACTCTAGCATGTTCTCCCGTGTAAAAGCACATTACAGTAGCCCACACTCGTTAATAGAGCTAATAACGGTCCCAGCTTTGGAGCCTGCAATCAGTCAGCCACTCAGCTGTGATGCGGAGGCGCGTTTTACTGTTAATGTATACACTGAGGTGTCGTCCATCCCTGATGAGCCATATGCACAAACCTACAAACGGGTCATCAATCATGCCCCTTTGGTTTGAATAGGTGAAGCCAGCAGTCGTGGGTACACCGCACAGCTCTGATTGGGCTCATTCTGGTGCAGCGACATGGGTGGAAAGGCATGTCTTCATAATTATGTCCAACATTTAAATGCAAAAGATGTAAATTACTATGACTGCTTGTGGTGGAGCATGATAAGTCTATACGCAAGTGGTAAAAAAGCTTTTAAGTGCCACTGTTAGGAAGGGTTAGAAGTTGTGAATGGCTTCCTTTTTCATTTATCATTATGTATTATGTCTCTCGGCATTCCAGCTGAAAGGTTGCAGGTTGTTTCCTTTTTGAATCTAAGACCTTGTAATAAGAGCTTCTGTCTGCCGGCACATCGACAGCCCACGAAAAAACGCTCAAGGTGGAAGGCGGACATATATATCTGTGTCCTATACCATAGGAAAGCCATCAATTATTCATGAGGAATGAGAGTAGCTTTCTACACTTTTTTTTCTAATGTGGAACTAATATAGATGCTGTATCAGTTTCATTTCCTGCAGGTCTCCTGGATGGTTTCTGTCTCTTCTCTTTTTCCCCCTCTCGTTAATGCTTGATTTACATTCTTTTACTCAGATATGGGATTAAGATGATCAAAACAAACCACGAGACTGTTCAAAGTGTATTTTTCCTTCATCAGGATTAGATTGTTGCCAGTTGATGATCACGTGAGTAAGGGTGTGTGTGTGTGTGCTCGCAGACGCTGAAGGAGGCCAGTGAAAATGCCCGGAAGGATTTCCAGCGCGAAGCTGAGCTGCTGACCAACCTTCAACATGAACACATTGTAACTTTCTACGGGGTGTGTGTGGAGAGCGACCCGCTCATCATGGTGTTTGAGTACATGAAACACGGCGACCTCAACAAGTTCCTCAGGCATGGCCCTCTGCTACACTTGAAATGTCATTAATAGGGAAAAAAAAAAGTAATCAACTTCCCACCTGTCCCCTCACAGGGCTCATGGGCCTGATGCGGTTCTGATGACCGAGGGCCAGACCACCAGACCTGTGGAGCTGACCCAGAGTCAGATGCTGCACATTGCCCAGCAGATAGCATCTGGCATGGTCTACCTGGCCTCACAGCACTTTGTGCACCGTGACCTTGCCACCAGGTCGGTCACTTTCTGCTGACTTTTTTATTTAGCCGAGTCTAATGAAAAAGAAAAATGTATTTTAAAATGAAACTGGCTTCTAAGGTTGGTGTCAAATAGGTCAGATTAGTATCAACAGACAACTGTGTTCCCTGCTGTTGAAGTTCTATTTGATTCAGGCCAAAAAAAGTCAAGATGGCGTTTTTGTCCATGTCCATTGACCCAGGACGTTAAAACACAAACACACGGGTGATTTCAAAGATCCCACGGATAGTTTAAGGGTTTAACCCTGGCATGCAAGGATGTATCTTGAAAACGGTCCACGTCTAAGACCTGTTGCTGCTCTAACAGGAACTGCCTGGTGGGCGAGAACCTGCTGGTAAAGATCGGAGACTTTGGCATGTCCAGAGACGTTTACAGCACTGACTACTACAGGGTAGGTGTACGTGTCCAGATCTAC
>CAAE01014999.1:24153-44236 GCA_000180735.1 Tetraodon nigroviridis
AGAGTGCTTGTACGTATAGTGCATGGACAGAAAATATAACGGTTGTATTTGGTGCTCTTCTGAAATATCCACCTCAAAAGCAAAAAATGGTGATTTCACTCTGTTTATTACACGCTGTTGCTCCTAAGGTTGGAATATCTTCTTTCAACACTTTGCATGAGATGATTGTGAATGTGTTTGATTTTTGATGAACAAGGATATCGTCTCAAAACATTATTGATCTGTCAGATGTACAGATGCGAATAAAAACAGGGAAAAAATATTCTGACGTTATGGGCAACAGCATGTATGAGCTTCCCGTGTTCTTGTCTTTCTTTGTACTACATCTGTGTGACGTCACTCAGCAACATCCACCCTCCTCCTTCCTTTCACCCTTTCCCAATAAAGCTAAACACCGAGGCTGTTGTCATGGCAACAGGCAGAGGTAGTGGCGGTCCCTGTATCCAGCATTTCACGGGAAGAAAAGTAATCACAGAACTTCTGCTTAGTATGCTGAGAGCATAAAAGAAAGTAAGAGAGGGAGAGAGAGGGAGAGAAAGAAGAAGAGAGTATGGATAACCATCACAGTGACAAGGAGATGAAAGCAAAAAAAGAAAGCTGTAAAATAAGAAAATGAAAGAAGGCGCGTGACCGGAACCATGGAAATCGAAACAATTGCTGTAAAAATACAAAAGGGAACCGCTGAACTAACAAGAAAGATGTGGATGCTGAGGTGGAAGAGCAGAGGGTTGCCGACGCACCAGCTGGTGATCAACATACACCCCAGACAGCAGAGGAAGAAGGAGAGCAAGAAGGGACGGAAAAGTGCAGACATTGTAATCAGTACAGAAACACACCGTGAAGAGAGATTAGACAGGAGTCCAGCCTTGCTTGAGTATTCCAAAGAGACAGGGGTGTGTGTGTGTGTGTGTGTGTGTGTGTGTGTGTGTGCGTGCGTGTGTGTGTGTAGGAGTGTGTATGTGAGAGACTGCTGGGCAGTATAGAGACTCAGTCATGCTTTTGCGTCAGACAGAAGCAAAGATGAGTCATAGAGGAATCGGTGCACCCCCACAGTGTGTGTGTGTGTGTGTGTGTGAGACGTCATTGGAGGTGTTGTTACACAACAAAAATTGACAGAGATAGAAATCATTTTAAAGCTTTTTAAACTAACTTGCACACACACACACACACATTTCTAATTCTTACTTGCCGTAGCAACACAGAGGGCAATTAAGGTAGAGACCCTGGATAAACAGTAGGTGGAGTTGGCTTCATAAGCCCCTCCCACATACCTCATCCCATAATACTTTCTTTTTCCACTGGTCCAGTTTCCATGGCTACGGCAGCTTCTCTGAGAGGCTGCTTTATTTTGGCTCCTTTTATGATGCTTTCTTGAGACACTCGGTGGTCTGTAGCTGCAAGAATGCAGTTTCGCCGAGTCGGGGAGGAACGACGGAGCGGAGGAGATGGCAGCGGGGAAAGAGACTGGAGAAAAGAGAGAAAGAACTGATGAGGAAATTTTGAATAGCCCCGCAGCCATGCCAGGATTGGTCTGCTTGATCTGTTTCCCGTTCCACAGCTGGTTAACACATACAGAAACATCAGAGCAGTTCAGGAGCAAAATATTCAAATATGAATGAGACAGGCGAAGAAAGATCAGCCAGGATGAAGGAAATATCAAATAAAAAATGCACAGTTGTGTGCAGGATTCTTTTTAGTTGGGTTTCAGTGCTTTAGTTTTTAACTCCTTGCCTCGTTAAGTACTGCTATACCTCAATGTGGCCGTGCTTGTAAAGCATTTAGCAGAGAAATGCAAACAAAATCCAGCAGCGAGACACCAGCTTCAGGGTGAAAACCAGGAACAGAAGAGATGCATAGACGGAGCAGATAGTTCTCCCCAGGCGTATGCCGTCTCTGCGACTGTGCACACTTTATTACGTCGTTAAATAACCCGCTGACGAACAAAGAATGCAGGCAAGTGTGTGAAGCAAGGCATTAATAACAGGAATAAACCCGAGAGAGACCGTCAGGCTGAGCCGAGCAGAGATGGTCCAGCAGATTCATGTGTGGAGGACAAGAGCAGCAGTAGGGGAACTGCTTTTGTTTTCTTTCTAGGCTCGATAAATTAAGCACATACTGTAGGTTATTGGAGAAGTGAAAACACGGATATCACATCAGTTTTTTTCTTCTGATGGGAGCTGGACCGGCCGACAACTCCGTGTTGCTGCTAACTGTTTAAATACGTTTGCGAGTGATGAGCAGCAGATGAAAACAACAGTCAAACAGGCTCCCAGATCTCATTTTGGTTTAATGAAATAACTGAAATAGCGTTTGCACATGCCTGAGATTTCCTGTTGGCTGCTGCCAATTAGGGTCTAATTGAATAATATTGTGTTGAATTAAATTTTACAACAGACATGCACATTGTGCAGTTAGTCTTATACTGACGTTTTAATTAAGAAGCTCACATAAATACACTTTATTTTTGCAAGACTGACAATTTTGTCCCATTAACTTCATAGTAAAACAGATTAACGGGTGCGATTTATGTGAGCAGTGCATTTTTTCTAAAATTGTTTCCAACCAGGCTTTTTGCGGGCACGCTTCCAGTGCAACATTAAAAATGTCTAAATATATGCTAATGTTAGATTTACAATGTGCTGCATGTCTGTTATGAGATTTAACAGTGCAGATGAGTGTGACCTGTGGGGTAAGCTAAATTTTTGGTTTGGGTGTGTGGCTTGTGTTTAAAGGTTGGAGGTCATACAATGCTGCCGATTCGTTGGATGCCTCCTGAAAGCATCATGTACAGAAAGTTCACCACAGAAAGTGATGTTTGGAGTCTGGGAGTTGTTCTCTGGGAGATCTTCACCTATGGAAAACAGCCATGGTACCAGCTCTCTAACAATGAGGTACGTGTTTACATTTTATTCACTTTCACGGGCCTATGTACCACCATATTTTATGAGTAGTGGTAGTATATTTGCAAATCTGTATTTTGAGGATGGTTTCTGAGCATCCCGTGACTCTCACTGTGTCCTTGAGCAAGTGTTTGAATTCTAATACTGGTCCTGAGCAGCATCTGTGCTGGTGAAACTCTCTTTTTCCTGATAAGTGAGATTTGTCCTGTGACGGCGCCTCTGTGCCAGTGTGTGGATATGACTGTAAATGGGAGAACTTGTAATGTAAAGTGCTTTAAGTGGTCAAAATGGCCAAAAAGGCCCCATATAAACACTCCATTTACTATTTAGTCCATTTGAGAAGCCTGCACATTAACCTCTTCCTCATTTCTGGGACACTGGCTATTATGTGACTAGGCGGGTGGCTGGTGAATGTGCCTTTGTTACACGACAAAACTGTTATTTGTCTCTTCCAGTTCATATAGAACAATGGCTCCAAAATTCAAAAAAAGATTTTTTTTTAGGCAAATATACAAAATAAAACTTAAATAAATATATGATACATTTCCGGACGAATCAATTCCTCTCCTGAATAGCTGATATCTTAACTTGATACTTGAGGTTTTGACCTGAGCCGGAAGAGAACCCTGAAGAAAGGTTTTTTTTTAAACCCTTCACCTTCACCTCACATGCATACAATGACCTCAACTCTGGTTACAGCTTTAAAAGCTGCAGCTCCTTGTTCTTCTGCATCACTGTGGTTGAATCCCATAAGCGAACCTTTAGCCTTACCAAAAGACTCCTAATCCACAATTTTTTTTCATTTACATTACATTTAGTCTTTAGAGTAGATAGATTTGTGTTAATTGCCTTAATGTAGTGTGCTCAGATTCATACTAGAAGTAGGACAGTGAGATCTGAACGAGCATCTGCAGCAATCGTCAGAGCAAAAAAAAAAAGGCCCCATCTTGAATCATCTCACGTCTGTTTTATTGTGGCTTTAAGCATCGCCAGGAAGCTGACATCGTGTCTTATGCCCCCGTGTAGGTGATAGAGTGCATAACCCAGGGCAGAGTGCTGCAGCGCCCCAGGACCTGTCCCAAAGAGGTGTACGACCTGATGCTGGGCTGCTGGCAGAGAGAGCCGCACATGAGACTCAACATCAAAGAGATCCACGGTCTGCTGCTCAATCTGGCCAAGGCCTCACCTGTCTACCTGGATATATTGGGCTGAACCTAGTAGGAGCATGGAAGGCAGCTCAAAGAGTGTGTGTGTGTGTGTGTGTGTGTGTGTGTGGTGCACGTGGTGACAAAAAATGGTCCCGCAGAAGCTAGTTTCAAAAAGGCAATCAGAAAAACCCCCCAACTGCCTCTTTCTTTTCATCCTGCCAATTTCACCTCCTTTGTGTATTTCCCCTCTCTCTCTCTCTTTCCTTCCTCCCTTGCAGGAGACCCATTTAACACGAGTAATTTAACTTTGATGGGTTTCTTTTTAAAACAGCATAAGCCGAGTGGAGTCGGACTGATCGAACCCGATTACGGAGACTTTAAATTCAGCGACTCAACCTTCGCTGCGGCTCGGACAGCAGGACACGTGCAAGCCTATGGAAATGTTGATCCGAGCCAGCAATTTGTCAACCTCTTGCGTGTAAATATGAGACTGTACCTTAGTGAGACGTTGTGGAGGAAGACACTGTGTTACCCGCTTTCTTCCTGTCTGTCCCTGGTCCGTCTCTCCAAACGTGAGCCTGTGGAGAAGACGGTTCGCAACACACTGGTACGCAAAAAACAAGGCAGAGTGGAACAGACGTATTGGGGAAACAGTGTCAGGCTTTCGGCCTGTCAGATGGTAGTCTTGCTGATGTAAAAGAGCAACAACCCAGTGCCTGCTGAAGCTGAACTGATAAAAAGCAAACAAACAAACAAAAAATACAAATTCAGGAAGCCTGAGGTATATTGTAACTGCAAATGCATAATAAAATACAAAAAAAAAAAAGGACAAAAACACCCTGACCTATCAGGCACTCATCTACAAAATCTCCTCATGCAAGAGGACTTATTATGATGAGAATATGCACTTATTTTTTTTCGGTTTCCTGCTGGTGTTGCTCAGGCCAGGACGCACCGACACACACCAGGCGGTAACACGATGACCGCTCCACCCACTCAGAGCGACAGATGCTTCACTCCCAATGTCAAGCGCTGGTGTCGGAGGTCAATTGATCCACTTGTCCGCAGCCGTCCGACAGCGGCCGAGTCTCGGTGTGGAGGAGCGTGAAGGCCGCCCGCTGGAGGCTGGCTTTGGGCGGTCGACGTGCGGGCGCTGGCGCTGCAGAAGGTGTGGTTCGTTTGGTAAACCCATATTAAATCATCAAGGCTCTCAGCACTCAGACATCCTTGAAAACCACATCTGTGCTGGACACACACACGTTGTATACCTTATCCCATCATCCCTACGTCTCCACACACACACACACAGAGCGAAAGACACTCAAAACGGGCCGAGAAGGAAATTGAATTGTGCATGTTTTATTATTTGAGCGGTGCAGTGCTTTAGCCAGGCCCCGGCCACTGTAATGGTGTAATGTATATTTCATTACGGCCTAATGGGCTCCATTAGCACAGTCTCCTCGCAGACATTCAAGACTTATTGTTTTAGGGCTGAGGGGGAAAAAAAGATGAAGGAAAAGAAGAAGGAGGAGAAGAAAGGAGGCAGACAAAACACCTGCAAAGAGCAGAAGTGGAGGTGAGAAAAGAGGAGGGATAGAGCACATTGGGAAGAAATGGACAGTTCGGCACCTAGACAGTGGAGGAGTGAAGGTGAGGGCAGTCGTTCGGCGGTGATGAGGCCTGAAGAGAAAGATGAGGCTGAGAGAAAGAGGAGATAGTGGAGGGAAGAAAGGGGGAGAGAAGGAAGGAGGGAAGCTGCGAATGTCCTCGGGGAGAACGTGAAAGTGGGCATCCATCATTGCTGTGGCCTGCAGCTGTTCTGCCAGCAACAACTTCACATTCCCATCACATTCTTAGGG
Organism: Tetraodon nigroviridis; assembly: GCA_000180735.1. Taxonomy (NCBI): domain Eukaryota; kingdom Metazoa; phylum Chordata; class Actinopteri; order Tetraodontiformes; family Tetraodontidae; genus Tetraodon; species Tetraodon nigroviridis. The sequence goes on from CAAE01014999.1 coordinate 30,061, forward strand.
CCGGCTTCAAACACGCGCGCAGACGCTCTTTACTGGCAATCCAGCAACAGCTCGCCCTGAAAATAAACTCAATAATGTACCAGGCTCCCCTTTATTGAGAACCACTTCACTCAGATTACCGCTCACACGTCTGGCCGAAAAGACTGTCTGTATATACGACCGCCGATGTCCGTACATGGAAATACATCTGATGGAGGGTGTTTTACTGCTCACACATGACCAAAAAAAGGTCATAGTTCAAGGGGAGGGTGACACACAGCACTTGATGGAATTGATGTTTGTGATTTTGACAATGTTAATTTTATTGTTTAATTATATTATTTATAATTTGTTGAGCATTTTGTACATTTTCTTTCTATATCCAAGGGTTGCCTTTTGCAACAGCCTACTGACTGGATTTGATCCCCGGCCAAATTGATTACGTTGAAGCAAAAATGTAGATACTGTTGAGTGTTTCTGTATTTTTACGTCAGGCTCCCTCTTAACGGCCTACCTACAACAGGCCTGTGCACTTAACTGCATTTGTACAGCTGACTTGGGGTGTTTGTGTCATTTTCCGCCTGTTCTGGATGCATGGGTCGAAGACCACACAGTTGATGCTGTAGGCTAACAAGGTCCTCAGAATCCATCCAGGCTGCACAGTTGAGCGCGTCTCATCACACAATAACTCTGTGATAAGCGGGCAGTTAGGGGACGCAGCACTTAAAAACACCTCCGATGTCAACAGAAACGATTGATGGAGCATCCCATCTGAACCGCACTGCGGGCACACACGATTGTAGCAAGGACTCGCAAGCGCGAGGCTCGGGAAGCATGAATGGAGATCAGGTGTTTTTGCATAGACGCTTAAGAACAAAGAGCCTGCAGAGAATCAAGGGGAATAAAAGGAGCCGCTGTATGAATGGACACCTCTGGAAAGGAGGGACTGACAATCACAGATTTCTCTCTTTTGCTCTCCTCTACAAGTGACCTACTGTACATAGACCAGTCAACAAACTTTCTTCTTCTATGCTGCCTATAATGTATGTGATAGTCCTGGACTTTGGTCTCTACAAAGTGCTACTTTTTCTCTCTCTTTTTTTTTTTTTTTGGTAAAATCTAATAACGATGAGCGGAATGAACAAATATACAAGTAAAATTGTGAGCGACGTCCTGACAAACTGCTTTGCCCGAGGCTGTCGGAACCCAGACCGACCGTATCTAAGCTCTCAGAAGCAGTGGAAATAGATGGAAGACAGAAAGCAGCCCCAGGGAAGCGGATCGGTGTCATTGTCCCTCTCGCTGACAAGATTTAGACCCCAGCCAAATCTAAGTCGAAATGCAATTATACTTAGCAGAGAATTTATGAAGTGATCTACTGTTGCTGTTTGCCAATATGCGATAAATGGCTTTACCCAGTCGCGTTGGACTGAGGTTGGCATTATGGCAGCTAAGATTTCTGGAATCGCTCGATTTATGTATTAACGTCTCCAAAAATCGGACGTCATCTCAGCAAAAATTTACCACTGAAAAGTTGGTTTCTCTCAGCAATACGGACAGTTTAGATTTGTCTGTCATCTCGCAGTATTGAGTCTGGTCAAAAACATTTTACTCAGCGGAAACACATCCTGCATACAGAAACACGTTCTGTTGTCAATTTTGTTTGGATGCACTCAAAAAACACACTCAAAAAAACAAAAACAACAAAAACTTACATTTTTTGGGGGCTAAACTGAGACTTCTTAAGCTTTACAAGGGAAAAAAAAAAGCAAAACTGTGATGAACTAAATAAATGAAACTTTCGGTTAGGTCTGTAAGTCGTGTTACTTTTCTGTGTTGAGAGTTTAAAGAGAGCTGCTAGGATTGAAAAAACAAAAAAAAAACAAAGGATCGTTAATGTTTTTGTGACTTTAATTGTTAAAGACAGGCAGAGTTGGTCTGATATGAAACATGCTATTTCTATGCTTATACATGCTCTTAAAATATAAAATACTTCTATACTGCAAAGCACATTAAAAAAAAAAAAAATCAAACACTGGAGGAGAAAATGATGGAACAAGTTTTGCAGACGGAGTCTGAATTGGTAGAATACACGGACTAACGTAAAGGAATGTTGTATATGGTTGCATCATAATTAATGTATAATGAAGATATGATGTTTATCTCTGAATGGGGACCAGTCTGTCGTGATACAGTGTAATTAATAAAAAGTGTTAATGTCACGTCACATGTCCAGTAAATGATTGCGAATGTGTCTGTGTGTGTTGTACTGAGGACCAAAATACACCTTTATTGTGCATAACGAGGAAGTGAGGATTGTTTGTCAAATCCTCACTTAAGAACGGAGTTCTGGTTAACTCCGTGAGAGTCTGTGTGTGTCTTGGGAGGTTTTGCTCCCAGCAGTGTGAGAGGAGCGGGAAAAGACATGAGAGAGAATTTACGGCAGAGCTGCAATTCGTCCGTTTCATTACTCCCAATATAAATGAGCGTGCTTATAGAAGAAAAGGCCCACGCTCTGTCTGCAAATTAGGGGGAAGATGTGGGTCTTTGTTTAAGATTGAACAAGCAAATTGAACAGGAGAGAATGTCCAAATCCCTGATGCAATAAGGAAACAGCTGAGTTAATATGTTCTTAGCAGAGAGTTGCATCTATCCTTTAATAAATACATCATTGGAAACAGAACTAGGAATTACCTAAAGCAGCAGAGAATTCACGCCAGTGTGTGTGGAAAAAGGCAAAGCGGCCCCAGTGTGCTGTTTGTGTGCTCGCCCTGCATCTGTGAGAGGTAATAAAGCCAGTACAGTGCCTCCTCAGTGTGTAGTGGAGAATTCCTACACTCAGCACTTCATCTTCATAATTACACTTTTAATCATCACACAGTTTAGGAGGACAAGGAAGGCTAGAAAAGATAATTTGCTGCGAGGAAAACAGACTCCAGCTCTCACGACTGAAGGGCATCTCGTGGGCTGAGCTGCAGCTCAGCTCCACCTAAACATCTCACCGCTTCCCTTTCTGCCTCAGGGCAGAACATTTATAGTTTACATCTCATTTAATGCAAGATTAATCTCAAGTGTTCGACTCAGGTTAACATTATTGTTGATGAAGCCCAACCAGAGGGCTTCACATGTGTTTTTTAAAAGTTTAAATAGTATTATTTTTATACTATACTATTACAGAAAAACTGGTTAATCCTGAGGCAGAGAGAACATCAAGTCATTAAATGGTGACATTTGGCCAGCTTGAAGCACCTTTTTGCACACAGCAGCTGTGGGCCAGCATCCTGACCCCAGAGCAGCTACTCAGGTCATCGTGTGGCTTAGAGGTCACCTGTCAGTGCCAAACGACCTGCATCATTTCCCACAGCAATAAACGCATTCCCTACCTCCACACGAGTCACAGCCAGTGGAGAGAGTGTGTGTCCTTTATCAGACACAGCCACCAGGAGTTTCTGTCCTTTGAGCCAGTTGCAGTGAAAGGGTGAAGGAGATACTGCCGAGGTGTTAAAATACAAGATGGAATGTGTCGGATTTTTTGGTAATTCTACAAAAAAACTAGTTAAGATAATTCAAGTGAAACCCGTGTGAGTTTTTTTTTAGGGTCCTCCAGCTTCTTCCTGCAGTTCAAAGAACTGCTTTTTAGGGAATCTGTGAATTTTCTACTCTAAAATGTATAACTGGGATATGCTTTCTTGTTTTTTGGTTCACATCTAATGAAAGGTTTCATCTGGAAATCTTTGGAGATGACACCCTTCCAAAGCTTTTCATGTTAATGACAAATAGATCCAAAAATGTGAAGAAAGACCACATTTCTGAGGCTTCCAGTAGTATAATAAGGTCCAGGGGTTAGTGTTACTAACAAGCAGGCTGTACACCAAAGCCATGGTGATGCCTTCACTAACCACAGCCTGTCTCTGCTTTGATACCATGTAATTATCAGTAACCTCATCGCAAATGATGTCAGCACAGCGGGAAGAGCCACACTTGCTTGGAGGAAATGTGTCATTAATGCAGAAACATTAGCCAAGACAAATACAAAATGCTGCGCGAGTGCAGATAAAGGCGAGCCAAAGCTGCCTCATAATGTCATGGGCCAATTACAGATTTGTGGAGGGGGCTGACAGGCGGCTATTAGTGAGAAATCCCTCACCGCTGCACCTGCGTGGCGACGTCACCACTGTGGCAGAGCGGGCTCCTCTGCAGGGTGAATGCGGCGCGTAAGAGATGCTGTTTTTGTTACTAGAGCATGGAGTTTTTGTTACCAGTAAAGCTCTGCTGAAGCTGCATTAAAGAGGTAATTTTCTTTTCACATCTTCTTTGATGCAGGTTTATTATTTCAGGTAAATGCACGAGGTGTTTGGAAAATGGCTGAGTGCAACGGTTGATTTAAAACAGAAACAAAGCAGATGGCTGAAAATACACGATTAAAATCAACCATCAGCGAGTTAATTAAAAAAATAAAACATAGAGAGCCCTTTCTTCCAGCGTCAAACGTAAAGCTGAAAAAGAAAAACAGGACGGGAGAGCTATTCCTCATCTTGCGCCTCCTCCTGCTCCTGCAGGAGTTTCATGTTCCGATGAAACGGAACAGCCAGTGGCTTTATCAAGATTTATGAGCTAAATCATCATTGGAAATATAAGACACTTGCTGGGGCGCGAGGGGAGATGGGAGAGAAGGGGGAGCAGATGGAGAGAGAAAGAAATAGTTCTGGCTGGAGATGATGAGAGTGGGAAAGATGAGAAGAGAAAGAGATGAGGAGGAAAATTGGGGAGTCTGGTAAAAACAAACACGATGACCTGATTTAGACGTTCAGGCTGTTCTTTTACCCCCTGCAGATATCCCATCTGAAGCGCGTTGTCAAATAAAAACACAGAGAGAAGTGAGAAAAAGCTTCACCTCAACTGAACAACTACCAAGCAACAGCCAAGTAAACTAACTCCAAGACTGTTGTCCCCCAAAAATAAGTCTTTTTTTTTGTAGCCTCAGGGATTTTAAATACAAACACACTAATCCACCTATTCTGTAAAGACGTGAATATTGAAATGCAGCGATAGAAACTTTGATTTAAATCGTGGCCATCGAGCGTGCGATAAATGCCAGCCCTCGTTATCATGCAGCCCGTGCCACCTCTAATGATCCCAGCGTCTTGCCTCCAAACAATTCACTTTTTAAAATGACTGCTGCGCTAATTGTTTCTGCTAACCCAATCATGCGTGTCTCCGAGTAGCCTGATTTTCACGACTGATTAATGGATCGATGCCACATGTGCACAGAGATGCAGGATTTTTAGCTCCTGAGGAGAGTGGGTGAAAACCAAAGTCCTGGGAGGAAAATCAAAATAAACAATGTTTCTATATACTGTCAGCAATCAATATGCAGTATCGATGACAGAACAATGAAAAAAATGAATAAAAATCAAGCAAAGGGCAAAGAAGTAAAAGAAAAGCAGAGCAAAGCTCAAATTCAAGACCAGGTGCGGAGAACTGAAGGTGTTCGGGGCAGCAGAGACCTCCAGGGACCACGACGCACAGAAACAAACGTGTAGGGGATTTAATGCAGGAGGGATAGGCTTTTGATGGAGTCCCATCTGGAGTGTTTATGACGAGGCAGCGCCAGCAAACGTAATAAGTCGACTGATCAATCTCTCCTCTTTGCCTCGCTAGATCAATAGCACTGTTTTGACATTTTACATTAAGCTCTAACTAATTGCCAGATTGCTAAATGCTTTTAAGAAGGGAAAAAAAGAAAGAAAACACATCCAATGCAATCAATAATGCAGTCACACCAGTGACTCTCTGTACTGTACTGGTGAGACGGGTATGGGCGTGCTGGAGGGTTTGTTTGTGAACACGTGCGAGGGCCACGTTTTTCCACAGGTCCCAGCTCGTTTTGTTCGCGTGTGAGTGTGTTCATGCAGCTGGGAGTTGTGGTCAGGGAAGAAAGCGCTTCAGTTTATTTGGGGTATGTCTCTGTGGGACGGTTAGTCGACTCGGCTCTAAATCTGCGGCTAAACCGCCGCGACCGAGGCGTCCACGGACAGAGGAAATAAGCCTTAACGGCTCGTTTAAACAAGGCTTCTTAACCACCTTGACTTTCATGTCGTTACCAAAAACAGCAGGACATGGATGCACCTCTAGAGCTGCTAGGCAGCAATGAAGCCATCCAAAAGCCTTATTTATTCTCACCTATTTGTTACTTCTATTATATTTGATGTTACTCTTTGTTTTAAATCCGTACACAGGAGTTTTGCCAAGTTGTCAGAAGTTACTGTCTTACATTTTTATTATAAAAATGGAGGCTCGGTTGACACATAAACTATACGTCCACATAACGGACTTCTATCTTGCTGCTGGTCCCTGAGGTTTCAGCTTAGAAGAAAACAGAAGACTGAGTGGAACGGTGAATGAATGTGAGGCGCGTGCGTTCCCACACGCCTGCGCGCTTTTGTAAAGAGGTCAAAGACGGCCGACACCAGGCCACCGTCTTTCCTTCTCCATATCTACAAGTCAGGGGGCAATAAAAAGAAGCCCTTTTTTCATAAATTTTTTAGGCGGGCGGCACTTCTCGGACCGGGGAGGCACTCCTGTACAGACTGCTCATGCATTTTTAACAGGAGAACGTGCACTCGACAAGATGCTGCAGATTTAAAGTGAAGGTAAGAAGGGATGTGAGCGGTTCACACCGTCCTGTTTCACGCAGCCAGTGATAAATGTCCAGGACTGAAACAGACGATCCGCAGTGTCAGCTCGAAAACAAAAAAACCATATCAGTTTGGCAATATGAAAGTAGGAGACCCAGTTTCACTTGCACAAGCCTCCACTTAGCCATTTGTGTTTGGTGTTCTTGGTATTCTAAAGCTTGAGGTTTTTATACAGATATCATTAATGAAACCGCACTGCCCCTCTAGATATTATTATTAAAGGTGGCTAAATCTAAAAATTGAACTCAGAATAACGTATTAATATCTAATAATCTCTATTTTCAGAAATTCACCTCCTCTTTGTTAGTCTAGCCTGCGACCTCATCGCCGTACGCCCCTTCACTGGTCCAACCCTGCTCCCCTTCTGGTTTCTGTGCTATTAAAAGGACTAAATTATTCAATATACAGTAATAATCAATCGATAACACTCTTTCTTAGTGGGGTGGACCACTTAATAATTGACTAATCCTAAAGGGACTAAAGCTCCCACCCAACTGTGTGTGTGTGTGTGTGTGTGCCATTAGCTTTTTTTTTTAAGTCAACGCTTTTAAGCATTATGACAGCAGGCCGGTTCTGATGGGGGTCAGGAAGGACTAATTAAACCCTCTTCTCCATCTTCAGGACTCCTCAATGGCTTCAGTGAGAATGAGTGTACAACAGGTACGAAATGGCAAAAAACAAAAACCTTTGTGTAAACACTGAGCTAAGGTCATCATTTTCCATTTTTTCTCTGATCCGCAGCCAGATAAGTTTCTTTACAGAAATACTAAATTATTCTCCAAAAAAAGTAAAAAAAAATTCCGACGTTCATGTTTAATGAACCTTGCTCTCAGCTTGGCTTTGAGCCAAGCTCTCTCCTTTTAAGCCCATTCAGTCAGGAATGTGCTCTTCATCCTATTTCTACCTTCCACATCAATAACAGCCCTCCTGCGAGTCGTTTTAGACAAGTACCTGAATCCTTAAATTACCTTCGTAAGTCTGGGAGGTTTTTCAGCTCAGGTCATCGGAGGCTCCTACTTTAACAGTCCCAAAGTCAACAACAGGGGTCAAGCATGAGGTCGCAGGTCTTTGCTGCTGGTGGACTAACGATGTTGTGATTGACAGCTGAAAGGAGAACATAACATTAGCATCAATGACAATGATGTCATAGAGCCTCTTTATTTCAGAAGAAACCAACCATCTGCTGGCTTAAAAGGCTTTTTTGAGCGATTAGTTGGGTTTTAGCGAGCAGGGCCGCAGGATGCCTCCTGTCATGTCTCTAAATTCCTAACAGATGAATCAATGCTCCTGTGTTTGCTCCTTTTCCACTCCGGCAGTTTCCTCGCTGAAGTGAAGCCTCCCTTTTTCCCTCTAAAAATTGACAACAAAACATAAATCACCACTTGTCAGGGTCAATTTAGGAGAAAATTAATGATCCAACAATTATATTAAAAAAAATAGTAGGCTTCCAATAGTAGGTAGGCTTCCGTGTCAGAACAGCTGGATTTCGGCCTTTCAGGAAACCCCATCTTTAACTACTTCTGCTTTCTTCCAACAGAAAATGTCTTTATTAAGACATTTTCTACTACTTCTGCTTTCTTCCAACAGAAAATGTCTTAATAAAGGTTAACTGCTTTCTAAATTAACAAGCAATATACTCACTTAAGCATGTTTTTGGAACTATTCTTTCCGGTCGTTGGGTTTCATTACACGGAAATCCGACATTAGAATCATCTTTTTTATCCTCAACATCATTAGCCGATTTTGAATTTTTTCAATCTTTTAACACATTATTTCTACACAACACTTGTTGTACTAGTCCTGTTTAGAATATAAATATAATTCTAATGCTTTCTGCTAACCGCGAATCCACTCCCCTGCTGTTCACTCCTCTGTATTGCATCTACATGGATCGATTCCCTCCCAAACTCGGTCTCTCCTCCTTCCGTTCTTACTCAACACTCCTGCGAGATCTCTGGGCAGCAGTTATATTTTCCACATTATCAAGCGTATTGCCTCTACACTGGAAATGGACAGACGTGCGTCCAGGTTGTCCTTCATCTCCTGCATGTGTGCGCCTGGAATGGTCTTTGGAGGAGATAAAGACAGACTCAAGGATAAACTGTTTCAGCTTCAAAAGTCAGAGGTCAGAGGTCAAGGTCGCCACAGCCGCATTTCTGTTGCTTGACCGTGAAATCTCGGAGCACTCTCAAGGCCTTGATCTGCTCCTGGAGGCCAGCACGTGAGTGGATAGTGAATTCTAAATCTTGAGTCGAGCAGCTGTGACGTCTTGGCGGTGTGTGTTACTGCATCGCCAAATCTGCACAAAAACCTTCGAAAATAATGCTTCTTTTATCTCGGGTGTTAAACCAGACGCTGTACTTTTATCACCCGCCAGCTGTGTGATCGCGTGGCCGTAACTGTGGCTCCAACCAGTGCTCCTACATGAATAAATCACCAGTTTGCTCATTTATTCCTCATCAGCGCCGCTGTCTTCTGTGTGCTGTCTGTTACCAGTCTTCCTAAAACTCTGATCTTCCTCCATCACTCTGCTTTCACTCACACCGAAGGGTCCTGGCCCACCCGCCCTTGGGGATAAATGCTCTGACTTGAAGGTGACGGCTGCCGACCCCACTGGCGTCCATCCATTGACGTCTTCAGGTCGTCTTGGTTTAAGGTCTGACTGGACGCTGAAGTCGGATCGACACAGACAGCTGTCTCTGTCTCTGTCCACCACTGACAGGCAGCTGACACACCAGTATGGAGCTGTTCTTTACCCATCCAAACATGTTCCCTCTCTAGATGTACCTGATATTAAACAGGACATCAGTTTAAAATTATAATAATGAAAATCAAGTATTCAAAGAGGATCTGGGGATTTTATGAAGGAGGTTAGATTTTAAAAAAGCAGATTTAGTCCAGCTTCCACAGTTCACATTCTGAGCTCATTAATAGGTTTTAAATGTGTGTGCAGTTTTTTTTTTTTTTTTTTTTTTTTAATTTTACTGTTTCTGGAGCTATTTTTGTATTTTTTCCTACATTAAAAATGTAGTGAGTCATCATCTGCATTCAAACACAGTTTAGACTGAATCATCACTGAACATTGAAAATTCTTAATAAAGAAACAGAAGTGTCACCATGTTTCCACCCATTTCTAATCACCTTGGAGAAATATGTTAATAAAGAAACTTAGAAAGTGGCCTATAGAAAAAGTGCACGTGTGGGTGTGAGAATTCTGTGAATTGAGAATGTGTATTTGCTGTTTCCTGCTCTGTCGACCAATGAGAACCTGATACACCCTGGAGAGAGGAGTAGGGGAAGCCAGTCAGAGGAGCCAAGTATGAGATGACAGAGAAGGGTGTAAAGCGTCGCTGCCTTTGGCTTGCGAGCCGGAGCCAAATCGACGTGTTCGCGGCGAGCTGTCTCAGCTACAGCTTTGCTCTGCTGCAAAACGACACCGATCCGCTCTGCGCTTTTGTCAGCGCGGCTCTGGCTGTGTCTGCGTCCAACTACCGAGCACTGGCGCTCCTTATTCATCTCCTGAAAAACTGGTTTCGAGTCTGCCGCATTTGCATATGCATGCCGAGAGAGGCCGACTTGTTAGGGGAGAGCTGGGAAAAAGCGTTGCAAAGCCCCCGGAGGAGAGAGCGAGAGGGAGGCAGAGTGTTGTGCAAAGAAAAGGCTAAAAGGAGGAATGAATGAGAAAACAAACGAATAACAGACAGGATGTGAGTAAGTGCTTCTAGAAAAATCAGTCTCCGGTTACCACGGCAACGAGAGGTGCCAGTTGGCTCTGCTCCCGATATAACCAATTATGTGCATGTGTGTGTGTGTGTGTGAGTGTGAGTGTGAGTGCGTGCCTGTTCGTCTGAGATTATTGATATGCAAAAGAGAAAGCAGGTCCTTGTGAGCATTGGTAAACGATGACTTAATGCCTTTTGATTTTGGCTGGTACGTTTGCGTCGGTGATCTGCTGGTCGTTCAGGCGCTGCCTCACCACCTAAACACTCTCACACACGGCGCGCGCACGCACACACACACACACACACACCCAGAAAACAGTGCCAGTGGACCATTAGACAAACTGCACGTTACACCTTCGCATGAAGGCAATCATTCGTGAATGAGGCATCATATTGGCAACATATTGCTCACACACAGCTTTTCCATTCATGCGCGCTGTTGTAACACGCAGCCCGTGCACACGCCTTTGTCAGGCCGCTGTGTGTGGAGCTGTACCTCGACAGAGGAACCTTTCTCTTCCCCAGTAGGACCACCAGTGAGCTGCAGGAGCAGCCAAATTGGACACTGGGACTAATTAGCTACGCTCTATGCCAGCGCAGACACAAGCTCGTCAGTGTGAGGACAGAGGCCGTGCACGGTGCCTGCGCAGACACATGAGCGTGAGAGACAGATTTCTAATTAGGGCTCCTTGATCAACAAAAAACATACAGAAGTGGATTAAAAAAAACAACAAACTGCAAAACACTTAGCGTCCTCCTCGGACCAGAGTAGGTAATTGGTTGCTGGTTGTAATGCTGGGTGGTGTGTGTGTGAGTGAGTGTGTGTGTGTGTGTGTGTGTGCGTGTGTGTGGACAGGGGGCCTTTTGTGTGATAGGTTTCAGTGTTTGATTGGCAGCAGGGACAAGGAAGTGAGGGCATGGGGCACAGCCAGGGAAGAGCTTTTCTCCCTGTGCTGCTTTCCCAGGATTAACATTCTCCTCCGCCTCTCCAAAGTCCTCTCATCCTCCTCACTGCTTCTGCCGTCATGTCTCATTCTTCTCATCTAACTTCTATGCCTTCATACCCAACCTACCCCTGTGATGCTTCCCAGGAATAACTTCTCCACCGCCTCTACAAAGAAAACTCATCCTCCCACACTGCTTCTGCCGTCATGTCTCATTCTTCTCATCTAACTTATATGCATTAATACCCAAAATACAACAAGCATAATACCACTTGAGAAACATTTCCGCTACCCCCGGCTCACCCTAATAGCTTTAGAAGTTAAAGATTACTGTTGGCCACCGTGGAAGCATAAACACTCCCATGAATCTGTGCTTCACAGAGGTGTTTTTACTCCAATTTTAGTTAGTTTTAATATACCATTTTGATTTACCAGGTATTGAAACAGCACAGAGGGACAACTAAAACCTCAGATAAAAGAAGAAAAATACATAAAGTCCAGATTACCACATTCACATTTTATTGTGTTACTGGATCTTAGGCTAAAATGTCCTTCAATTTCACATTAACCACAAGAAAACACTTAAATTAGAATCCAAAACGCACAAGCGTACACAACCGCCCACCTACAGACACACACACAACACAACACAACACAACACACACACACACACACACACACAGAGAATGCCTCATACACAGGTATTGAATCCTAAAAATGATAATAAATTTATAAACGAAATTACACCCTCACTTGGCTCAATCGCTCCCTGTAAAAATGCAAAAGAAATTCACCTCATTTTAATATAGGAATAACTTAGGGTTCCAACAAAAAAAGTACCATCTGTTGTCCTTCTGTCGCCTAGGCTACTCCACAAACTGTGCACACAGAAAGAAAGGAACAAAACGTAAAGTCGTACGACACTGAAAACATCACAGCAACATTAGAATCAGCTTTGGGCTGAGCTCCGACAAGCTCCAGCAGAGTGTAAAGTGACAGTGGTACCATCTAGCATATCAGCCTTGTTTGTTTTTGTGTGTCTACTGTGTAACCAAAGTGCAAAGTGGTTGTCATCTTGTTGCAGCACGTACGTTTTACATCCAGCTTCCTTTCATATTTAGAATGTTGTTCGTTGCTGAAAACGGAGCGTGTGTGTGGATACTTTACATTCTCTCGTCATCTTCACTGCTGACTGATGAAGTCAAACCTATGTTGTGGTTCGTGTTTTGTGTGCGTGTGTACAGGTGTGAACACTTGGGCGATCGATGTTTTTGGACAAAGTTCGCGCACTTTGTCCGGGTGCGACCACGTGCGCTGTGGCCGAAGCCTAAAGATTCAAGTGCAGAGGGCGGCTTTGTGTACGTTAGACAACCTCCACCCAGGCTGATATGAGAACACCTTCAGTCTTCCCTGTAGGATTTTCAAACACCTTGGCTTGTCACATAAAAACAGTCAAGAAAGAGAACTCTAAAATCAAAACAGCAACTCAAAAAGCATCCTGGTCAAATTAGCAAAAAGAGCTCTGCTTCGTTAATAAGTTTTTAAAAGGGCACGTGTGAGAATAACTCCATGAGTGTGATTCTGGAGGGGAGGGGGCGGCTACAGGAATAAATATGAGCAAGTGCACGAAGGTTAAAGCTGAGGATCTGTTTGATGCTCTGGGTAGCTACATTATGGGTGACGTTCAGAGGCTGTGCGGTGTCTGAGGTCAGGAGTAACTGTGTGGTGATGAGATATGAAGACATTCATTACAATCCTGTCTGAAGTGAAAGGCAGGTGGGGTTTGTACCTCGGGGAGAGAGCACCGTGGAGTCTACATACAGCACTGAAATCCTGTCCCTGAGGAGCTCCGCATCAGTCCCTGCTGGTCTCGGGGTCTGACAAGGAGTCGTGGTGATCAGGGTTCTCGTGGCCGTCGGTGCTGGCTTCCATTTCTGGCTCCGCCTCCTCTTCGTTGCTGTCTTCGCTGTAGTCGATGGGCTCCAGGAAGCTGGGCTCATCCTCCTCCATCACGTAAGTGGTGGGGCTGCTGCGGTACATCAGAGCAGAACTGTTTTAATCCACCGTGGAAGGCAAACATCCACACATACACACACATGTGAAAACCAACCCAAAAAGATTGCAACATATTTATTGTGGTAATTATACTGCAAGTCAACTAGTAAGTAATGGTAAATCATTGGCTAGTGGACAGAGCGGATGTGTAATTACAGCTACATTTATTTCCAATAATTTCCTAATGTAGTGAAATTACATTATGATTTTTTCTTTCTTTCCTCTTTTCAATAGAAAGATCATATTTTTATAGGAATGGCAGCTGAACAACAAAGATGCTAGGGTTTTTTTGTCCCCTGTGGGTCTAAATGGTCAAATGGTTGTCGTTTCTTTGAGGTTTTAGTGGTTTTAGTGGGTTTTTAATGGTGTTAATGGTCTGAAATTTGATCCCAGAGAGCCAGTCGATCAGGGGGCTCAGGCAACAATGTCCCACCAACCTGATGACTGCACCAGTGTCGAATTTTGCATGCCTAATTCTGTAAAAGTACAGAATGTCAGATAATCAGTTAGCACTTTTTTCTCCAATTCACGTTATTTATACCGACGCCACTGTCCAGAGGTGTTCCTCTGGTTTACCTGGGGATGAACCCCTGCTTCTCCTCGTGAAAACCTTTCTTTAAATCCTCTTTACCCTGATGCAGAAACACACCCATGCTCGTATCCACCTATTTACTCGGAGACGTGCACTTCTTTGCAGATGCCTCCCAACGGCCACAATATCATTGCTGTGATGACTGTAGGATTTTTTTCTGTTCGGGCGTGGAGTCAAGCAGGAGAC
>CAAE01014999.1:44896-74797 GCA_000180735.1 Tetraodon nigroviridis
ATATAGAAAAGCTTTGTGGTCATGTTTGGTTTGGACAAGTTAATTCATCAAAGTACAGTTGGGACTATTAATGAACCTAGATCCTGATGATTTACAGCAGACATAGTGGACATAATCATGTTGTAACTAAACTTCCTTTTATATGACGCAAGGGCTTTGTTTTTAAATACTCCAAATCTGATGAAATTTGCAATCACAACCAACAATTGCACATATCAAAACAGAAAAAATATTAGCTCCTAACGGTAAATTCTGCCTAAACCAACGAGACTTGTCCATCACCGTGTACTAGTTAGTGCTAATAACTATCCCCGTTCATTTTTACGAAGATTTTCTCCCCGGGTTTGTGTGTTACGTGGGAAAATAATCCACACTTCTTATCAAATCATTTGCTCACTGTGTCCTGGAAAATCTTCTCACAGAGTAGGTGTAAATGGTTTGTAGTGCAGGAAAAAAAAAATCTGTAGGTGTTTTTACAAGCTCTTGGAGGAATAATGACACTGCTGACAATTATTAAATCCCTATTCCCTCTCACTCCAGATTTTTGACTATATTTAGCCCACACTGACAGAATTTCAACAAGGCTCCACAACAGCTCTGCACAAACACAGGTCTTCATTTGTGGTTTGTGCTCCAGAGAAGATCTGGGGCAACAGTCATGCTGTCAAGTATTAGCGCCCTGGGAAAATGCATCTGGGGTGAAGAGGGTTGCACACTACAACATCAAATGTTGTCGTAATCATATTAACGTGTAATATTCTCGCAGGAAAATGTGCCATGTACAGATTTTGCTTAGTGTTTGTGCATGAACCTGTTTTATTCTACTAACCTGACCACTTTTGAGTGTGTCCCAATGATGTCGCTCTCGAAATCCAGCATGTGGTGATGGTTGTGAAGACCCGTGAGTCTGTTTAGCCTCAGCAGGGCCACGCAGAACTGAGATCCCATTTCTTCCAGTTCCCGAGTGCCTATGTGAAGACCCTTAAAAGGGCAGGTACATGCCCACTGAATACACTGACAAGTTCACTTGAAAAAGCTGAGAAAAATGAAACACCCCCTCAGGCAAACATGCACATGAACGCAAACGTGTCATGGCAAATGAACATTGATGCACAAAAAAAAGGACTTTTGCACGATCCAGCAGGGGCTCCGGTTGAGCATGAAAATGTTGATTAAAAACCGAATTCAAAATGAAGAATTTCAGCTATGACAGAACAGGTGAGAGAGATCTTTCTCCATTAGAAGAGACAAAGAGATGAAAAAAAAACGTGGAAATGGAATCTTGGCGCCACCTGGTGGAAATTTCACGATAGACAGCTACAAATCCTTACATGACATGTAAGGACAAATAAACCTAAAAAAAAAATTACATTTCCTGCAAGATTTGCAGTGTTCTCAGTTTAAACGAAATGTTATTCACCAACCTGTAATTTGGAGCGACACTCTGTGCACAACACAGACTTACTTTATATTTGCCCTGATCACAACCACAGAGTGTGCTCTCCATGGTGTAGCTGCGTTGTACTCCGATCTCTCTCCATACGACAAGCACGGGCTGTCGACTCTTTGGAGCGCTCAACGACAAAGCTACAGCTGCCCATGCTGAAGGCTGGAGCGATTTGGGATAGGATCTTGGGAAGAGTCTGCAAATGGAGAAAAATGTTCAAGACAAGCCATTTTGGTATGAACAGTCTTCAGCATGTGCTTGCGAGATGAGTTTTTAACGGCTGCAGATCAAAATGTTTGCTGCCGATCAACAGCCTGAAGGTGGACAAGGAATCCCAACGAAATACTGTATTTTCTGCATTCCCAAAGCAAAAATAACCAGCACCCTGATCTTGAACTGAGCTGCCTCACCAGATAACATAAAAAAACACTTGGCCTTGGTGTACAAAATTCAAAGTAGATGGCCTCAGTTCAATGTCAGCATGTTTGTAAAATAAAGCCTGGGTATGTAAATAGGTGTGTGTACGTGTGTGTACGTGTGATCACCCTATATCCACGGTCCTCCTGCAAGTCAGAGGATGAAGCACTGATATTGGATTGGAAAACGGTCTCCTTCACGCTGCAGCCATAAATGAACACATTTTCTTTCTGGAATGGCCATGATAGTCGCAAAAAGACCTGTGCAAGCAGAAAGGAATGTTTTACCAATCTAGCGCAGTTTTATGAACAAGAATACATCAGATACTTCAAATTAGCATGAAACATTGTCTCATTGATCACAGTACGGCAAATACACATCAGACAACACAAAAGCAGTAGAACAACTGTCTGTTATTAATACTAGATTAAATGATCAATATGAATGTGCAAAGCAGTCATACCAGGGGGGCTCTTTGTATATGGGCCAGGTACTGCAGCAGGCTTTTAGTGTGGTAGATGGTGGGGTGCAGTTCAGGATTGGGGTTCTGCCACTGGCGATTCAAGTCTTCTCCACTTAGAGAGCAGCGATGACTGATACGGAAATGACAGAATCAGAGTTGATGTGAATGAAACTAACATGCAGATTTTAAGAATGCACTGTGTGTATTAATGTTTCCTTTACTCACTTTCCATTGATAACTCCATCGGGGTTGAGCATTGGGACTATTTTGAAGATGTAGGCCTCTCTAAGGCTAGCTGCTAGTGGGCTGGTACCCATCAGAAACTCCAGTGTGCCCTTCATTATCCAGCTGGCATTGGTCTCTCCAGGGTGCACTCGGGCAGACAGGAAGATCAACGGACGATTCCCTGGAGAGGAAGAGAACACAGCAGCTGAGGACTAAGAGGGAATAAAAGAAAATCATTCGATTCTGTTTAAAGTTGAAGTTAAAAGTGGACAGAAATACTTTTTAGGAAGCCACGTCATGGCTGATGCACTGGGATTAAAGATGCAGAGACTCGTTTTTAAACTTTTTACTGAGTCTGCGTGTTTTTTTAAGATTTAAACCAATTATGGAGCTGAGGGTGTTCTGCATGCGGCTGACACCATCGGTTTACTCACTGAACTGGCAGATGTGATCGTTGGAGTTGGACTCTGGCATGGCTGTGATAGTGACGAGTGGGCAGCTGTTCCCCCCAAGTGTTTTACAGAGGACGTCTTGTCTCAGATAGATCTGAGGGGTTCTCAAATCCTCCAGTTTTGACAGGTGCATCTGTTCAATAAATTACAGATCTAATGTCAGAATTTTTATTTAATTAAAAATAAATAAATAAATAAAATAGCATCTGGATTACTTTGAGAGTAGAGTATGTGTAAGGGTAGTGATACGCAAGGTAGCAGACGTCATCCTTATGACCGAAGTTTATGCTGAATGTCAGCGTGTAATAAGATTTTCCTTTCTGACCACCAGCTGCCAGAGAGCTCCGAGCAAAGTGATTCCTACAAAGATGGAAACACACATCCTGAGTCAGCATCGCACAAAATAACACCATTACACAACCGCTCAACAGCCAGTTATGCAGTTACAGAATCCATTTTCAATTATACAGATCGAATCTGTGCCTAGAGGTCGAGGTCCACATTGCAAGAAAGCTGACTATTTTAAGTTTGAACCATCCAAGTTCTTTCGTCACGTAACCGCCGTTGTGTATGTCTGCGACCTGAGCCACAAACTACAAACCTACTTGTAATAAGAGATGTCTGTTCCTGTTCGGACCCACCGAGGCCTGCCACTGATGGCCTCCTGCACCGAGTACATCAGTACCTGCATGCCTGAAAACACACACAGGCAGGCAGAGAGTGAGCCCGGTGGTTTGAAATACGAGCCTGATGATTCATGAAGGATGGGTCCCACCATAGTTGAACTGGCTGTTTGACTTCTCACAATTGATGATGTTGAAGCGGTAGGTGGTCCCCACACGCATACCGCTCACCTCAAAATAGAACCACTGGTGATGGTGATTACTGTTAATGTCTGAATTTAGGACAAGATCATACTCGAACCTGTGGTGGGGGGAAATGCACACGAAATAAAACCGATGGACTACAACATCAACTATCAACAAACTTTGTTGTGGCACATTTAGATTTGATCGTATCTTCTTACTTCATGCAGCAACAAATACCTACTTCCTAACTTGAATGGCCTTTCTCAGATTGCCGGATTCAAACTGCGAGTTGAACTTCAGAGATTCCCCATTGTCTTCAATAACAGGGCAGCTAAGGTTTGAAACACAGCAGCAGTTATGCAGGACAAACATGGTGAAAAAGTTTTTTCTCATTCAATTTAAAGCAGATGAATCCAGCCAATCTGCTTCTTAGATGTCACAGCAATTTATCAGAAATGTCAAACGTCTGTTTAATATCAAAGTTAGACAGACCAAGCGGGTAAAACTCACCTTGGAATGTCCAGGTCATATACCAATTTATCTAATATGTCATTAGGACGGATCAACCTCTCAATGTCCTGGAATATCTTGGACCTGCCAGAGTGTGCACACACACCCAGAATAAAACTCATTAAAATAACCGTCGGACAAAAAATGTCTGTTAATTAACACAGAAACACTTGAGCGAAACTACTGCTCAAAAATCTTACATTGCACCTTAAATGTCTCACCTCTGGACGCCGTAAACTCTCTCCAGCAGCGGCTCCTTAAACATGGGTGCTACATGGCCGAAGTAGTCTGGGTACGCCACTTCGGCGTACTGGGGCACCGACTGCGTCCCCTTCACCATCTCCACGTAGAGATCGGGGTCATGCCGCGGGAGGAGCTGTGCCGTGTCCGGCACCTCCAGAACCGCTGCTTCGTCATCGGCGCCCTCTGAGCCGCAGTCTGAGCCCAGGTTGCTGCCCCCTCCACCCACACGGCGACTGGCAAAGTCTTCCAGCAGCAGAGGGGAGTGAATGTGTCTGGTGGGATTCAGCGGCGACCCTTCCGGCTTCTCCTCCTTTCCTGCTCCTTCTGCGTGCAGGACCTTTCCGTCCTCTAGAGACACGTGTTCCAACACAGATGAAAGTTCCTCCTCAGTCATCTGCCCATTGGAAGGAATGTGGGCCTCGGTCTTTTTGGCTTGGTCTCTTGGTCATGTGGACGGTGTCCACGTTCTAGAGGAACAGGAGGAGGAGGAGGAGGAGGAGGAGGAGAAATGGGTGCAGAGAGAGATGACAGGCTGTCCCTTTTTTCCGTTTGGGAACTGGAAACAGGAAGCTGTATTGGGCAGGGTGCTTGAGTCGGGGGTGTTTGCGTCGGCTGAGGGCACTGAGCTGGGGTCGGTGAGGGTAAGGATGGCGATGTGGAGGCACTCTTTGAACAATCAAAGTTAAAACCCTGTAAGTGTAAGGCACAAAACTGGTATGTTAAGATATAATATTGATTTTGCTGTCTAATTTTCTTAATGATGATGCTTTAGATGCTTCGTGTCAGACACTGATAGCTCTAATACACATAAAAATGCATCAATTCTCAGCTTAAGCGGACGTGTTAATACAATAGTTTGTCAAAATTGCCCAAAACAATCCCTTAAATCTTCAACTCGGTGCATATCACTATGTAAAATCTTGAATATTCACACCTGGAAGTCTTCAGAAAGCTCCAAGAAGAATTTTTCATAGACCCTCAACTCCTCAAAAGGACGTCCTGGATCCTTTTTGGGGTGCAACTTTTTCAGATCAGTTTCTATGTCGTCGTTCTAATAAAAAAAAAAACAACAACTATGATGTAGGCACATATGTAATAAGGTACATCACCATTTCAACCATATTTTAGTGTAATTAAGGTAATAGTAATAACAAAATAGAATTATGGGAAAGCATGTCCTAAAAAGAACGATTATTTCAAGTAAGATGTGTGTACCAAAAGAAGCTGATCCTTGTCAAATTCGTCATGGTCTGTATCATTTTCATTTTCAGAGTCTGTGTCTTCGTCACTTCTGTCCACCACATCATCCACTGAACACACACACACACACACACACACATACATACACAAACACAAATTTAGCTTCCTGTCCTGTGGGATCCTTACTCAGGTTCTAGCGGAGCATGTGTTTACTGTTATCTCACCCTCGGGAGGGTGGCTGTACAGGTCTGCCACAGGCCCAGCAGTAGGAATGTGGGGCAGCTGATAGCTGAAGGCCGATTTGATGGTGGGCAGGGGCAAACGGTTCTTAGGGAAACACTTCCTCATGATCATAATGGAAGTGTTAATGAGGGGATCCAGAGTCCGAACAGCGAGACACTCCTTCATGTAAAACACACAGGTAAAAAGTCAGGAGAGAGAAAGAGACAGAGAAAGAAAAGCAACAATACATTTATACTGACAGTGGATGTGTTGTAAAGGACCCTCATGCCGTCAGCCTCTATAAAGGCTTTTCTGCCCAGTTTGATGTTGGTTATGTTGCGGAGGCAGACCAGCAGCCCTTTGCGGATCTGCATGTGGCGATGCCGTGAGTCGTTGCGGTGCCAGTCTTGGTACAAAGCCAGTATGACAGGTACATGACGGGCGTCCACTGCACGCCGAGCATTCATTTCTGCATGAGTGGAGGATGGGGAAAAAAGAAAGGGCAGACAGGGGCTCAATAACGATGAGTGGCTGTAAGCAAACTGTAAGCAAAACTTGATGATTTTTAGAAAAAAGAATCAAAAACCAAATTACTTACTAGATTTGAGTAGAGTTCCCAGAGCATCTAGAGCTACCCTGTTGATGCATTAACAAGGAAATTGGATTATACAGTCAGTTGAACACACATCAATAAGCCTCTACAGAGAGGCCAAAAGGAGATTTGCCTGTAATTGTTGCTAGTTTGTTAAAATAACACATCCGAGGAGTCCGGCAAAAATCCATCAGCCGCTTACTTGAGAAGGCTGGTGTTCTTCGTGCTGTATGGTGCAGTGATCTTGAAGATTAGTTCCACAGCTCCATTCTTGCCCAGAGAAATAGCATTCACCACTTTCAAAACAGGAACACAGACGTAGACACGCATGAA
Source organism: Tetraodon nigroviridis (assembly GCA_000180735.1). Taxonomy (NCBI): domain Eukaryota; kingdom Metazoa; phylum Chordata; class Actinopteri; order Tetraodontiformes; family Tetraodontidae; genus Tetraodon; species Tetraodon nigroviridis. The sequence continues at coordinate 51,810 of CAAE01014999.1, forward strand.
GGACAAAGTAGATAACAGAAGATTTTTGTAGCAATTTTTGTTCTCTCCTAATACATACAGCAACAACAACAACAAAAAAAAAGTGAAATGTTTTGTCAGATGACTTACAGTTGGTTGAGTAAACCCTGAGAACCTGCAGGCAAGGCAAGAGTAGTTTGGAATTATGCAGGTTTTGTTTGATTAAGTTGGCAGTGACATTAAGAGCTCCGCTCAAACGAGCCTTCACTCCAAACTTTCTGTCTGGACAAACACACATTGAAACACAGGTGAACACGCAGGGAGTATTTAGACTTTACCAAAAAAATGGAAAGAAACTGGAAAAGAAAATTGTTTGGTTTTTTTTGGAAGAAAAAACACAAGAGTGAGACTTAAAACCTGGTGAATGGTGTGTGTTTGAGCTGAGGCGTGACCCAGTCCTACCTTTGGGGCCAACCTTGGCCAGCAGCACATGAAGCTGCAGCATGAGCTCCTCACTGGGATCAGCCTCTTTGCTGGCAGTGACCAACAGGTGAAATAAAATCCCCGTTCCTCCTATAGAGACAAATACTCCTACCCTGCGACCTCTGCCTAAGACAGACAAACATTGTTTCATAAATATAATGTGATAGATGATTAATTGTAGTTGCCTTAGTCCACCTCCTAGTTGCTTTATGATGGGGATTGGGCTTCTTTGACCAGCAAATACTAAAAAAAAACCCCATCTAAATAGAAGACTGTATTTATCATTCAGACATACACACATGCGTGCACATTTAAATGGAATTTTGTTGTAATAAAAAACCTGTAATTCAGACAGGAAAAAATAAAGTTAAACAGAAAATACATGTCATGTAGCATAGGTATATACATTCATTAGACATTTCGTCTTTGTCATCACTTAAGCGCCAGCATAATGTAAAGTTCACTCTGAAATGAATTCTATACATTGTATTTTGAGGATCCTTTAAGACCATTGTTATAGTGGTTAACGGCCAACCACCCAGTCTGTGTTTGCCACCGCTGCCCTAAATTAATCTGCCTTGCTGATCACCAAAATTATTTTCATGACATAATGCTAAAATGTAATCATTTTTGTCATTTATAAATGAGTTTTAAGTTTAAACTCTTCAATCAGCAATGTGGTATTTCTCTCCACAAAAAAGCTGGAGTAGGTGTGAGTGTTCCCTCAATAAAACAAAGCTTTTTATCATAAATTCTTCAACTTGGGCCATAAATTATTATCTACCTATGATAAAAACTGTACTCACCAACAGTTAGTAACTCGCTGAGAATGCACAATATGTTCAGAGTAGTCTGAACATCCCGACTGTTCTGTTTAAGACACAAAACACTTGTTAAAACAACGGAGCACTGTTTGTGGCATTGTTTTTTTTCTGCAGTAGGTTTGTATAAGGTGCTTCATTCCTGTATTACCTGCAGAAGCAAGCAGTCAGCAGTCTTCCAGTTTATTTAAAAAAAAAAAAACAAGCGCAAAGGAGACCTATGCTATCTAAGAGGAGAACCAACTACACAGTAAAGCTAAAAAACAAAACACTGAGAAAAATTTGCATTTAAAAATACCTTTTAACATACAACTTTTTAGTGAAACCATGAGTGAAGGCTAATTAAAACCAAGCTCGGGTGAGTGTGCCTCTGTAGTAGAGGTCAGAAAACAAGGACTTCACGTGTCTCTGACATCTGCACTCGTCTTCAACCCCAAGGTTGACTGCGATCTAATGCAGGTAATATGCAAGTCATACCGCAAGTGTTTGTATAAGAAGTACAAAACCTTTACCCAATAAGATCCGAGTACTGAATAAGTCACTGTTTTTCACAGAAATTTGATGTGTGACAATGAAAAAAATCGAAACGAAAACGTAACAAGAATAATAAAATGAATGTTGGTGTTGCAGAAGAGAACTGACCTCCAGTGAAGACAGTATAACTTCCATGCCTCTGGAGCCTTTGGACATCACCTCCTGTCCACTCTTCTCTGTAACACAGTGTACAAATGAGACATTTCTAACTGAAGCAGCACAATTACGGCGTGGTTTATGAAAGCTACACCAAAGGTCTTCTGATACAACGACAATGACACTTCAGGCTGAACGGTCTGTCCTGTAAATGTGGGGGTCACCCAGCAAAGACGAGACACAGAGTCAAAAGTCCTCATCTTGGAACATGTTCTACATTATTCAGAGTTCAAAAGTTTCCCAGCATTTCCCAGTACAACACAATGAACATACTCTGGTGTGTTCTCAAATACACAAGCATTATCTTTAAGAAACTAAACCACCTTCCGTAGTCTTGCCCTGTAACTTGGCAGTAGACACCATGAAGCGACTTTTTAGGTTGGCAGCACGTTAGGAATAAAATCAGGCTTTTAAAATGTTTAAACTGGCTTTGTCACTTTTCTTGTCAGAATCAAGGTCAAAATTAAACTTACGTTTACACGTCTAAGAGGATCTATCAAATAACGACAAATCACTGGAGGGTTTCAAATGCCGCATGTTGATTACTGCCAGGAAGGGTTCCAGCTGGAGATTTACATTGGCTGGAGTGAATATTCCACCCTGGGCTCATGTGTCTGACATGTTGTTATTGATCTGACATCTACAGTAGCAGTAACAGTAGCAGGTCAATACTACAATAACACGCGTAGCATTTGTGATTTACGATCTCTCATCGAGCCTGTGAAGCTTTAATTATAGAACACAAACACACCTGATGTGCACATGCGTGCATGATCTAAATATTCACTTTCACATGTTCACAGCTGTGCACACTCACACAAACATGCACACACAGAACAAAAAAAAAGCATTTCTTTAATCATCTTAGCATAAAATAAGCTGGCTATTATTTTACGGATTTCTAAATTCTAAATAGATCGCGATCTCATGAATACAGCTAAATTTTTGCAGAATAATACTGAATATTCCCACCTTAATGTTGATCTCGCAACAAGTCCCCAAGAGCTCACCAAAAATTCTTCTATTCACGGTCTTTTTAGCAACCCTACCTGGTAAATCCAACTGGCGGTAGCTCCGAGTGTAACAGGGCTCCATCTCATTACAGTTTTCCCCAATAAGATTTAGTGAATCCTGAATAGTTTAGGGTACAGGCCTGAGACAGGTCCAACCTCAAACTAAGAAGCTGATGGATTGGGAGAAACATAAAAAAGACATCCATCTGAAGTCCAGTCCCCTGAATGTTTAAGAAGATGTAATTGGTCGGGCTTAAGCCTTTAGGGGCAGGACACCGAGCTCGGGGAGGGGCACGTCCCCGTGCACCCCACCAGAAACTGAAGCAGACTGAACCTGTGCAAAACTGGCAACTGTGCAGCGGACTGCTCCAACGAGCCATCTCTTCTTTCTCGTACTGACCAATAAAAAGAGGCAGTGTATATAATAATTCCTCAAATGTACGTTTTTGAAAGTTTTCTAAACAAAATCAGGATCGCTTTGCAGGAACAAGTTTCTACGTTCCTACGAGCTACAGAGAGACTGACTCTGTGTTTCATTTATATTTTTAACACATATATGACGTGTTTATTGAAATTCCTCTTCGAACTCCTGGGTTTCCTTTCACTTTAATCCTCCTCCTTTTTCCGTAATAAGTTCCTAAGACTTAGAACCTGAGACAGGAGCACAGTAAAGCTCGTCCCGGGGTGTATAGTTACGGTAAGCCCCCTCTCCAACGTGACGCTCATTCACATTTCCGCTGGCTGCAGGCAGGGTGTGACAGGCACCGAGGCAGGAGATGTGAGGAACAGCTGATGGATCGTGATTGATAGGGTCCCAGACGCGAGCCTGTCCCCTGTGCCCATCAGTCACCGTGGATTAACAATGCGCTCCTTTGAAGTCAGAGGAGCAACTCTGTTTGATAAGAACGCCTCGCTCACGCGGGACAGTTGCTCAGTCAGGTCAGCTAAAAACCAGCACCCGACCTGGTGTCGGCTGCGTTAGTGTCATCTTCAGCAACTGATGGGGAGTTTGTCAGTGCATTCAGCTGCTTCCCTTCATTTTGGTTTTATAAGAACCGATTACGGCTTCAAGTAGGTCTATAAAAACAAAGTAATGACTTGATTTATCCCATAAACTCGCTTAAACAATCCCTCAAAAGCAGTGACTAAATAACATTATCACCTGTTAATTGGCTATACTGCAGTTCAGGGCTCAATGAACATTAATAACATTTTACTAAGTAATAGATGAAAAGATCCACACAATAAATCAGACGGCTCATTCCAGAGGAACTAAAATGTTGCGGCTGATACGCCACAGCTGAAACTAGTGCCTCCCTGTTTCTGATGTTGTGATCATCAGTCTGTCAGTGTGCGCATTCCTATTCGGATGCAGTTCCGATGTATTGGTTCAACAGGTGAGCAGATTAACTGGTGAAGGTCGCAAATGTTTCTGTCCGGTTGTCACCGCCGTAATTGTGCCACTTGTTGAGAGAAATCAAATGTCGACTTGATCTAAGTGCTGTTATTACTGAGCAGCTTGTAAATGGAATGCAGCGCAGCTAGCTGCTGCTCTGAGACGTCATCTCATCGGTGTATTTAGCGATAGCCAAACAAAATAACTAAGGACCTCTGCAACAACAAGCCAATTTTAAATATCTCCTGGATTACAACTGAGAAAGATAAGACTGGGTGCAGAGAGGACTCGACAATGTTTGTGTTTCTATTTTTACTGAAAATACCAGAAGGCCATGCAATACGGCTGACTGAGGAGGCTCAGGACTTTCCTAGGTGTCATTTTCTTCCTCTTTGCTAGATTTACTGGCGAGCTACCCTGAGGCGGCTGCCACGTGGTTGTGCTCTGCGTGTGTATGCTCTGCGTGTTCTCTCACCCTGTGTCTGGATGAGATGGAGTATCTTTGCTGTGACATGTCTTGCATTTTTCACATCCCTCGCCATGAGATCCCCATTCATTCGTTCCAGTTGCCTCAGCAGCATCACTACCTTGGAGTTACTGGGAATGCTGGAGAGAGACACAAAAGACGCAATCACTTTTAGACGGTATATCAACCTGCAAACGGGGCTCTGTGCATTTGGAGACACAACAAATACTGACAACCTAAACATCCTGTTAACTAAGTTAAAGTTTTACTCTGGTCTCTCTGCTCTGGGAAGTGGCACATTCCCAAAAAATGAAATGCTCCCTTGCCAAATACAATAACCCTTGTATGCAGGAACAAAAAGTGACATGAGTTAAATTCCAGACGTTCGCAAGACAGCAAAGGGGAAGTAAAACTAGTCAGTTACCACACGAACGTCAACGTCCATCCTGTGACCTTAAACTAACCCTGAGTGTCTCATGGGAGCTGACTGACTCAGCTCCCATGTTAATTCTGCAGCAGCTGGAAACGGGATTTCCTTTTTTTTTGCTGTTAATGTGACAGATATTAACACCAGCTTGGCACACATATACACATGGAGGGGAGTTTAAAAACAAAGCCTGCAAAGGTATAAAATATCACCCGAATGATTATTTTTGTCATCATATAATAAAAAGGCCCTCTGTTAAATGGGGGTCCTTCCATAGAAAGAAAAAACCTGTTAATTACATAAAATAATTACTCTTCAGAAAGTTTGACCTTTGTGGGGCACAGATCTCCCTTTTAAATTACTTTTTCTGTTTACAGTCCAGTGAGGTGCCATCTAAATCTGCCATCTTCTGTTTTCTTCTTCGGCTCTTGGCAAGTGTGTTTGTACCCAAAGGATTACAGTTAAATGAAAATAGAATGTTAGGCTATTCAATAACATGACACCAGCTTGTCACCAATATTAATAGACAATGTGGTTAAATGAATGGAGTTCTTGGACTTGAAGTGCAATACTTTCCCATGCGGCAGCTCGATATTTCTTCTTTTTTTTTTGGAACTGTCTTTCTGTTACGCATTGCCCTTTATTATATTTCAATGGGTGGAAGAATGTTTACCTTTTTCTTTGCTTCTAATGTTGGATTCACAAATGGAAATAAGGCTGTTTTCCCATCACAGAGTGAGTGAATTCTGTTATATTTGATTGAACTGATGTCTTGAAACACTTAGAAGTTAACTGGCTACAATAAGTTACCATGGTGATACTGTAACCATATACAAAAGCTTTAAAGTATGAAAGCATCAAAGACTGCTTCATTAATACGCTCAGGTAAGTTTGGTTTACAGCCAGTCAGCTGTTACACTCACATTTATGGCATTTAGGAAGAACACAGGACGTGTAACGGACATGCATATTAAGTGACAGCAGCGCTCAAGTGTAAAAGGCAAAATTTAAGGAGTCAAAACACAGTGTTGTCCCCGAAGTTACTTTGATAACCAGAACCTCTTTAGAGAGCAGACCTGAGAACACACACACAGCTGCATCAGAAATGTTCACAGTGAAGTAACAGAGGAAAAATGTGTCCAAAACAGCAGAAATAGCATTTTTTTAATGCTGTTAAAAATAGGCCACAACTGAAGTTCATCTTTGAATTACAGAGGCAGGTTCCAACGCTCCCTGTGGACCTGTGAGCCATCCCACACGTAATCTCAGCACAGCGCTGCTCAGCTGGAAACATGAGGTTAAAGGTCAGTTGTGGGTATAGCCATTGAAAACATGGGAGAACCAAAACTCGCTTGATAGAACCCAGTGGAGCAGATTCTCTCATATGTCCTTATAAAGACAAAGAGAAAGATCGTGCCTGCCTCTGAAAACCAGAAAGGCAGGAACATGGCAAGAATGATGGAATGAAGTAAGTGAGCATAGGAAACACTGCAAAAGAAAAATACCTGAAATATTTAGTGAACAGACTCAAAATATGGGAGGTTTTCACAAAGACCAGGAGTGTGATGAAGAAACATGAACCTACAGCTCATTAAAAACAAATAGATTTGGGTAAATGTAACACAGAGCTTTAAATTGTCTGCAGGGTTTAGTACAAACACACAAACGGGTTTAAACAGAAGAGGCACAGGGACAGACACGGGTTCAACGCTGGTTAAAGATCTCAGGGAGAGCCCACAGAGAATTTCTGAGGACTAGACTATGATTAATTACAAACAGATGAGCGCATAATGTATGTCAGCCTGTAGCACCGTCTGTGTCTGGGTGTGTGAGTGTGTCTTCTTGTACATGCTGCATAGTGAAAATACGAGCTTAACCATGTATTCATACAATAATAAAGATATGTCTGGGACTTAGGGTTGGGTAAAAGGTCAAAGGTTAGGCATTCCATTTAGATAGTTAGAGTAAGGGGCAGGGTTATGTATATAAAGTCCTCACACACATAGAAGCAACAGGATGAGAGGGTGTGCACATGTATTAAATTGCATACTGTCTCAAAATAGGAAAATAACTCACCCTTTCTCTGTGGCCATTTTGGGTTTGTTCATTTTTTTTTACCACATCGCACCATTTCATTTTGCTCTGCAAGAAGAAAAATAATAAAGATTTAAAAACAGCCATGCATAAACACTGCTTACAATTTTTAAAATGAAAATAATGAAAGAACAATCTGCCTGTCAGGTGACATTTTAACAATAGCTAGGATTTTTCAGGATTTATATCCTACGAGGCAGATAATGTTCCAGGATCCTGTGTTCCTTGTGGAAAGACATCTTAATATACCGTACATGTTGTAGTTGCAGTGTGTATACTTCTATAAGTGTGTTAGGAAACTAAAGCTAATAAAGGTTCTCTGAGGTAAATATAATGTGGGTGAAGCACTGCAGAGTCTCACAGCTGAAATAATGACCATCAACCACAAAGATGACTTAACAGCCTGCACAAATCTAAAGTGCATTAAAAAAACTCCTTTTAAAAAGAGGCTAACGTCATCATGAATAGACAGACGCTTGTGAGTTCATCATCAGATCATCGGCATCCTTGTTCCTCAAAACAGAACACTTACAGTAGAACCAAAGTGAGATAAATATCAAAAGCAGAATTCTCAATTTTTCACGTCTGAATTACAAGTGTGGAAAAACAAATTGCAATATCACAATGCAAGGCAGAATAAAACGGAGTATTTCTAAAGTCAATCCAAACAGTTTTCTTCATTACAACCTTTTCTACTTACAATTTGCAAGAGCTGCTTCCTCATCAATATTTTTGACCAACACAATTAATTGATGCGGTCTAGGAACTGCTCCTAGAACCCTTCTAAAATTACATCTGGTGCTGCAGCTTGTTTTGAAAGAGGAAAAACTGCATTATTTATTCAAAACACCCATCAAGTCACTACAGGAAAAGACCCATTTTAATTTCAAGGCTCTTGGTAAATTAGATATAATGGGTGATGAATCAAAATGAATTCTGAGGAGACCATTCAGAAGAAATTATAGCCTGATTATATTGATATTGTACAGCAAATAACAACAGGAAAAAGTAAAACGCGAATACGATTATACGATAAATATTGCAATGGAAATCTAAGCCAAGTCTTTTATTTAATGCTTTACAAATCCTGCAGAGTCAGCCTGCAACGTCCTGCTCCCCCACTGAACCAGTAGCAGATGAGAAAAAAGGTCATGTTAGCAGGGATCGCTGGCTCCCACCACGGAGCAAATTACGCTTGATCGATGGCAACGCGTCCCCAGCGGAATCCACAACTGACTGGTTGTGGAAACCGGGTTAAATGTCAGAAATGGCAGCCTGGCCACAGTGACACGCTTGGTTACCTGGCGCAACCAAGCCTCCAAATGTGCTTTAAAAGGCACGCCGTGCAGGGTGGAACAAAACGGGAACATTGACATCGCATCGCCCTCGCTGTTCTGCAAAATAATGAGTTAGCCAGGGATATTTTTTTTAGACACAGACTAGTTAGATAATCCTGCAGACAGTCGCTGGTGTCCGTTGCACCTGCTGGACTACTCACTCATTAACGAGCGTCTGTCTGCGTCAGCATGCTAGCTAAGAATACGCTAACGGTGATGCTAAATAAAAGCGATGGATTAAGAGCAAAGGTCTGTCTTTAAAATGACAAAACAGCGGGCCTTACTAACCTGCATTTAAAGGCCTGTTCTCCGAAAAAGGAGCACCGATTCCAAGATAAAGCCGAGCGCTTCTGTACCGCTTACAGTTGCACGAAACGCCCAGATGATGTTTTCAGACCAGCCCCAAGTGTCAAAAAACAACAGCTATTGGTGAACTAAAGCGTTGCTTTTATAAAGATTTCTAACAATAAAATACACGCTTCGGACTGAGCCAAGGATACTACAAACTACATATCTATAAACAAAAATAACTATTATCAAGATTAGATACAATTTTAACGAAGTATTGGTAGTCCTAAGGAATAAGAACTACATTTCCCAGAACGACGCTACCCTATGACGTTTAATGTATGCGCCATTCTTTACTCTGAAGGAACTAGACTAGCTACATGTTATTTACAAAATATTGAGGTAGGTGCTAAATCACAGCGAGAATATTGAGTTCTGTTAGCAATAGCCGTTGTTTATACACACATTTAAGATAGATGTTGTATTAAACAAGTGAAATTCGGTTGTTATGTCAAGAAACATTCACTGTACAACACAATATTAGTCGCTATTTTAAGGTTGTGGTAGCTAGCTAACAATTCATACAGCTAATAAGGCATCAATATTTCTCCGAATAATTTATGAGTAATATGACATTCTTTCTGGTTTGTACTTTTAAATGATTAGTACCGATTCAAGACAACTGAAACGAGTCGTTTGACGTGTTTGCTTCGCCGTGAAGTCTTTATCTATGCTTCCCAGACCATTGCAGGTGTTGTGCCGTGGAATGCCAAGCCCCCCTTTTTTTACCGTGACAAATGTGTTGGTTTGCGTTCTTTTTCTTTAGTTATAAATTACACATTGCGGGGATTATTGTGTTTAGAAGCACACTGCTTCTTTACACTCTTTAAAATAGTTTTAAAGCGTATAGATCACCGATCTTCTGTACTATTCCGGTGGTCAGTTTCACAGTGCTACTGGCCGTGAAAATCGTAGTAGAAGTAAAAGATCTTAGATATTTCCCCACCTAGATCCTTCTCGCCTCTTCTTTCACTATATGAGTTGTTACTTACATACTAGTTTAGAATTTCATAGTTTTGGGTGATCTAGTGAGATTTTTCAAGCCTCTCAAGTCATATGTCATATAGTTTCATTATACATTATTGCTTTTTTGCAATTGAAATTGAAACTAAGAGTTGGTAGCTTAACATCTGTGATAAAGCTTAAAATGGCCACAAAGTATTGCATGTTAAAACACAAGTTCAGTCCAAATGTTTTGTAATTTTTTGTGTTTGTTCTCAGCTGTCACAATGGTGATTAAGTCAGCAGTCGAGGACGATGATTCTGGCTGGGGGTTGGGCATCCCAGATAAGATGAAGAACAACGCCAACTGGGTTGACATTACTCATGATTTTAAGGGCTCATGCAAAGGTACAGGCTCTGCTAATCATTGTGTGTGTTCTGTGTGCAGTTGTGAAATGAACTAAGACGCTGTCCTTTTCTTTCTCTCCATATCATTCATGCAGAGTTGAACCTTGGAGAGTTGCTTCATGACAAACTGTAAGGGGCATGAAATACATTTTGCAGAGTTGTGTAATAATATTTTTAAACATCAGTGGTTTCTGCAAGAACTGACTCTGTGAATCAGCCTGCTGTCTAAAAAAACTTGCTTTATTAACTAGTCAATTTGGAACAAGCGATCAAGGTACGTTCCTCTTACATAGTGATAAAATAAAAACTGTGTCTATCACGATTAAACCATTAATGAAGGTATTGCAGTTGATAAGTATTAAATTCTTTTATTTAATTTCCTTTTGTGTGTTTTATAGGAAGGTGCCATCAAAGTGAAAGACCTCAGCTTTCCGGAACTCATAGGAATTATAGACACATGTTTCTGTTGTTTGGTGAGTTTATCATGCTTATAAGTAAACTCTGTATGTACAAATGAACTGTAATGTCCTACTGAATAATAAAATTTAAGTCGTGCATTTTTTAAATGACTAGATATGTTCATGAACTGATTTGTTTGAAAATGTACCTCATTGCAGATAACGTGGTTAGAGGGTCACTCCCTGGCACAGACGGTCTTCACCTGTCTGTATGTTCATAACCCAGACCTGATTGAGGAGCCAGCCCTAAAAGCCTTTGCTCTGGGTATCCTGAAGGTGTGTGACATCGCCAGAGAGAAGATCAACAAGGCTGCTGTCTTTGAAGAGGTAAACGACTCTACTTGGTCTGTCTGTCTGTCTGTCTGTCATTATTTGGATAAAATCCCAATGAAATTGCTAAAAGATGGTTTCTGTAATTCTTTTGATTCAACCTGTTGATGGAAGATAATCACGGATGTGGCAGGTGTGAATTTACAGTAAAGTTTGTCCTTTTCCCTGATGCTTCTGTTGTGAACGTGCAAACATGAATAAGAATTTGGCCCATAAGTTTTTGACTCTTAGTGACTCTTGTGTTGATTATGGTGTACATTTTATGTGTTTAGGAAGATTTTCAGGCTATGACTTACGGCTTCAAGATGGCAAATAATGTTACAGACCTGCGAGTGACAGGTAAACGTTCTCTGTTATGATACTTGACAAATTCTCTAGCTGTACAAATACTATGGAGAACTGAAATCACCACAGCGCCGTTTCCTTAAACCTTTGCTGTATTTCTCCTTACAGGTATGCTGAAAGACGTGGAGGATGAGTTGCAGAGGAAAGTTAAGGTATTTGTTTTAGGCCAGTTCTTTTTTTTTTTTAAGTGAAAATGAAATACTGTTTGTAAAGGTGCCTTTATTTGTCTTGTTGTCCTTCTTTGGCACAGAGCACACGGAGCCGACAGGGTGAGCAGAGAAACCCCGAGGTCGAGCTGGAGGTGAGTACGGTAAAAAGCACCGGCTGTAATTCTGAGTTTTAAATACATCAATAATACCACTGATGTTTTAAAAGTACAGACTGAATAAAGTTTTCATATTTTGTTTTCACAGCATCAACAGTGTTTGGCACTTTTCAACAGAATCAAGTTTACGCGACTTCTACTTACTGCACTGATCACCTTTACCAAGAAGGAGGTAAAACACAGATCTTCGCGTAGCTTTTGTGTTTTAAATGGTTTTATATGTTGATGTGATGTATTTTTTTGTTTTTGTCTGTACATTTTGTAAAATCAGACCAGTTCTGTGGCTGAGGCCCAGAAGCTTGTGGCCCAGGCAGCAGACCTCTTACCTACCATCCATTCCAGTATCCAGCATGGCATCCAGTCACAGAACGACACTACAAAAGGAGGTTCGTACCGGACTCGTGTGTCTCCCAGCTTCGCTGCTCAAGCACAGCGCACACACTCCTGTGGCATTTCATTGTAAAATGAGGCAGTAACATGTAAACTTGTATTTTTGCAGATCACCCCATTATGATGGGCTTCGAGCCCCTGGTGAACCAGAGGCTTCTCCCACCTACGTTTCCTCGTTATGCCAAAATCATCAAGAGAGAAGAGATGGCAGCTTACTTTAGGCAAACTTATAGAAAGAATTAAAGCTGTCTGTGATGTGATCAACACCACCAACCTTCACGGCATACTGGTAAACAACAGTGCATAGGCTTGGCAGCGTAAAGAGAACTAAAAAAAGCGTGTCAAAAATTCAACGCACAGTTCCTCTTTGTAACACACGGCGGCAGCATTTGTAGCGGCCCTTATTCTCCTCGTGCCTTTATGATCAATGTTAAAATGACATAAATCCGTGTGTTTTTATCAGGACTTCTTCTGTGAGTTCAGCGAACAGTCTCCCTGCGTGCTCTCTAGATCTCTTCTTCAGGTGAGCCACTGACCCGAAACTAATGTTTTCAGTAAAATTCAGTGTTTTCTGTGAGCCAAACTGGTTTTATTCTGATTCCAGACAACATTCCTGATTGACAATAAAAAGGTGTTCGGGACACATCTGATGCAGGACATGATAAAAGATGCTCTGAGGTATTTTGTCAGCCCACCTGTCCTGTCCTACAAGTGAGTCTGTGTTTTCATTGATTAAAGGCTAATTGGTGCTGATTTGGACCCCCGCTAATCTGTTAACTTTCCTGTCCAGGTGTTGTCTGTTTAACAACCACCAGGCCAAGGACTACATTGACTCCTTTGTTACACACTGCACCAGGGTATGTGACAAAAAACTCAGGTGCTTTGGCCAGTTTCTCAGTAACTGTAGCAATTACAAGGAAAAGAGCACAATTTAAAGGTATTTAGGAGCATGTTGATGTGTTCAATTCTCCCTGCAGCCATTTTGCAGCCTGATCCAAATCCACGGGCATAATCGTGCCAGACAGAGGGATAAACTCGGCCACATTCTTGAGGAGTTTGCCACGCTGCAGGACGAGGTGATTGGCAACTACAAAATCAGCAGATTCTGAGCCGCAGCTACTCAGAAATGACCGCGCGTCTACCTTCTCTTTCTACTCTCCACAGGCAGAAAAGGTGGATGCAGCCTTGCATAGCTTACTGATGAAACTGGAGCCTCAACGGCAGCATCTAGCTTGCCTGGGTACCTGGATCCTGTACCATAATCTGAGGATCATGATCCAGTACCTGCTCAGTGGCTTTGAACTGGAGCTGTACAGCATGCATGAGTATTATTACATCTACTGGTGAGAGAGCACACACACACACACACAAAAATGAGAAGATTTCTTTCGGGTTCCTGACTGTGCCGTTGACTGTAGGTACCTGTCAGAGTTCCTGTACGCTTGGTTGATGTCCACCCTGAGCAGAGCCGACTCTTCTCAGATCGCAGAGGAGCGAATTCTGGAGGAACAGCTAAAGGGGCGCAGCAGCAAAAAGACCAAGAAGAAGAAAAAAAGTATTCTCCCCAGAATTCCTGTCTCATTAAAAGTGCATGTGGCGCTTCTGGTTGCTGCTAATGTTGATCTCCTCTGCAGTTCGTCCTCTCAGCAAGGAGATCACCATGAGTCAAGCCTACCAGAACATGTGTGCTGGCATGTACAAGGTAGGTCCTCGATACGGCCGACCATGGACACCTCCTCTGTCGTACTGACGGTTACGCTGCACCATTGTATTCCAACTGTCTGTCTGCAGACTATGGTGGCTCTGGATATGGATGGAAAGGTACGACGGCCCCAGTTCGAGCTGGACAGCGAGCAGGTCCGCTACGAGCATCGCTTTGCTCCTTTCAACAGCGTGGTCACTCCTCCGCCTGTACACTACATTCAGTTTAAGGTACTGAAGGAGACTTCTGGTCACAGTCTTGCCATTTCAATCTCCTTTTCTGCTTTTTTTTGAGCCGAATTCCAGTTTCTTTGCCCTGATGTCATCCTTCTTGCCTCCCCAGGAGATGTCAGACCTGAAGAAATACAACCCTCCACCAGGCTCCTCTGACCTCTACCTGGCTGCCAGTAAACATTTCCAGCAGGCCAAGCTCATCCTAGAAAATGTGCTAAGTCCAGACCCTGAGGTGAGGAAACGTTTGCAGGTCATTTCTTGTTAACCTTTACCTGATAAATGTGTTTGTCATCATCATTGATCTTATCAACTCTAACAGGTGAACCGTATACTGAAGGTGGCCAAACCCAACATTGTAGTGACAAAGCTTCTGGCTGGAGGGCACAAAAAGGACATTAAGGTAGCAATGTTTGGGAAATATTCAGTTAGTTTAAACTCTGTCACATACAGGAAGATCCAGTGTGTCATTAGAGGTCGTTCATGTTGATCATGCTGTTTGACACGTCTCATCCACACGGTTGCCTCCTCCGTCTCCAGGTGCTTCCAGAATTCGACTTCTCGGCTCATAAATACTTTCCCGTGGTCAAGATCATCTGACCATCATCAGCTGTGAGCTCTCCCACTACCAGAACAAGTGTGATCTAGTCCACACCTGAACGGTGTGTGTGGGTGTGTGTGGGAGCCAAACCCCAGGGTTCTTTTACTAGACAAGATGCAAGATGAGGAACCAGACTGAGAACTTTAACTGAAACAAGTGAAACTATCCAGGTGTGTGTGTGTGAAGAGTGTGTGGGAGAGTGACAGAGGTATGTGGTACTTTTCCAAAGAGCTGGCCAATGAAAAGATTTTACGAGCTGCTTCAGAACACAAATTGGTGAAATTACAGATGCAGTGGCGTACAACAGTGTCCTGTCACTTTATTTCAGCAACATTTTGACCATTTTGTTTTAAAAAAGAAAGAAAAAACACATTACCTCTTTAATTCCAACAAAAGTGAATTCATTTCCTCATAATCAATAGTTAATTTAATTTATATTAAAACATTTGTTACCCACGGTATTTTTGCTCCAGGTTTACTTGATAAAGGGGCACACACACACACACACACACACACACACACACACACAAAAGCAGTCATTCCAACAAAGCTAAACTAAAAAACGGACAAAAATTCCTATCAGCCTTTTCTGTGTTTGGATATTTGCAATATAAACCGTATTCAAACAGAAATCATGCTAACCCAAGATTTGTTATTTACAACTGCAGAGAACCAGTAAAAATTCAATCAAATTTTGGCTCTAAATCAGGTAGAATGACAACAGCTGGAGGAAAACAGGACAAATTTAGCTTTGTTCTACACTTGAATGGACACCTGAATGGACACTGCCTCGGGTCTGTGGACATTCGATCAAAAATCCCTCTTCGATAAGTCCAGAACGTGTCAAAGATCTGTTCTGTGGACAACACAAAGGCGACAAACATTCCCCCTCCACCACCGTGACCCCCACCACGTCTGGAGTCAAACCAGATTTCCCTAGAGCCTTCAAATGCAAGAAACCTCTACGCTTCATTTACAGCAGCTACAAAAGGTATTCAGCCATCAGACTGGATTTAGCATCAGAGCGACAACTTTGCTCAAGAATCTCAGCACAGTGTGTATTCAGTGTATTCAGAATGATCTGAATCAAGTGGCATAACTTTTTATGGTGCAGGTCATGGTCACTGACCCCAAGAGTCGGAGTGTTCGTGTTGGTGAGCAGCTGGGGGATCATATGGATTCGGCTCACTGAGACAAGACCTCTGATGGCTTACTGGGAACGCACGCCTGATATTTCACGCATTAGATCATTTGGAAGTACAGAAAAATCTACAATCTTCTGGGAGGATTAGAGCAACAGATGGATCAACTGGGGTTTCTTTTGCTTCGAGCACTCTCTACTTGGGTTTCCATGTCCATTCAAGTTTCTTCTTGTGTACTTTGAACCCTGAAAACACAAAAATGAAGATGCCATCTGTAAATCACTTTTAGGTATCA
Organism: Tetraodon nigroviridis; assembly: GCA_000180735.1. NCBI lineage: Eukaryota > Metazoa > Chordata > Actinopteri > Tetraodontiformes > Tetraodontidae > Tetraodon > Tetraodon nigroviridis. The sequence goes on from CAAE01014999.1 coordinate 68,011, forward strand.
ATGATTGCCTGAGTACCTTTATTATCATCAGCACATAAACGCAACAACTAGCTACCACTGATGCTATGACAACTCAGCAGGATGCTGGGCTGTATTCCAGTTTTATACCTTAAATTTGAGCAAGCTCAGCTTGTTTGTCTGCTTCAAATTCTCCTTCATTCTCATCGTCTCCGTTATAGTCGGCGAGCTCCTGCTCCAAGTCTGAAAAGACAGCGGAGGTGTTGAGGCGGCACACAACCTGCCTCCACGTGGATAATATACGGTACCTAGATTCTCAGGCTGTTTCCTCCGCTGCTTCTCCACGCTGAGTCCCTCCATCCCTTGTTCTTCTGCCATATATTCCACCGGCTCCTCGGTCTTCTGAGCAGCAGGATTCTCCTCTTCCTTTTTCTTGCCCATAAAAATGCCTTCCATATCAGGCTCTCTGTCTGGAGGATTAAACAACAATTGTATATCAGTGGTCAGGTAATCAAAGAACCGGTCTCATTGAATATACCAGTCTTATTGAAAGGAATATGTATGTTATTCTTGCCTTCTGTCTGCTCAGCCTCATTGTGACTATCCAGGACTTCAATCTTTTCATCTTCAGCCAGATCGTTTTTTAAAATTTCTGCGTTTTTTGGTTCGCCTCCCTCTGCGCCGCCAGCGCCACCTGGCGGCGGCGGCAGGACATCCATCTTGTCCGCACCGCCGGTAGGAAGAAAATGTGGTTCTTCTTTGGAGGCTTTCTCTGGAAAAGTGAAACCAACAAGACATCCATCCATGACACAGGGGGCAAAGGCCAAGTGAGAGGTTAATGTACAAATATTTGTAGTGCAATTTCCTGGTTTTTTGGGGTGTTAGAGCTCAGCTACTTGGATCCTAAAGGTGCTTGTATTCTTTACCTTCATCCACAACAATGTCGTTGGTCAGCAGTTCCAGTGCTTTACTTTTCTTGGTCTGAGATGATGATGATGTCTGGTTCAAATCATTTGGTGCCTTTCCTTCTTCTTGCAGAGCTTCACTTATTTTGTCCACTTTATCCAGTGAGTTTTCCAGCTGAGGAATAAACATGCGCTAATATTACTTCAGATGATAAGATCTTCCCCAATTCAACCGTTCTCATAAAGAAATGTCTTTTTACCTGCAAGGATTCGCCTTGAGAGGGGCTGAGCTTCTTCATTTTCGTCTCCACTTCATGTTTAGCTGCGGCCACTCTCTCCTCGCACAGCTCCTTCTGGGCCATGAGCTCTGCATTGCAGTGAGTCCTACACAGACACACAAAAATGACCTCAAAATGACACAATACATCCGGGTTTCGCGCTCGTGCGGAACACACGCTTACATGTCGTAAGTCAGTTTTTTGTTGAGCGTTTTAATGTTGTTTTGGCAACCTTGCAGCTCCTTCTGAAGCCTTCCCAGGTCATCGTTCAGCTGGTTCACTTGTCCTACGTTGTAAACAGCAACATCTTCATCTACTTGCACCCTTACGAGAACCAAGCATAAAGTATTTGTGGTTGTTTACCTTTGAGTTGCTGTATGGTTTTGGTACCGGAGGAAATATTCTTCTGCAGGGTGACCTAAGAAGAAAAACACTCAATAGTTAGATGTCAACGCTCGTAGCGATGACGGCTTCAGACATTCGTTGGTGTTTGTGTGCACCTTTTCCTGGGAACACGTGTTCTGGGCTCCTTCCATTTGTCTCTTGTAGAGGCTTTCCAAGTGCTCCATCTGCTTCTTCTGTCTCTGGATGTCATCCTCGTTCTTTTTTATCTCCGCAGCTCCTCGTTCTACTTCTCTACGTCTCACCTGGCTCTCCAAGTCGTACAATTTAGTCTGTGTTACACGTAAAAAGGAGAATAAATGTATGTATTTGGGCTAGCCACTGCATCACTGTACACAAATAGCACCATAGCTGGCTCGTCTGTGTGTGTGTGTGTTATTTGCCTACTCATATCTGTTTTCTCAGTACTTGTATTTGCGTGTTTTGGACCCACCACAAGCCAAAATATGTAAATTAGATTGAATTCAGACAAAGTGAATGTGCTAGTGTGTCCTGGTGGACCTGTCCAGAGCTAGAATACATGCATGGACAGGTGGATTTGTGCAGATGCAGCTGTTTGGATAAAAGACCCACTCTTTTTGGGTGGGGGGGGGGGGGGGGTTGGCCTACCTGCAGCTCCAGGTTTCGGGAACTGGAAACCCAGTAGTTGAAGCCCAAAACCAGTATACACGCAACCAGGGCACCAATCAGTATGGGAGGTGATCTTCCGCCGCGACGCCCGTTCCCAAGGCCACCCATTCCTGTCTGCAAATGAAACGGGACATGGGTCGTGTATGTGCATGCTCACAAAAAAGCCATGCACAAAAAGCCACGCATCAATGTCTCATTACTAGTTTCATTGTCATGCAAAAAAAAAAAAAAAAATGGACCGAGTGGAAGGTGCCCTTTTCCGATTAATCCTGAAAACAAATGATGACGGCAAACTGTCAGCAGCAATCGAATCCACCAGCTGTTGCTAGAGTCAGCAGAGAATGAAAGCAGACCAAGTGTTTGCTGCCTCAATCACAACACATTTATGACCAGAACAGCCTGCGGGGGTGACAGAAACGCCATCTCCGAGCGTCGCTGAGATCAACCTGCCAGCCTGCGGATCACTCTCTCGGATCAATCTCTCCAATTTAAATCGGTAGTGCCGATTCAACATTACCAATAAAGATGAAAACGCTTGACAGAACGACCAAAATCTGACCACCAAGGGTTACAACTTAATCAACGATCACCCAGTTGACTCAATCCGGAAAAGAAACGTTGCCACTCTACGTCGCAAGCTAAAGCGTTAGCAACGTAGCTTTTCCTTTATTCCATCACTTACCCGAAACGCCAGAAAGCAGGAAATAAATGCAGGGTCCAATAAGTAAACCAGGGCTCGGCCGAGGCTCTATAATTCGCAATGCTGCCGAGCTCCTGTTTCCTCAAGAGTCCATTTCCTCCTCGGTTAGCCACCGTCTACCGCAGCAAATGTCATCCACACAGAGGCGCCTCTGTCGCGCTGGCTTCGCGCGATGCCTTTGGGGGCTGTAGGAAAATACAGCGCTAAGGAGTGAACGGCGATAGGGCTGCTTCATCAACTCCACACTCTTTGGTTTGTTAATTATTCCCCGTGACGTTATTATTGTTGATTAACTTATTAACAGTTTTCACAGTGAATCCTTTCAGACCATTTTTATTTGACCTGGCAATGAACCAGAATTATGGAATTTAACGAGGTTTGTTCAGGCAGCACAACCCATTATTTACCTGAAGTTGTTAATGCCGTCAAAGATTATTTTTCTCTTAAAATATTATGATGAAGAAAATGTGTGTAAAGCTCAAAGTCTAATATTTACTGAGCTTAGGTTTAATGAACAAATTAGTAAATAGTCACAAGAAGACGGTACTACATATTAAGTTTTTATTTGATTTATTTTTTATTTATTTTAAAACATTTTGATTTAAATACAGGAATCAAATGAATAAACCCTTTCACCAAATGTTTGAACCTCATCACGTATAAATTGTCATGTCAACTGCAACATAATATTAAACAGGCACTGGTGTAATTTAGGAAATATATAAATTAGAAAACTGTTGATGATGTTGATTGACAGCAGCTCAATCTTCAGCCACAGCTGGGGCTGCCGTCACACAAATCCATTATCAGATACGCTACACATCACTGCCACACACCGCATCAACTATGTACCAAGAAAAAATATTTGGCTGTGCAAAAACAGGTTCAGAATTTGGATGATAAACACCTCTTTACAGCAGCCTGTTTTAGTGGAAAATAAGGTAAACCATTATAAAGCAGGACCTGAGAAATGTATCTTTCAATTTATTGTATTTCTCACATTCTTACACGTATTTTATATTTATTTTACTTATTTGAATAGTCTTCGTTCAAAAAAACCACTTGCGTTTTCTCTTTATCACCTGTGTTTCTTCCGGCATCAAACATCATCAAATATACCAGCGTGAGATGACGACAGCGATAAGTAACGTCCCTCTGTAAAGCTGCAGAGTCCAAACAGAAAAACAGTCATATTCTGTGACCCAAAACAATCTGTGAATCCAATTAAACAGCTACTCAAATCAAGTAAAAACAGCACACCTTCTCTTTGGTGGATCGTCATCTCTGAAATCATCTAGTAGAGGCCTCAGTGGCTCCTCCATTTCCTCTTCTCTTCTGCTGAAAACGATACCTGAAACACAGCCACAGCTTTATTACCAGCAATAAAAGGGCACTTACCTGACCTTCGATACTCTACTTTCAATCAAAAACTCAGCAAACTTTCAATACTTGAGTTGAATGAGTTTTTGTATGACTTTTGTAATAGATGATAAACAGCCATACCAGTTCCTTTACAAGTAAATACGTTTATTGACACAAATTTCAGATTCAGTCTTTAGCTGTTGCAGTTTGACTAGAACAATTTGATTTGCAGATCTTTCTTGACTCAAACTCATTTTTATTGTCCTGCACTCAAATTAGCCAATTAAAGTACAGGACAGATGCCACACCAGCTGCTGAGGGTACCTGATATGTGACTTTAGATAAACTTATGAAACTAAAGCAAACATATGTAAAATCATCCACCCTGAGCTCCTCCAGCATTGCCTAGTCCAACCGAATACTAGTTTTAATGGGGATTGTTGTGGTTTCTGCAGCTTTTCAAATGTTTTTATTACCATTTGGCTTGGTCTCTGTCACAAGGCTGCTGTGGTTATTCTTTAATTCGGCGTAACCGGATCTGGTTGCACCCAGAGGGCGATGCCGCTCCCTCCACGCCTAAAAACACATGGCCAGTCACACAGAAATTAATATAACAGAATAATACAGTTGGATTGAACAAGAAAACAAAACACAAACACCATCCTAACCCATTGCCGATTTCCTCCACCCTCAGCTTTCTGCCTATTTCTTCTTTCTGCAAAAGTAAAACCACAGATCACTTTTGGATTCAATTTGTTGGTAACAAAAATTCCTAAGTACGTGCAGAGATTTATGGTAGGAATATCGGATTTATGCTGAAACTACACCTATTCTTGTCAGAACTCTTCCTTCATCCACCAAATCAGAGGTCAACTCATCATCAGTGATGTACTGATGGAAACCCAGCAGGTTCAAACAGCGCGAGCCCAGGCTGAAAATGACAAATATACAGTTAGAATAACAGTATAGTCCACCGAGAATGAAACAAGGATTGGTAGCAGCCTTCTTTTACATTTTATATTGTCAGATTTATGACCTGACTTCAAAAATATCAACAATCATTTAGTCATTTTACTCTCATCATTACTTCTGTGGTTGAAAATCCAAGATATTATTAATGAAATTAAAAGGAAAAACATGGCTTACCTGTAAATTGTAGCAAAGCAGAGCAATAAAACCAACATGGGGTAGTAGATGTAGAATCCATCCGATATGAAAGACAGAACACGCATGGACCCCATGATCTGACAGAGAAAAACACAAGTTACTGATGCTAGATGTTGGCAGTTCTGAAGAGAACGCACGTGATACAAGTACGGTGTGACCCACAGAGGTGTATGACGTCTGTATTCGGTCTTGATGCGAGACTGCAGAGTCCATGTGAATCAGGCCAAGAAAATTAAGGCACAGAGGCGGCGTCAGACGACAAAACAGCCTGGGAGAAGAGGGCAAAGTGAGAAAATGCCACATTTATATTAATATAAAGTAAAAATCACAGGCTGAATTTGGGAACATACATGGCGCTGAACTGCAGGCTGTAGGCGTCGGTCTGGTGATGTGGCACCAGGTAGTAGTAATTGAAAAATCTTATCCTGAATACTGTGGAGTAGGTGCACACGCACAAGAAGAGGATAGTGACAAAGCACACCACCTGGTGCAGGGAAAGAAAATAGAGCAAAAAAAATTACAATTACTATCTGGATTTTTCACCATGCTACTTCACCAAACACACTTACCTCGATGCAAATGTAGTTGTGCTGTTTTTCAGCGGCTTGAACAAACACAGCATACAGTGAGAGGACAGGGTGGGTGCTGAAGAAGGTGCATTCTGACCACACTACAGATACGGACAGGAGACCCAGCACCACTGCCAGAAGCCTGTAGAAGCTCTGCCTGAACACACACTCCCAGTACCACTCTGGTACGGGCAGACAGGAACGATTACCTTAAGCAACTGTAAGATGTCACATGACTTCATGGTTTCCAGTTTTATAATATTAATATCAGTGGTTCCTTGAGATTACTGAACTCACCAACGGTAGGAGGGTAAAAGAACCTGCGGATCCAGTTGTGGTGCTGTGCTGAGGAGGAGCTGCGGATGAAACGTCGTGCAGAACTGCTCTTGCTTTTGGTTACATCTTCTAGATGAAAGACCTCCTCTAGCAAGTTGGACCACTGAACCTGGGTCTGACTGTGTCTCTGAACTGCAGAAATTACCTGAAACACAAGTATTAACACTATTTTAGTATAGTTCCCTTGTAGATTGCTGTAGAGAGTTATAAATACTGTATTAATGACCTTTTTATGAAAGTTAATCAGGTCTCTTTCTCTGGGTTGAACATTTTGTCCTCTATCTGACGTGTTTGTTAACATCTCTTCTTGATACCTCGGAGGGCACTGAAATGAGAGGTGATGTTCAGCTAAAAACAGAACCAGAAAAACGCAGAAGTGACATTTTGGAGCTGAACAATCATTTTGATCTGACCTTTGTTAAAATGGTGTCCACACACTTGCGAAGATTATTGTTGTACCGGACAGAAACGTTAACATCA
>CAAE01014999.1:79322-90269 GCA_000180735.1 Tetraodon nigroviridis
ATTCCAAATGAACCACATTAAAGACATTATTTAAAAAGCAGTCCAGGAAGAAGAAGAAGAAAAAAGCAACTTCCGCGAAGAAAATGACACGATAAAGTTACAGGTATGACGCGAAACCCCAGCCTTCAAATGTGGACATTTCGCTTGAGCAAGAGGACAAATGTGGTGTGCTCAGGGAGTTGCGTTGCGCAAACCGCGCCTATTAAGCGTGACGCAGACGCGGACGCGCTGGCGCGCCACTCCAGCGCGTCCGAAATCTCTCCGTTTGCGCACGAGTAGAAAGGATTCCCCCGCACAACCCACACAGACAATAAAGATTCCTGCGGGATGATAATTCTATTCAACTAGGCCATAGCCTAGCAAAAGCACCAAAAGAAAGAGGCCCCAGGTGTTGGCAGCTGTAATTCCAATGGTTTGGAACTCCCTCCTTCACAAAGACAACAAATCAGTGAACCTTTCAGAAATGACACATCTGTCCAAACTTTTTCTAAACTGTAGGGGTGGGGGGTGTGTTACGTTACCACGAGAGTCGCCATTGTGGGTGAGCAGCCACATACACCATGAGACAGATGAAGATAAGTAGGTAGGTGCCATAATAGATTGCATTTTCGATGAGAGCCGTTTTAATCTTTCCCACCCTGGAGAAAGCCCCCGACCGAGCATACGACTGCATAAATGGCAACAGCAGCCTGAAAACACACGTAAAGGAAGAAGAGATTGTAACCAAAGACAGCTGTATTTTCAACAACAGGGAAAAAAAATGAGCGGCGTGTGACTGTGCAGTACCAAGTAAGAAATTGGGAACTCCAATACACAACCCTCCAGAACACAGGCAGGACTCCCTCTGGAATATAACTCCAAGGTTTCACACAAGGCTTCAGTTCGCTGTAATGTACAAAAGAGTGTGACAACACTTTCGTTTAAACAATAATTACAGAAGCACTGTGTACAATAGCACTACAAAAGTGAGAAGTGGCAGTGAGTGGTCATCAGACAGCGTGCAAAGTTAATGTATATACAAAGGAATCTTATTTACCTGACAGTTGGATAGGGAGCTAAGTTATCTGCCTGGGTAGAGTGTCTTGCTGGAGCTGGAGGAGTAGGTTGCTTGGCATTGTCATCAAGACACTGCTTGTAGACGGTCTAGAAGAACAAACAGGTTCAGCTCATCGAAACACTGGAAGACGTCAAAGAAGCCGCTCGTATCGGTGGTGTCGTACCGTGCTGACGTCAAGTGGCAGGATGAAGATGATGAGGAAGCAGAGGTACCAGGACAGCAGGGTTCCCAGGAGGACCATCCAGTGTTGCTTTCGCAGATCTCCATAGCGCTGCAGGAGGAAGAATGCCAGGAAAAAAACGACAACAACCACGACAGCCAGCGCAGCGCCGCTCATAGTGATGGACCAATGGGCAGTTGTCGAGAGGTCATGGTGACTATGGAAGGCAAGAGAGACAGAAGAAACATATTCAAAATGCCAAATGACAGGAAATCTAATGGGTTGAATAACATAGCAAGATAGCAAAATATGAAGCAAAGCATGATACTGAGGGAAAAAAGAGCATGATAGTTAGGATGACAAATAGAAGGAAAACTAGAAGTAGAAGCAAAAAGGTTTATGATACATTTTCACAAAAAGAATTTCATTACAATGGAACTTTTTGGTTTATAACTAAGGTTCTTAATAAATAACTTAACAGGTAACTTTAAGTTGAGGACATGTTCCCTCGCGAACAAACAAAATACTTAACGGTGGTCTTTAAATATTTGAGTTAGTGGTGTCATGTCCTGTTTCAAAAGCACCTAAAGACATGTGATAACCATAGTTTAGATCGAGAACCTGTTTCTGGTTTTCAATGCGGTTGTTCCACAAAGTAAAACCGAAAAGTCTTTTACCTTCATCTTCGTCTTTTGCGCTAAAGCTCGTAAACCGTTACACTGTCGAAGTTTGACGTCGTGTTACTCAAATGCGTATTTAAAAACCCAAGAACAAAACAAAACAAACAAATAACAACAAAAAAACCCCTGTATACAACGCTTGACAGTCAATACGTAAAGAAACGTTTTAGAGCCGTAAAAAGCGGCATTGTTGTTGAGCCTATGCACGAAAGGATTCTGGGAATTGTAGTTTCCGGTAATAAATGCGACTTCCTGTTTTTAAATCGTTTCATTAGGCGTCTGTAGAGCAAAAACATCACAGAAACACAAGTTTGGTGAAGATTCAAGACCTCTGTAAGATCAATGATCGTTGGTGGAGATAAAAATACTAAATCAGAAAAATGACACCTTTCTGCTTTTAACAAAATGTTTCATGCTTTAATATGCTATAACATATAATTTCAGGTTTTACATGAAATTAAACTAAGTCCGTATACAAGTGGAGAAAAGAAACTAGTGCAGTAGTAATTTTTAAAGAGGGCAATAACTGACAACATTTTAACGTTTGTGTTCTAACCAAATATCATTTTGGAAACCAAAATGTTGAGAAGAAGCAACATTTTAGATGCGGGAGAACATCCACACATACGGGTCATCAGCGTACACAGGACCCAGCACACTGAAGCACACTGCTCGATGTTCCAGTAAAAAGTCCATGTGTCTCAGCAGATCCAGGCACAGATGTTCCACAAGACACAGACAAACGGACCAGTTCTGAAGAGGCTTCAACACACCAAGTGCATCCATCCAAACGGACCCCAACATATCCAGAGACTGTAGCCAGTCCTGGAGAACATCATCCATCAAATCCATAGATTAGAAATCTGTCCAAAGTTCACAGGAACCAAAATAGCTTCAATAACCGCAAAATTTCAAAGTAGATCGGTGCATCTACGTGATGTCTGTAATGGCACTCTGCTGCGAGTACAGTGCAGACTAAATCCACCTGAGTAGCTGCTTAGTGAAGCCATCTGGCAGCCTGCGCCTTCACTTTAACCCTTTCTACTTGGATTAGTGTGATAAGCTACTAACCACTCAGACACTTGAAATCAGCTTTATATACTTGTGTAAAAAAAAGAACAAAAAACACCATTTATTGTCAGAAATGGAGCATACTTATGGAGGCTTTTTATTGTGCACAGTAACTGTAGTATGGAATTGACAGTGTTTTCATTATTTACAAGTAGTTAAATAGAATAGAATTTCTTAATCATTAAACTCTTATTTTGCAGGTTAGCAATATAAATTACACGAATGGTAACTTCTTAACCTTCCTTGACTGCATGTTTTATCGCCCAGCAACAGGTATTATTTTTCAATCCTATTTTTACCACAAGATGTCGCTAAATCTCCACACTGGGCCTTTTATAGTTGCTATATTTCACATTATATTCGAAATAGAGCCCATCCTAAAAAAAGAATAGAGAGAACATTGTTAATAAAAATAGATGTAATTGCCATTTGTATAAGTATGTATTGCTGATAGTCAGTCTACTGTTCTGCATAACACAGTTCTTTAAAACAGGACTGCCACTTGTGCATCCCTGAATCACACTGGTGTTATGAAACAAAGGGGAGTTAAAATTGAAAGATTTAATTTCCTGTGTGGTAATCTACAAGTGTCTACTTCTTCAATGACTTTTTTCCATTTTGACCGTTTGTTTGTTTTTTGTATCCCAAATGTTCAGCATCTCCTCTCCCGCTCCAGCAAGCACATTTTAAAACAGATGTCCAAGCGATGAACAGCAGGACTTGATCCCAGTGTGGTCTTAATCACATCAGGGGATAACTAGCGTGTGAACCACCTCATCTCCCATGACGCTCATTGAACACCAGCCAGGAGTGCGCTGAGACTGCTGGGTTTGAACTCTGCAACATTTGATCCATGGGAAACCCTCGTGCACAATAACACACGCAAACAATGCGGGCCCAGTTCTGTACGTCCCCAGAGGGCCACTGTAGACTGCAGGTCTTAGAAACTGTCCCGGATACAGCACTCCTGTGGGGCTTGACTTCTATCATTTGTGATGGCTGGCCTGGTGAGGCCGGCTGGGAAGGCTAAAGTTACATGTATCTGGCACCGAGCTTGTCTGTGTTTGTGTATCAAACTGCAGTAACAGATACATCAGCCCAGAAAATATTCATGCATTACCCACAGAAACAGTCAATGAGCGGCTAAATAGTATGTTTCTTAAGACCAGTGATCTCTAGAATTATCCAGAAAAATACAAGACATCACATGACTACACAGCCATTTGACTTTTGTGAAATATGTGTTGGGTCTCGTGCATCTGGGTCATCATTATCCAAAACAAGTTTGGTTGCACACAGAGATCGAACCTTGGATGACCTCTGTAAAAGAACAGTTGCTATGAGATAAACAGTAAATTAGTTTGTTTCACATTTTTTTCTGTGATATAGAAGACAAAACTAACTTAGGAATTCAAACTACCCTATTAGAACAGTTTTATATAGCTTATTATATAAAGCATAAAATTACCAGTGCAGATAACAGCCTAAATCATGTTGGTTTACCAATACTGAATAAACCAGTAATGGATCAATAAACTAAAAATTAGGTTTACAATAAAAGATACAAACAAAAAAAGTAGTTGCAGAGCCTGGAACAGGCAGTGAAAAGCCAGTCTGGAAGTATTACCCTACCACCAATGGAAAAACATGATGATGAAAGAAGACTGTTGCAGTTTGTTTTCTTTTTTTTTAATTGCAATAACATTTGTGTTTGTAACATTTATCCTACACCTCTTTTTAATTTTGATTTGGTTCATTTGCTGCTGAAACACCAAGAATGTATTAAAAGTTCTTTTCAGTATGGACCAGTTAATGTAAAGACATTTATACATGACATTATGGTGCAACTACCTGCGACCAACCACAGGAATGCAGCTCATTCTTTTAACGAATGCTCATCCTCAGCTAATGTCACTGACCTTTGTTTATATGTGCACATGGAGACCCGTATGAGCAAGCCCCCAAGTAAAGAAGAATAATCTGACTGCAGCCATAGCCTGAATGTGTTAGGGTTTTGTGTTCTTGTTTTGTTCACTAGAGAGCGGGGCAGCCTGGGTCTTTGCTGGTGACAATTTGGACTTTTTTGAATTTGCGATCATTGGTCTTTCCTCTATCCGGAGCATTCACTGTTTCCCCTTTTGCACACCCAATTAAGGGTTTTTGTTCCTTGAGTGCCTACCTGTATCTGCACTTGAGTCCTAAAAACAACTGTTCAGAATGTATCTGATTCTGTCTTAATTCTTTTTTTTTTTTTTTTTTTGGATTATGTTTGTTCGTAATACTAGTGAGTCAACTCCAAAAATAAGGCCAGGCATTATCAGTAGAGGTGTTAGGGTTCTGCCAGGGGTTGGCAGTGACCCTGAACATTTTGGGGTTTTTTCCCTCTTTGGCCACTTGGGGAGGTAGTTGGGGCCCAGGTGTCTGCCAGGATCACTCACACCTGTGAGTGATCCAATCAGGCAGATTACTTAAGGCCCCAGCACCTGCCTCAGGTTGTCAGAGCGTTGTAGGTTTTCCCCTTGTCTTTCTCTCGTGGTTCTCTCACCTGGGAGCAAGTGGAGCAACAGGACTGGGCACCTCTCCCGCCTCATGAAACCCAGGACAAAGGGCCCCTTCATGACGGCAACCCGTGCTCTCCAAAAGGCTCCCTTGGCTCCTCAGGTTTTGCTAACTGGACACTGTTTTTGCATTATTGTTTTTCCCTCCCAGTTGGAGTGCTTTTGTGTTAAGGTTTGTTGCGTTCACCCCCAATAAAGGGCAGTTTTCCTCCTCGGATTTGTGGTCTTCTGCGTTTGGGTCCTGCACTAAACCCCAACCCTAACAGAACGCTCTGACCAATTTGGACCCAGCGAAGACCCACAAAATGAGCTTGGCTGAAGAGGAGGGATCCCTGGCACAACCTGGCTCCGATGGACCCCCAAACCCTCTGGGATGCCCTCTTCCAGAGGTCTGCCTCCCCGTTGGGGAACTACTGGGACTGTGAAGTCTGCCTGGTAAGGAATTTCACACCCACGGGGAGGTGTGTGGCTTGCCAGACACCTGGGATCATGTCTGGCATCCCCTCACCAAGGCCTCAGGCAGCTCGCCTGGCGCCGCCAGCTCACCCAGGCCCGACGCCGCACGCTCACCCAGGCCCGACGCCGCCAGCTCACCAAGGCCCGACGCCGCCAGCTCACCCAGGCCCGACGCCACACGCTCGCCAAGGCCCGACGCCGCACGCTCACCCAGGCCCGACGCCGCACGCTCACCCAGGCCCGACGCCGCACGCTCACCCAGGCCCGCTTCCGCCCTTGTTCCCGGCCACGGCGGCCTCTCCGCCTCTGTTCCCGGCCACGGCGGCCTCTCCGCCTCTGTTCCCGGCCACGGCGGCCTCTCCGCCTCTGTTCCCCGGCCACGGCGGCCTCTCCGCCTCTGTTCCCGGCCACGACGGCCTCTCCGCCTCTGTTCCCGGCTCTGATGCCACAGGCGGCCCCGTCCTCAGCGCCGAAGCCTCAGGCGGCCCCGTCTTCAGCGCCGAAGCCTCAGGCGGCCCCGTCCTCAGCGCCGAAGCCACAGGCGGCCCCGTCCGCACGCGCCGAAGCCTCAGGCAGCCCCGTCCTCAGCGCCGAAGCCTCAGGCGGCCCCGTCTTCAGCGCCGAAGCCTCAGGCGGCCCCGTCCTCAGCGCCGAAGCCACAGGCGGCCCTGTCCGCAGCGCCGAAGCCACAGGCGGCCCCTCCAGCCGCAGCCCCGAGGACACGGGCGGCTCCTCCAGCCGCAGCCCCGAGGTCACGGGCGGTCCCTCCAGCCGCAGCCCCGAGGTCACGGGCGGTCCCTCCAGCCGCAGCCCCGAGGTCACGGGCGGCTCCTCCTGCCGCAGCCCCGAGGCCACGGGCGGCCCCTCCAGCCGCAGCCCCGAGGTCACGGGCGGCTCCTCCTGCCGCAGCCCCGAGGTCACGGGCGGTCCCTCCAGTCGCAGCCCCGAGGTCACGGGCGGCTCCTCCTGCCGCAGCCCCGAGGTCACGGGCGGCCCCCCCCAGTCGCAGCCCCGAGGTCACGGGCGGCCCCTCTTGCCGCAGCCCCGAGGCCATGGGCGGCCCCCCCAGCCGCAGCCCCGAGGTCACGGGCGACCCCTCCAGCCGCAGCCCCGAGGTCAAGGGCGGCCCCCCCAGCCGCAGCCCCGAGACCAACGTCAGCTCCTCCGGCCGTTCTCCCGGCCGCTCCTCTGGTCCCGACGCCGAAGACGTCAGTTTCTCTGGCCGCTCCCCCGGCCCCGACCACGAACACGTCAGTTTCTCTGGCTGCTCCTCCGGCCCCGAAGACGTCAGTTTCTCCGGCCGCTCCTCCGGCCCCGACCACGAACACGTCAGTTTCTCTGGCTGCTCCTCCGGCCCCGAAGACGTCAGTTTCTCTGGCCGCTCCTCTGGTCCCGACCACGAACACGTCAGTTTCTCTGGCTGCTCCTCCGGCCCCGAAGACGTCAGTTTCTCCGGCCGCTCCTCTGGCCGCTCCTCCGGCCCCAACCACGAAGACGTCAGTTTCTCCAGCTGCTCCTCTGGCCGCTCCTCTGGCCCCGACCGCAGAGACGTCAGTTCCTCCGGCCGCTCCTCCGGCTGGGGCCCAGGTGTCTGCCAGGATCACTCACACCTGTGAGTGATCCAATCAGGCAGATTACTTAAGGCCCCAGCACCTGCCTCAGGTTGTCAGAGCGTTGTAGGTTTTCCCCTTGTCTTTCTCTCGTGGTTCTCTCACCTGGAGCAAGTGGAGCAACAGGACTGGCACCTCTCCCGCCTCATGAAACCCAGGACAAAGGGCCCCTTCATGACGGCAACCCGTGCTCTCCAAAAGGCTCCCTTGGCTCCTCAGGTTTTGCTAACTGGACACTGTTTTTGCATTATTGTTTTTCCCTCCCAGTTGGAGTGCTTTTGTGTTAAGGTTTGTTGCGTTCACCCCCAATAAAGGGCAGTTTTCCTCCTCGGATTTGTGGTCTTCTGCGTTTGGGTCCTGCACTAAACCCCAACCCTAACAAGAGGGAGCGATAAAGAGTAGGCTTTTGCAGACTGTTCACAAATATAGTCCCACCCCCACCACCCGTAGGCTGTAGCCCAGTTTTAGCTTTGCACAGGTGGGAAAACGTTTCTTCATCAGGAAAAAGCAAGGCTGTAACAGATGAAAGGCCAGACTAAAAACAGCAGATTGTCTGCAGGATAGATTAGCAGTGTGTGCTGTTGTGCTTGGAAAAAAAAAAAAAAACACCCAAAAAACCCCAAAACTGTAACCTTACCTTCTTATGTTTTGTAGCTGTGTCTGAACATGAAACCAACTGAATTCCATCAACACTAATGCAAAAAAGAGAACGAAAAGGGGCAAAGGTGAGTCAAAGTGCAATTTGTTTTCTTTGGGTCGTCTAAATACCTGGTGTGCAGTGCTTTAAAAAAAAAAAAAACTTTTCTGGGAAGAAAGGTCACCTTTTCGTTTTGCATTATCTGATAAAGGTGCTCACAAACACAGTCCAAAAGGAAAAACTTCTACAGCATTTAGCCACCGTAATTTGTTTCTTTGCTGTGTTTATATATTCTTCCATAACCTCGGAGTTTCATTCTTTCTTTGACCTTATCAGCAAGCCTTTTTTTCCAGAAAGTTGATGCTAAAACAAGCTGCTGTCAGTTCTTTTTGTGGTGTACTTGTGTCGTTTTGAAACATTCTACTTTTATGAAGTCTAAATCAGATGCAAAAGTAGGATCTGGGAGGGTCAATGGAAATAAAATTGTGTAACAAATTGAGAATAAAGCCAGCAGCTGACATGACACCTACTTAAAATAACATACCAATATTTTTGAACTGAATTGTGAATTCCTTCAAAATAACTTTCTTACCAGTTTTTGTAATTCTGGGGGGAAAAAAAAATCCCCTGGTGTAACTAGCAGTATGTGCTTGTAAGAGCCAGGAAATGTGTTATTTTTATGACATTGTGGATATTTCCTGTTCCTAAAATTGATTTTAGATACAGCAAACTTTGGGTACGTAACTATTTAACTAGTTTGATCAACTTCCAAGGGTCCAAGGTAAATAGTCTCACTATTGCATATTGATTTATATTTGCTCTTTTTAAAACCAGATATCAGAGAAATGAGAAAATAATCATTAATAGCACATTACTGGAATGTGCTGATGATGAAAATCATAACTGCTTGTTTTAGAGCTGTGCAAAACTACAGCTAAATCACTTCCTTGTTATTGATGGGTGAAACACTTTCATTCCATTGAGGAGTCTTTCTTGCAAGCATCTCCAATCCTGCTAAACTTATTAAAAGCGTGAAAAATCCATTTGAATGGATGCCTGAGGAGGGATAGAAAGAAACAAGAAGAGTCTTTCTTTTTTTTGCTGTTCAAGCTCATTACTCCTCAAAGTCTTTTCTGTCTGAAATGCACCTCCCCTAAATTACTTCACTTTTTCGTTCCCGCCTTACCTACCCATAAGCCCACACTGTGGTGGCTGGCTGTTGTTGGCTGTTTTCCCCGCCTCGAGTTCTCTGACTGGCTCCTTTATTCCCTTGTTCCCAGTGCGACATCCCTCTTTTGCTTTCTCCTCCTCTCTCCTCTCCTTTCTCTTTATTACAGATTGCGAGCTCCGGCTAGGGCACTTCCAGAGAACTCTGTGATCCCGATCGAGCTTCACCACAGAACCTTCTGCAGACTAAACCTGAGACACTGCTGCTTTAACGCTGAAATCTCAAGGTAGACAAAACTCCTTCTTGTTTTTGTGACCTTGTGTTAAATCTGCAGCTGCAGGGGGTTAGGGGGGTGGGAGTTTTATCAGTATTGACAAGGGTTCAAACCATGTGGGCTTTAGTTGAGTGTAGCAGCATGTGACACATGCTGTTATACTTGAGGAAGTAGACCCTTTGTACGTGGCAGTGATATCACTACTATCAACATCCTGTCTTATTTAGAGCTTTTTAATGTGCTCCATAGCAATGAAACTGTAAAAAAAACCAAAGTAATGACATGTTAAAAATCTCAACTGATGCTTTTGTTTAAGTCACAACAAGCTGAGATGATAAAGGGACAAAAGAGCGGCAAAATTCATATCACTCTTATCTTCGTCCTCTAGTGGCAGGCAGAAGTCTACATTTTTCACACCATCACAGTCAGTCTGGCGAGTTCAGCTGCAGCTATGACTCAAAACCATGAGGAGAACCCCCAGAAGACCAGAGCTGGGGTCCACCACATCCGAGCCAGGATGCAGTCCCAGTCACGTCTGGCTTTAAAGCGAGTGAGAAACATCCGAAAAAATGACGTCAAAGGATTTTTCATACGAAATGCTTTTGTTCTCCTCACCATTGCTGCCGTCATTATTGGTGAGTGGAAAAGGACTTTTTCTTCTTCTTCTGATTAGAAGCTAAAGTAAACTCCCTAATTCCATCAGCACGGAATGATGAATAGCCCAAGGACAGGATGGTTTGAGAGAGATTAGCAGTCCAGCCTGGATCTGACCCTTGACTTGTTGCCATTAACCCTTTAACCTTTTAAATCACCCCCAACACACACACACACAGCTGCAGATTTTTTTTAGAATTACGACTACAGAACAAAAACGTCTGCTGAAAGGCACACAACAGGACAGTTTCCTTATTGCACAATTTCTGTTTTTCAAATTTTCTGTCATTGCATAATCTGGTTATTCATTCTAAAGACATGGAACAGATCGTCCTGACCATTTCCTAGTTTCGTTTATCCTTTTTTTTTATTGAAATGTGTGTCAACCTACCTGTCACCCTCACCCCAGGCATCATCCTGGGATTCGGCCTGCGGCGTTACAACATGTCCTACCGTGATGTGACCTTCTTCTCCTTCCCTGGAGAGCTGCTGATGAGGATGCTTCAAATGCTGGTGCTTCCTTTGTTGGTGTCCAGTCTTATCACAGGTATAGTGTTTTTTTCATATAAATAGAATAGAATAGAATAGAGCTTTATTTGTCCCACAGCGGGGAAATTGCACT
>CAAE01014999.1:101043-137599 GCA_000180735.1 Tetraodon nigroviridis
CAAGTAACTGATGTTTTTTTTTTTTCTATTTAAACTTAAGCACTGATCTTTTCGTATTTGCCGACCACTGGAAGGCTGTGTCAGAGGGAGAAGTTACAGATTCTAACACATGTCTGTATTTTCAAGGTGAATTCAAACACCATGGACAAATCTAATGACATCAAGCAGCTGAGAGAGCAGATCCGGAAACTGGATGAACATCTGGACTGTGAAATGCAGGTACTATACTCTACAATATACACACATTGTGCCAGACTTTGTGTGCAAACAAGAGATTTTTGCATGTTTGTGTTTGAGCAGGAGCTGGCCCGAGAGGAACAGGGTTGGGCAGAGGAGATGGAGTCTGTGGAGAACCATCGCAAGCTCCTGGAGAAGAAGGTGAATCATGGCTATGACGAGGCTGTGCAACAACTGAAGGCAGCACAGCAACAGTGAGTGGCGGCCATTAACCACGCTTGTCCTAGTGATTCTTGCAGCAGCTGGATGGTTTGATTCATGTGGTCATGCTCTCCTCAGGCACCACCTGGTGCTGCAGGAGACCAACGAGGAGAGGCGAACGGTGGCCAGCAACCTGACGTCTGTGTTCACCACCGCAACCAATCACGTGTCAACTTCAGAGGTAAATTTATCATAACGTCATAACTTGATACCTGCTCATAGTTTTGTAACATTTGTGATGCGGTTACCAAACAACAGAAGTGTCTGGAGGATCTGCACAGTCGAGTGCAGCGTCTCTGCTCCAAAGCTATAGAAGAGGATGAGGCGGCACTGCAGAAGCTGAAGGATATTCTGAGAGACTTTGTTTCCAAGGCGAACAGATTGTAAATTTGTCTGTAAGGTTGACTTGTCTACATAGAGCAGTTAGAAGTTTTCTTTGTTTTTGTGTCAGTGATTTTATTATTCTTTACGCATGTTCTGATGGTTTTAAATATACGCAGAAGAAACCTTTGGCCACTAGAGGGCAGCAAGAAGCTGCGTGCAACTCACCGCATAAAACTAAGTCAATATCACATTTCTCTGTGTTGTTTCTGTTTTTCACTCTCCGAGCTCTCTAACCATTTATTATTATTATTACATTAGGAAGTTCATCCAATAAAGCTTTTCAACATTAAGGCTTTGAACTACCCTTTAATCAAAATGGAATATTTAATGCGGCCACCACATCAGTTTTAACCAGGTTAGATGTTGCAGGTTTAACCCTAACCCTGCAGTCGAGGACAACAGTACACTGGCAGTTTCACTTATTTAAGGTCACCTTTTTGTAACGAAGGATTTTGTGTGACTTAATTGAGTAGTTTTATAATAACATGATATAAGAGTTAGATATTCTGGCACCCGCCTAAACGGCTGGAATATTTCTGAACTATAAAGCGAAGGATATGTTTTTGAATCTACTGTCAGCTGTGTGTAACTTCAGTGACCCAGAGGGCCACCTCTAGGCTTAACGCTGATCATGTAAGTAGAAATAAACTACAAATTAAAGGCTACTTTGTTAATAAGAAACCTAACAAGCCCTTTTAGCTAAGAACATTTAAAAAATGTCCAGACTTGGGATCTAAGGAGGAGAAATGTTTTGGCAGATGTGATGAGGAGAGATGAGGTGATTGTGAGGGGTTCCGTGAAGCAAGGGAATGAGAAAAGTGATGGATGACTTCCACCGTGAAGCAAAAACGAGTGTGTGCGTGCATGTGCCTGTGTCTGTGTGTTATCCGCATGTGGAGCAAGCACAAAAAAAAAAAAACCTAAAAAGGCTGGTACCAAAAACGAACTTTCTTCCAACAGGCGGGATTGTGGCATGTTTATCAGATCCCGTGTGGACAGGTGGCCTTCATAAATCTCCTTCCAGAGGACCCCCAGACTGTGTGTGTCTTTGCATGTGTGTGAAAATGAATGTCATGATTTGTGTATCCCTCTGCACCCCCCAGAGGCGTGTACATGGTGGCCTGTGTGTGTGTGTGTGTGTGTGTGTGTGCGCAACTCCCTCTGCAGGAATTTGCCTGCTTAGTTCAGCATCCTTTTGATTGTGTTTGTTTCCCATTTCTGTGCTTCTTCACGTGCTCGTTCTCCTCACCGCTGCTCCTCTCCTGGAGTGGACGAGTTTGTCCTCGGGTCATTGCGCTCACAGAAAGGCGTGATGAATTTTTAATGCTCTGTACGTTCCTCCGTGAGCATTCAATGTGACCCCCAGCGAGGCAGATTCTCCTGGGCTTCTCCGTACTGAAAGGGAGGGCTGAGATGTGTGGAAGTTGTGTTGCCATGGGGAAAAAAATTACACAGAAGAGGAAAAATTAGTGTTAAGGATTTTTGTTTTCCAGGTTCTTGACCCACAGATGGATCGAGCTGTTGCTTCATCTTGGACCTAAAAGCTCCGAATGGACCGGAGGCAGAGCTGGGAGGTGTTAACGTGGAGGCTTTTTTAGAGGTTAATGTCAATCATCCAACACAAAATAATCTGCTGTACAGATGTGGGAGACTAGAAAACACACACACACACAATCCTAACCTCCAAACCAAGTCCTAACCCTCCAACAGGGCTGTAAACTTGTGGGCACCAGCCAAAATGTCCGCGTCGAGTATTTTGGTTTGGTATCGATATACAAGAACACACACGAGAGAGTTGCCATTTGCTCTCTGCTGTTTTCTTTCTCTCAGCTTCTTGTCAAAACACCAGCTAATATTAAAAACGTTCCTTTTTAGACTTCCATTGTTAGCAATTCTGGCATTTTGATTCCTACTCCAACACTTAATTGTCTCCAGGTTCAGAAGACAAACGGACTTCTCCTATAGCACAAAAATACCGCAACCATCTGTAATCTGATTCGGAAGTGGAAAAACACAGAAAAACGCCACCGCCTGCGTGTCGTGTTTGATGGTCGCTGGTGTTTGACCTCAGTCGGCTTCATTATTAACAATAATACGGCATTAGCAGGAATAATACTGCTTCCCTCTGCGTTTTGTCTTTCGTCTGATTTTCTTTCTTTTTCGTTAATTAGTGCCTCGGTGCTGATGAAGAAAAGGTTGTGACTCACAGCAGTCCGGGTTCGATCAGCGCTGCTGAATGAACAACATCTGTCCTGAGAGGACCACTGAGTGCTGACACACACATGTGAGCAAAATGCTACACACACACATAGAGACTGTTTTGTTGCACCACATTTGTGTCTTACTTTTCACTTGAACCTATTAAAAAAATCATTTTCTGCCTACTTTGAGTCACTTTCATACTCTTTTAGTCCATTTGGTGTTTATATGTAGAAACACGAGGAATATATACATTACAAATGTGTACATTATCCTCATGTATAAAGGTTTTGGAGAGAATGAACAGATTTTTAGAGGGTTTCTCCATCCCTGAATGTGGTTCCAGCGGGTCCTTTTTTCTCACTGCGCTGGTGCTGTTTGCAGCCTCCTGTACGACTTCCGCTTCCGCACTTGCTGACAGCTCCCTTTGAGTCTGGCGCAGGTGAAGAGGACCCCAATCAGCCTGGTTTTCTGTCAAAGAAAAGACTTGACGAGTGAGAGGCTCACACACACACACACACACCCCCCACACACGGAGCTGTAGTTTCCAAAGCAATAACATTTAAATTCACTTTTAGTTGATGATGCAGAAACCATTTTCTGCACACATTGATTTTCTAACTTAATGTGATATTTACAAAAAGCTAATTAAATAAATAATACCTCATTATATAATACTGACATTTGTTAATGTAATTAACAGGTAATTTTCTAATTACTTATTTAGATGTGTATTATTAGATTACACAGTGATTACCCCCTAGGTAAAGCTTATTGCATTGACTTACATTAATTAAGCATTTTTGTCTGTAAGAGCTGTAGTGTGTCACCTGTTTTTTGTGTGTGATCAGCCTTGGGTGGACATCTTGCTGACTGATGTTCTGTGTATGTTAAAGGTCTCAGCAGGGCAAAAATATTGCAAACAACAACGCTATATTTGCCTTTGTAGCTAATTTTTAAAACATGTAAGTTAGTCAGTGTTGCAGGGCACTTTCCACCACATGGCGCCGTTTAAAACCAAACGGTAAACACAACAGGTCCTCCAGTGTGCTTGGAGGACATAACTACAGCCCTCAGTTTGTGAGTGTGTGGGTGTCCACGCACATTATACTTCCAATTTATTTTGGGGGGGTGTCTTGTGTGATGGTATTAACAAAGTCAGTAGAAAGGGAGGTATCAGATTTCCACCAGCTCTGTCTCTGCTCACCGGGGTCTGGGTGGGGGTTACTGAGGTACCCAGAGGGGTCACAAGAAGGTCGTCCCAGCCTGTGAGGGGTTACAGAGGGGTTAGGAGTCACAAGTTTGAACTGCTCGCTCTCTGCTTTTTTCCCCCTCTGAGTTATTTTCTAGTCTAACAGGATTCGTGTCGGGTCCGTTCACCTCAGGGGGCAACCAGAGGACTGCTTTAGGGGGCTTGGAGAATGCACACGTGGGAGCTCCTCCTGGGGTATCCGAACCATCCCCGTGCCAGATGGGAGGCGTAATCTCTCCGGCAAGTTCTCAGTCTACCACAGGGTCTTGTTCTAGTGTGGAGGTCATGGAAAGCCTCCAAAGGAAAGGAATATTTAGAGGGCATCCAGGAGCACCAGCAGCAACATCTGGCTCTTCTCCATGAGGGCTTCCCCAGATCTCCCTAGTCTTTATTAGGAGGACATTCATTATGTTTCTTTGCTTGCTTTTCTTTATTGTTTATTCGTTTCTCATGCTACCTGGGAGGCCGAGAGGTTTCGCAACCTGCTTATATGACGCTTCTGTGGGTGACGGAGACATTCTAGCTTCATGTCCTTCACATACCAGTAAGGTGTTTATTGAGGAAGCCAGAGGTTTCCCTTTAACACCAGGAACCATTCATACCCAAACTCCACACAAACACACACACATTTACAGACTTTAGAGTTAGCGAGCTAAGTCTGACAATGGGTCGATTTAAAGAAGGAGGCCTTAAAACACTAGCAGAAGTCATTAAAAGACATCAGAGCAGTCAGATGAAGATTGACGGAGGTCTGGTGATTCCTCCGGAGGGTAAATAGGTGGTCTGGATTACCTCGTGGGGTCTTATACACACATGTACACACCTACACACACACTCCGCTACTGTGTTTACAAAGGAGATTAGTGCAGATCTACACGGTACCTCAGCGCGGCGGAGCCGTGTGCATAAACAATGGCAGGAATGTCCGTTGATGTATGGGCAACAGCTCTCCGCGCATTTCTGTAAAACCTTTACGACCTCCGAGGGAATGGCCATTCCATGCTGCCAGGTTATTCCCTAAATTACGTTTCCCGGACTTGGCTGAATCTCTCTGTGAAACAGAAAAACATGGACATTGTTTTCCGAGAAATCTTCTAGCTGCTATGAGTGTGAAGTTGAAACTTTGAAGTTTAATCACAGTTTGGGGGATTTTGGTTTTTGTTTTTTTTTTTGAGGAAAAATGTAAAATCTGGCTGTGAAAATTCCAAAACATCATTGTTTTTAAATAATGCATTTTTACAGCAAAAGCTTAGTATACGATCAGGATGTCCAGGTTCTACTCATACAAACCCTCTTTTTTTAAGGGTTTATTTTGTGTGGATATTTTCAATGTTTATTTCTGACATAAATCTGATAAGAAGCGAAGGCTGCAGTTTCCGCGCCTTTGACAGTGTCAATCACCGTCGTGCCTCTTTCAAGCTGCCTGTCACCTCATGTTAGAGGCTGAGGTCCTAGTTTGACGCAGTGTGTCCCCTCCGAGAGGACAGCTTCCACTGCAGCACAGCCACCGTCCATCCTGTTCTGTTCTGACACTTTAGATTACTGACGCTCATCAGTGTCATCAACCAGACAGAGAAAATGGTGGCGATGATGCTGATGAATATTATTATTATGGTCAAATGGGTGAGATGCATGTACTGGTCCTCATTCTGTAGCAGGTACAAGCACACACACACACACACACACACACACACACACACACACACACGATGATGCGCCTCAGGTGTGAGACTGCACACGTTCTCAGGTTGCATCTGAATATTTAACCATCCGAGCGAGCCAATACCTTTTCACACCCTAACTTGATCCTGTTACACTCGTTCACCTGTTTCCTCATGCTGAGCTAATGACAGTCAGCCAATTTATTACTAAACTGTAAAAACAATGAAGGCAGAAACACGAGAGGAGTGTCAGGAAATGCGTCTGCTTTTTGGACTACGGTGCTGCCACAGGCGTCGGAGTGTGTGTCTGCAGGCTGACGACACACGTTTATGGGTGTGTGTTGTAACACTGAGGAGTGTTGAACGGCGTGCCAGACCAGCGGCTGGTTTACCGGCTGGCGTGGTTACTCCATGTTCATTTGTGGCGCAGCCGCGGTCCGAGCCGCAGCCCTGAACAGCCGGAGCCCCTCTGCTTTCTTCTGCTTTAACACTGCAGAGCGTTCTCATGCTTCTCTCCTCCTTTGGTATTTACGACTTCATGCATTTTGGGGATAATTTCAGATTAAAAGACTGTCAGAATCAAAAGATCGCAGCATGTCTGTCTTAAATTTGTAGCTTTCATGTCTCCATCTGTCCTGTCCGTTCCCTCCAGTTGTGAGATAATATGAATCATATTGACAGATTCTAGAGCTTTGGTGGTTTGATTCATCTTCATTTTGATGAACAGAACTTGAACTACAAATACACTTCAGATCTAATATAAATCTTCAGACCATGAGGACTCCACAGGCAGAGGTACAATAAAAGCTGGCTTCTATCTGTCTGTGAGGTTGACCTTTGGTGACCTTGTCACCGGGTTGGTAAAAATCATGGGAGAAACGGACTAGAGGCCCTCTCCACCCTGTACGACTGTACAACACCAACAGAAGATATCCATATCCAGCTTTAATCTAGAAAACAAAACAATAACTCTTTTTTAATGTTATTTACGCCTTCCTTTTCACATTTTAAATACTTTGCTCTAATGTTTACTATTATTTCCCCTGAAATGAATCCCGTGGGTTGTCGAGGAGGGCACATTAGTTTGCATAAACTGTTTATCTGATATCTCACTGCTCTCCCACTGACCTCCCCTAGATAGTACTAACACAGTCTCACCACATGATTAAATCATATTGCATGTCTACCACAGAATTAGGTGGATTAAGAATTAACTTCAGTGTCTGAGTTTTGTACTGTATCCCATCATGCATTATGCAGACCTCTGCTGGTGTTTAGCACCTGTGAGGAAGAGCGTCTCCTCCAGCCGGATCGTCTTTCGCTCTGTGTAACATCAGCCTTCATTACAACTTGCTCTCACACCAGAACAACAGAGGAGCAGAAGCAGCTGACTAATGATGCTATCCTCTGACCGTCAGCTCCACAAACAAGCACATGAACTCCTCTGACCGTTTGCGTTCAAGCGGACTGCCTCGATGACCCAGCGCATCATTCAGAGCTGCCCCAGTTGTCTCAACCTTTGAGAAATATTTAATATTTTCGATCTTTTGATCTTGTGTTGTCCTGATCACGATCCTAAGTCCACTTCCACAACCGCCAAGGGGCTCCTAAAGCTGTCTTCTGTCAGGTCCGCTCCTGGAATTTAAAACTGGGGTTCTGTACTTGGACAGATCACCTGGATCTCCACAGCTGGACCTCTGGCTCCGCTCTCCACTTCTCCAGCAGGCTCACTCATCACCTGATCATCATCTTCATCATCCTCCAGAGGTGCGATATGCTCCTCGGGGCCCCCATGCCGCATTCTTTGGACACTGTCCAAAAGGAGGTCCGAAAGTGCAGTTAAGACATCTGTCTTCCTCGTAAAAGTAAAAGCAGCCAGCTTCTGGGGTGTGATTTGAGGGACAGCTTGGTGGTTTGTCTTTTTTTGTTCTTTTATGCTCTTCTGCACATTTCCTAACTGAAGCAAACCTAAATGGAGTTAACTCAGCACTCGACAGTGGATAATTAAAGTCCATTCAATCACAATGATTTTAACAACTGATTTTCTTTGACCCGTGGGATTGTTTTTGGAGTTCAAAACAGGAATCTGAACCTGAAACCTGAAAGCCTGTTTTTTTGGGTTTTATTATGTATGGAATTGATTAAAAGTCTTTGGCACACTTGAATGCATCACAGTACAATAATAAATAACATTTATTCCTTTTATAAAAACATCATAAATTACAATAAGTTAGTACATTCAATATTTCATAAATATATTTCAGGTTTTTTTTAACATTTGCTTTACATTTCTCTGCTCCAAGTCTGGACATAGTGAGGCCGATGGATCCGAACGGCTCGTTGCTATGACACCTGTAGTGATGTCGTCCTCTCCATATTTATTATTTACGCTGGCCTCATTTTGCGGCACAGTGAACCTCCCCACTGTTGGACAAATTTAAAGGGAAAAAAAAAAAAACTCAACGTCACATTTCAAACTGGGCCAGATTTGTTTTGCCTACACGCAACCGCACTTCCTGGCCGAGTGCTTCCTCACAGTGTGGTAGACGAGGCTGTCGTCCAGGAACGAGAGGTCATCGTCGAACGCGATGGGCCTGCAGCAGGCCTGGGGAGGCGTGTCTTTGGGAGGGAGCTTTCTGTTGTTGGCGAGGTTGTGGAGGATCTTGTCGTAGTTGGTCTGGGACTTCCTGCACGGTCCAGAACAGTACCTGAATATCATTTCCTCGCTGGAGCGGTAGCCCAGACCCAGATCTGTAACGTTGAGGTGGATCTGTTTGAGCACGCAGCCCTGTCTTTGCCCAGGACCTCTCCTGACCTTCTTCCCTGTCTCTCCTCCTCTGGCCCCCTTCTTCTCTCTCCTGTGCCGAGTCCTGTCGCCCGGTTTGCCTGTGGTTGGGGAGGGAGCGGCGGAGGTAGAGGAGGTGGAGGAGGAGTGTCGTATTCTACCAATTGTAACTTTGATGAAATGAACCACATCTTCATAGTCGTTCACAGACGTCTCCTTAATGGCGCCTGAAACAAATATGCCTGGATTGGTTAATCTTGTGCTTAGAATGAAGTAATTATTAAATTATCTGTCTCTTTAGGACAAAATTTCAATCAATAACTCAATACAAATTAAATGACCCAGAAATAACCCATAAAGCATGAAAAATATATAGATATTTTAGTTTTTGACTATAATCTCTGTCATTATTACGGTTCTTTTTATTTTTGACTAGAATCGTGTCTCTCGGGGAGCCTGTACCTTTTTCTCGCCCGGGCAGCTTCTCCCCCCAGTCGTGGCCCAAACCGGAGCGGGCCAGGCGCATCTGCGCCTGCGGGAGCTCCAGCGGATCCTCCGGCTCGCTCCCTCCCCTCTTCGCGGAGCGCCCGGGGGAAACGCTGGCGCGCACGGCGCTCAGCAGGATCAAACAAGTGGTCAGGCTATCCCATAACTTCATCGTTCACCTCAGTCCGACAGCAGAACATGGCGCGTCGCGAAACCAACAGGTATCACCTGGCAAACGCGGTCAGCAACATCGGGGGTGTCGACGCGCAACGCTGCGCCTCCAGCTGCTCACCATCCGAACCGAAGCGGCCCCAGACAGAAATCTTCCTTCAGGGCTTTCTTTTTAAACCAGTCGTGCAACTGTACTTGGAAGACAGAATCCTTTCCGTTTGGAGCCTTTTCCCGGGTTGCGCGCCCTCTGTGCGTCCCTGCTCACCATCAGTCCTCACTGCGCGCTCTGGGAGGAGAGGGAGAGGTCCGGCTGGGAGCCTGGGAGCGCGGGTGACGTCTGGTGGTCCATCCTCTGATTGTTCCTGTCTCCACCCATCCAGACAAACACAGGGACGGGCTCCAGATTTGGATTGAACCGGTGAGAGTGGAAGGGTTCTGTTTTAAGAGAGGCTCGCTCTGTGTGTTCTGGAGGCCGAGAGGGAGGAAGAAGTTTCACACTTTCCACCAATGCCCCCTCACATCACCGATGCTGTGATGGGAATTCTGGTTGTTCCTGGATGGGACAACCTGTTTTAAATTAGAGAGAGTGGACAGATTGTGTTTCTGCACATTCGGCCCTGAAATCACAAGGATGAAGACCAAAGGTCTGCTTCAGATGTGGACCACCTTCATGAATAAAGTATTACTGATAGCACTTGAACAAGTATTTGACTGGACGTAGTAGTAGAGTGTACTACTACCCCTTCTTTAAAGTTCTCTATTTTACTTCATTGTGCAGTGAAAGTCAGTTTAGTCACACAGCTGTAAAGTTTTAAGGGTTTTCTTCTGGTTAAGCCGAACAATCTATGGTAATGTAAACCACACGGCATTTGTTTGTTAGAACAAAAAAAACCCAGATGGATGAAGATGTGCCTCAGATATCTGGAGCTGAAGAAAACAGGGAGAACCACATCATTTAGAGGGCTTTGGTAAATTTACATGTCCTCTGATTGGCACAAACAAAGAATTAGAAATGTGTGTGCGTGTGTGTGTCTTTGTTTCTTCATTTTGTTCAAGTCTCCTAAGACACTTGAGCAAACACGCACATCTTCTATTTCTTTAAACAAATATGTTTACTTTCTTAAGAAGGTAAAGATGCTGCTGCTTACTTTATTAAGATGTTTCCTTCTATAATGTAGATTATTCCCAAGAATCAAACCCAGAATAGGAAATTCTGCACATCTAACTGCACCAGCACACCCTGGAGTACTATTCCATAATGAATCAGGTTTGTGTCAGTGAACAGTCTTTTTCTATTTCATTTATTGCACCATGGAAAAACCTCCAGCGTTTGTGCGCCACAGATATAAAGAAAAGGTAGTTTTTGTAAGGGAACAAATTACCCAGCGGGGGCTTTCTTTCCCACTCACTGGCTCAATTAACCGTGTGGAAACACAAGGTCCACAAGCAATCACGTCAAACACGCCCAGCCGATGTTGATTATGGTTCTTGTGAGGGCTGATCTCCACTTGGATCCCATCAGCCACCTCTGGGCCTTCAGTTGGACTCACATGTGAGGCTAATTGCACTGGTCATATTCACCCTCTATTAAAGGCCAGCATGAAGCCCCAGAGCCAGCAGCTGACAGCTGGAATGGATGTCTCATTTAGCACCAGTGCTGGTGAATTGATTAGCAAAAAAAGAAAAAAAAAATTAGGAGTGCATCAAGACAGTTACATCTCGTGATTACAGGTTTTTGGATTTGTAATATGATCTGCTTAACTTCGGAATACACTTTGAGGCAAATCATAAAGTTTCAAAATGAGTAATTACCATGAATTGCTGCTTTTTACTACATTAAAATGATAATTACAAACATTAATAACAGCTAAAATATTTGGTAATGAAACCTTTACTCTAATTATACTGACTGATAACCTTCTGCAACACAAAAAGGCATCACTGCTGATGTTTGTGCAGGCTTTTTTGCACATCTGTTAGCATGCCATCATGATAAACACCAATTCACATTGCTTGCTTTTTGTCCTTCACTAAATTGTCCAGATTGTGGATTTTCCCATCACGCTGCTCTATTTATGGCTCAGGGTTAGGAGAAACGGAACGTCTTTAAGTTTGAAAAATGAAGTTTCAGCACAGTTGGCTCAGTTTAGCTGAGTTTGAGGGATTGGATCTTTATACCATTTAGGGTGAAAAAAAACCCAGTACTTTGTTTCTGAAAAATACAGCATTTGTAACATCTACAACACCCTTGTCAATACTTCTTTTTTCAGTATTTGTAGATTTTGCCTTTGGATCACTGTATACATTGTAAAAATCAGCTCTTTGGGGAACCGCAGTGGTTCTTACAGAGTAATCCACACCAGATGTACTCCAGTGCTGCCAGAGCCTCAGGGAGAGGAGGCGGGGGGATCAGGCCACGGGAGCTGTGGGAGAGGAAGCCGTCCACTGAGCTGAACCAGTGGGCGTTTACCCAGAGATGGTAACACAGTCAATATCTGTCAAGCAGACTAATTATTTGCTCAGAGTTTCCTCCTGTTTTTCAGCCAATGGAGTCATTATTGATGAATGCGTGCCAGTTGAAATCCTGAACATATCTGACATTATTCGCATTATATTCAACCGAAGAGATGACTTGTAAACAGCTGGATCTCCAGAGGCGCTGACCACTTACACACATCCGCATGCAGGACCCCGGCGCTGCCGCTAGCAGGCGCTGTTTGCCACGTTTTTATAGGCGTCAGCGTTTTGAAGCTGGGGTGTCGTTTATTCGTGGTGTTAGAGTCAAAAAAGGTACTTCAAAAATTAAAAAAAAGGTCAAAACTGGAAAGCAGTCAACAATTTCAAACTTTCAACGCTTTAAAAAAATAGGAGGGTAAATAATTTAGTTACTTACAAATTTAGGTGTACTGTTACGTATACTGTGTTTATCAAATCCCCAGTTTTTTAATGTAGGTTGCTCATGTATTGGTTTACAGGTTTATTATGTCTGTTGATGCAGACAAATGAAAAGAAACTAATCGCACAAAGAATGACCTCAAATTGAGATTTTCTGCTCAAACCACCCTCTGGAGAGTTAGATATTAATGTCAAAAACAACTGTTGCAATCATTAATCAAGGGATTTATTGTTCTTCCCTCCATTGTTCGTTTGTGCACGCGTGCACGCACGCACACGCACACACGCTCAATGCCTCTATGGAGCGTCTGCGCTGCTCCCCTGCTCCTGCGTCAAGACACGCTCTCCATCTGTGTGCGCGGTGCGGATTAGAGGCTTATTATCCTCTTATCTCTAAATGGCCCCACGTTCCTGCACTCGCTTGTCCACCACGTCGCTTGTCTGTCGCTCACCGGGGCGCAACACGAAGACACCAGACCCGCGCGTAAAAATGACGGCGACCACCGCTCAGGTGCTGTAGCCGCGCGTCGCCAGGACGCCCCTTTCCACGGTCCGCCTGCACGCTGCGTGGACGCGTGTCCCTCCGGCCAACGAGCTGATCTTTTGCAGGCTGTAATCTTCTCAGTGTCCAAGCGTAGCTGCCCTCTCCTCTGGGACAGTCTCCGTCTGCGCTTGGATGGCGTTTGCGCTACAGTTTGGATGAAAACAAAGACCCGGGGGAGGGAATCCACAGTTTCCGACGCGCCTCAATGTGCTCAACAATGAACATCTGACCGGGTTAAAGTTTCGACCTCCAGGAAAACATGGACCCTACTTGGAAAGGAAGAAGCCTTTTGCACTTGCTGCTCCTCTCGATGTGTGCGGCCCCCGTTTGCTTTTCTGCGAGAAGATCAAATGTTCGGAGATCTGGTGAGTTCACCCTCTGACTTTTACACACCAAACAATAATAAATAAGTAAAGAAACCCGCTATGAAATGATGATTTCTGAAGCCTTTTGGAATTAAGAATTCTTTTTGTTCATTTGTAATTTAGCAGTTTGCCAGAGTGAATAAGGTGACCTGCGGTTTAGGGTGATAAATGTGATGGAATTCATGGCTTTTTCACTTCAAAATGTTCATTTTTTTTGTGACAAAAGCTGCTTAACAACATGTTTGATGACGCTTTGTGTGAATAACAGGTGCACGGAACTACAACCTTTTAATACCTTAATTTTTTAATTAAATAAACATAAATTAGTGATGGTTTTTTTTAAAACATTTTAGACTGATCAAGGAGGTCTGAGCTGATTCGGAGAAGTCCTGGATTTTGGTTTGTTTCTTCTCATATCCTCTCACCCGGTGTTCCCCACTTACCCCCACCACGTTGTCCCCCTTCTTCTCATTTTTCTCTCTTTCCATCACTTCCCCTCTCCTTCGCTGTCAGTCTCTGTCCTGTGGCTGTTGTCCTTCTCCCTCTCTCTGTCTCCTGACCCACAGGCCACATCAGGCTGACCCTTCGAGCTGTCTGTCAGCACAGGAACCGTCACAGGGGGGCTCTGCCATCATGACTTCCAGTGACATTTACATTTTTGGGGGCATCCGTTTGTTTTGAGGTCTTCAAGGTGTTGTTCCCAGGGAGCAGAGGATGTCAGCGTGTCTCCGTGTCCACATCAATAACATCACTTTTGAAAAACCGTGTTGCTACTACAGAGTTGACGCCACCCCGAGGTGGTCTTTGTCCTGGGTGGTGACGGCTTTGTGGCTCTGAATTATTTAGCGAATTGCTGGAATTTTATTTCCTACAGTTACTCAGATGTCAGTGGGAATGAATGGAAATGGGCTGTTTTAATGGACTCATCGGTACGAGCTATATATTCTCTGGCGAAAGTAAAAATACCAGATGCATTTTTAATTCTCCTTCTGACTGTGGGACTCTGAACCCCACCGAGGAGCAGCATGGCCGACTGATGAGTGACTTTTAGTGTTTCTACCCCGGATCTAGAATCATAAATATAGAGCGTTAAACCTGACAGAACTCTGATTCTGGTAAATCTTTTATTGAGATTCGATTGAAAGAGATGAAAAAAAAGAGAAAAAAAAACCCAGATCGTGCAGGAACTGGGATTCCAGCATAGACAAAAAAAAGGGGAAGATCGAAGAAGTCCCCGCTCTAATTCTGAGATTTTGGTTTACTGGGCCGCGCCCTCGGGGAGATGGAGGAGGGAATTCAGCTGACATATCGAATCACTCGCTCCGATCTGAGGGGAGAAGTGGCTGGAGGTGGAAGGGGGGGACGCCGCCGACACAGGAGAGGTCTGCACAGAAGGTGGGAGAGGGGGAATCACAACAAAGATCAGGGGTGAGAGGGAAAACGTGCTCCGGCGCCACCACTGCACCCAGAGCACTCTTGGGTCACCATCAGGGCTGTTGATGATCTCACTCCGGCATCTGTATTTATCTTGTAAGAGGGTTCTCACGTTCTTGTGGATCATTGGGAGCCCAGACACAATCTCCTGAAGTGTCACTCAAGCCCTCGGAGAATATACTATCATAATACCTGCAGAGTCAGAAAACAGTTTCATCTGTTCACCTCATTTTTTTCCCTCCATCTGATATCTGAACAACATGGCTGCCTGGAGGGGAGGCGTGTAATCTCAAGCCCGGGGCCAATCTGAGGCAGGAGCAGGCTGTCTGGCTTTTACCTCGAATAAAACCAGTGTTTTTGTGACGTGTTACGTTGTCGGACAAGGGACATATATCTCCGAAACCCACCAAACTCACCACCTGCATCTCTTTTTTTTTTCTCCTTTGCATCACACAGATCGTCTGAGCCCTCCATTAGACATCCAGCTGGAGACAATTAACTGCTCAGCCTTCAGCGTGCGATGGAAGATGCCCCGGCGACACGTCAGCACCATCACGGGGTACAAGGTAGTCATTTTGTGTGTTATGGCTGATGACAGGTGAGGGCTCGAGTCCTCGCAAAGCAGGAAAAAAGAGTCAAAATGAGAGGAAATCAACATTCAATTTAGAGTGTGCACCTGCGTCTTTCTTTCGAGAACAAGCATTAAGAAAAAAGGTTCTCCTGGGGAAAAAGCCTCTCTGGTGCATCAGGCATTGTATATATATATATTTTCTTTTTTATGGACAGATGCCCATTTCATCTGCACACTCTCTTGCTCAGAGTTTTGGAGTGCCGACCAGTCGAGTGGCCTTGATTACTGGCCTGATAGTTTGAGAGATCCACTGTTCCACCCACAGATTCGGTCCACTTTACTTATGTGTCTCGAGCCTGTTTTTGTGCGACTTTCTCAATGTGGCGTTTTAGCTTGGCGCTCTTTCCTTCCTGCCTGAGTCTGGTGAAATTAAGTGTGTTTTATCCATCCTGTTCCTTCGTGTTCTACTACTTCAGTCTTCGCCTGTGCTGGTTTTGAGTCATCCATTAACAAAATGGGATTCATTGTGCCTGTGTGTGTGTGTGTGCTTTTGACCATATGTCTGCCCTAAGAGGATTAGATAGCTACCTAGTTTCTCCGTGACTCACTGCAGAGTGTGTGTGTGCTCTTGGCCCATCACTTAGGATCCTAGAACTCTTTTCCCCTAATGTTTTCTTTTTTAAAAAAATGTTGTTGAACTAAACACACGTGCTTTTACAAAAAACTTTCTAACAATGAAGGTGGTTTTTCAGGTCTTCTACACTGAGGTGAGGAGCGGTCGTCCACTGGGGGTGGCGTCTGCGACGGAGGTGCCCCTCAGTCTGGACATGTTGACCACTGTGAGTCTGGCCTCAGCATCCTCAATCCTTTTTCGGTGTGCATGTGTGCGTGTGTGTGTGTGTGTGTGTGATCTTTTATTTCTTAATTTGATCAGCAGACAGTCTCAAACTATAAACAGAGTAGATACAGGAGAGGGCGAAGGGTGTGTATCTCCACTATATTCATTGTCATTATCATTCAGCATTGATGATTTTTGAACGTAGTTATTACATTTGTGAAACATCTACTTTACTCTGGAACAATCAAGTGCAGATCTTATTGATTCTCTTTCTCTTTCTGTCTTGCAAACACACACACACACACAGACACACACTTACACAGACTTACAATGAGGCATTAACATTCGATCAATACTTTGAGATTGTAAGATTACAATAAGATGAACACATGTATTAACAGCTGTTCCCCCAGCAACAAATCACTGCAGAAGCAACATATTGATCAAATAATGTCCCAGGAGTGTGCATTTTAGCCTGCTTCTGTCTCCAGATCATCACCTTTCTGCTGGTATTCACACCGAATTCTGCCGCTGTTGCTGTGAAACACGTTTCACACATTTCCAGAAACATATTTGTGTTTTTTTATTCAAGTTTTTCATATATTCAATAACATCTCCTCTTCTATCTTGCCAAGGGGCAGTTTGACGGACAGGCAAGCTTTGTGAGTATCTGAGTGTCTTTGGTCACCGTAGCCGTTTTGAGTTCTCGACCAGTGGTCCTCCCTCTCTTCCTTCGCTCCCTCTAATTCTTCCACATCTGGCCTCCACCCCCTCCCGTGTAGGATGTGGAGATCGCTCACCTGAAAGTGAACACCAAGTACAGAGTCAGTGTTGGTGCGTACGGTTGGGCCGGGGAGGGGAGGCCCAGCATGCCCAGAGACGTCAGCACCGGTTCTCACGGTACCAGCACCTCCGTCGCCGATGCTGTTATTTTGGCCACGCTGGTGATACCGACTCACCCCTTTGGTTCTGCCTGTGCCATCAGATACATGCATGCCCCCGTCGCCCCCCACCCAGCCCGCTGTCATGGCCGTGTCAGACACAGAGCTGGCATTGTCATGGCAGCAAGGAGAGAGCGAGGGAAGCGCACCCGTGCTGCACTTTTTGGTGGCTTATATAAGGTCAGTCTCAGCCAACCTCACCAGCACACCAACCGAAAAATTCATCCTATGCATAGAACTGGGAAAACACATTTAAACCCACATTCCAGTTGCCTAAAGACTTTGCAGACTAAGAGCAGTTTCTTGGGGGCTCCAGTTCTTCTCAGTTGACATGCTGGTTAAAGTCGGCTGCAAACTACAGCTGCAAAACACAAAGCAACTCTGTTCAGTCCTCTGCTGGTCTGCTTATTGTCCGTTTGGAATGGGACACACTGGGAGAAGAGTACCCGCCCTCCCATAAACACCAGAACACCCACACACACACACACACACACACACACACACACACACACACACACACACACACACACACAGCACAAAGGATTTCTCCCACATGGGACGTCAACACAAGTCTGGAGTCCCAGAAGATTAAAGGTCAGAAATGAAATTACTGCCTCCTGCTGATCAAAGGGAATCCAAGGCCCACCAAGAAAAGTTCACAAAAGAAAAAAAGAATCCTTTTTTTAAATTGAAAAAAAAAAGCATAAAAAACAGTCTGATGACACAAAGGAGCTGATAAGCTTCACGTCATTTACTGCAGAAAACAGAGTCAGTGAGTCAGCGTGTGGAGTCATTTTCCACAAAAAGAAGTTAAAACAAAGAAAGAACAAATTTCCCACATTTCCTTGTTGAGAAGAGACACAGCGATAAACCTCAATGGCTGATTTTTTAAACCCTTAATATTCTTAATTAAATAGATGTTTGAAAAACCCATACGTATTATTAGGACGGTGAA
The DNA here is from genome assembly GCA_000180735.1 of Tetraodon nigroviridis. Taxonomy (NCBI): domain Eukaryota; kingdom Metazoa; phylum Chordata; class Actinopteri; order Tetraodontiformes; family Tetraodontidae; genus Tetraodon; species Tetraodon nigroviridis. The sequence continues at coordinate 118,963 of CAAE01014999.1, forward strand.
CGAAACACTTCATAAGTAGTTATTGTGTTTGAGAGGAAATTTTGCCCTTTGGGATTTGGAGTGGTGTATTTATGTACTCCTGACTCCTCTTTCTGGGCATTTGATGGTAAGTGGCACACAATCAAATAAAAACCAAAGAGGAACAGAAAAATACAACAACCCAGATTGCACATTCTAATCAGATCTGTTCTTTGTCTTTCACAGGCCTGAAATGGACACAGAGTGGACGTACATTCGCGAGCCCATTGAGACGAACTCCATGGTCCTGAAGGGGTTGTTACCGGAGACCGAGTACCAGTTTGTCGTCAGGGCGGTCAACGTGCACGGCGCTAGCCCGCCCAGCCACATCAACAACCCTGTGCGCACGCTGGGTGAGGCCCCGCCGCTGACCTTTGTGCTGCCGGTCCGTGATGAGACGGCTCGCCGCTCGTTAGGCGACCGCATTTCAAAACACGCTCTGCTTCTGTTTGGTTTTAACGATACCCACGCCTGGAACTACATGAACTCTGCTTGTTTTTTTGCGTCTCCGGGGTTTGCATTACATTTACCGCCTTCCTGTTACTGTGGAGACACTCTTCTAGGGGCAGATTAGAAAAATCTTTAGTGGTATTTTTGCATGTTTGTATCTGAGCAGCAAGATTAGGAGTACATCTAGGAGTACACAGTGTGTGTGTGCTTGAATGTAGGACAACACCTGCCAGTGTGTGTTTTTCCTGTCAGCAAAGCCTCAGATACAGAGCAACACACACATTCACATTATTATATTTGATACTGGAGGTAGGACTGATTGGTATTAAAACTCACACACACACACACACACACACACACACACACACACACACATTCTGTACACAGTACAAGCACAGACAGTAATGTTTTAATGGACTGTGGGCTGCGACTTGTGTGACCGGATCTGTGCAGACCAGGCTTGAAGAGTCTGATTGTATGTCTGGTAAAAGCAGTCATGTGGCCCCTCCAGAGCTTCTGCTTTTGGTGCCACGTTAGCCAGCGAGCTGCTCAGACCGACAACCTGTCGGGCTGCTTAAACAGAGACAGAGAGCGAGAAGCAGGCAAGGGCACAGACGGGCAGAGAGGGAGAGATAGAGAACAGTCGTTTCTTTGCACGGGATAAAAGCGGGTTACATTCGAGCCTCATCAGACAGGATTAAGGACGGGATGTCAGACCCCTTCTCTGCCCGTCCACACCCCCGATGGATGCACACGCACAATGCACCGCTGCGGGGGTGGACTCTAGTAAATGACATACTTTTGTTGGTGCTCTCTCTTGACTTGGATTGTTACACAACAGAAGATTAGTTGGCTAAGGGCTTCTGCGCGCCCCCCTAACACACACCCCACCCCAGCAGCACGTAGATTTAATGTTATTAGGCTGCACTAATTGGTGACTCGAATCTCTCTATCAGGGTTTAATCATTTGTTTATTTTCTACTTTGCATGGTGAGTTTAAACGCTCTGATTCTGCAGATGTAGAAGAGAAAGGACATAACAAGGAGGAGGATGTTGTGTAACACAGATGTGACACACATGGAGACGAGGGCCAGCGCAGTGAAAGTAGAGCTCGTGTTTACTGGGAACAGTCCTTTCTGGCCAGCTCTGGCAAACTCTTCTGGTTTTTTATGGTCATCATCTCGGCGGGAGGTCTTTGGCCCAGGCCGAGCTCCCGAGTGTCTGTGGACGGTTTCCTCCCAACACATTTAGGGTCCAGAGTTCAGCCTTGCTTCCATCAGGTCACAGAACCTTTGCTTCTTACAGTGTTGAGGGTCCTTTAGGTGCTTCGTGGTCCTTTACTGAGAAGCAGCTGCTGTACTAATGATTGACGGGTCATGTGATGATTTACGAATTGCTGAGGTATATTCGATCAAATAATTCTCTTCTAAATTTCAAGTCAAAGGTGTAGATGAATTCAAATTTTACTGAATGAAAGTCATACACATATTTGATTGTTTTTCATTTCATTTTGTCTTCTCTTGAATTTTTGTTATTGTTGGTAGATTTTTTTTTTGTGCCCACTGGAAACTAAGTTCTAATTGAAAAGCACTCAGGGCTCTTCGTGCTTTCATACTGTTCTCCAGAGGCCGTTGTGACTCACTGTCTCCTCACATTTTATTCTGCGGAAAAGGATTGGCTGCAGAAAGCTGATTAGCATGCTAATTGCAGTTCAACAATCTGCTATATGGCGTGTGGAATTGTCATGTGACTGCATAAATGTCATTACAGCAGTTAGTTCAGGCCCCAGAGTCATAAAAAAATTAACCACTAAATTCATACCCAACCCTGTTTCACTTTCAGCGCTAAAAATAATTTAAAAAAAGCTTTACAAGTCTTTACCATTTCTTCAGCTCATATTAAACAAAGCCTAAAAGTTCTTTTCATGGATTTCCCAAACAGCTACATCAGACGGTGGCAGTGGTGATTACGGGGGCTACATCACCGACTTTAGGACCAATGATGACGACCGTTTTGACATCGACGACTCTGATTACGATATTTTCATCGAAGAGGTGGGTTTTTTTAGGACATCGCAGAACGACTCGGCCATCAAATACGAGAAGGGCCACTCTGCATATGTTCATTTTTTCCCCACCCTTCCCAGCTGAAGCCGTTTCCAGGCATCAATCAGCTCAACAGTAAGTCTCAGCTGCGCTCGCACCCTGGTTCGCCGTCTGGTCGGAACGTGGTCTACCGCATGAACGCCTTCCCTGCTCCCAACGCGACCGCGCCGCCGGCCTCGTCCACCGCTTCCTCCCTCCTCACAGTCTTCACAGATCTGATCCTTTCCGCCACCGTCGCTCCTCCTACCACCACCAGGTAGAAGTGCACTTTTGGAAAGCAAAGCGTTGCCTTCACAGGCCTTTCCTTAAAGTGTAAAAGTCGTCCGATTAGAATTATCTTATCTAGCTAATCTAGCGAGTCCTGGATATTTCTCGTGCAAGGTAATTGCTTGATGAATATGAACATTACAGATGTTTTATGAATAGAAGCTCGTAAAGATGTTCAGCCTGAGATGACACACAGAAATCTGATAAATCAGCTGAAGGCGTAAATATATCAGCTATTCAGTTGAGCCGCACGATTCAAAAGGGAACTCAAGAAAATCAGTCTGTCTAAGGAAAAGGTATAATTTTCAGCCCAAATGAATCTTCTAAAGCTGATGCTTTAGTTGATATTCGTATTTTTCTCACTCAAAATTCCCAGCACCGCCCTGCCCTCCACCACCACCGCTGCCACCACCCCGACCATGTCCCCATGGAAAGGTGACACGCCTCGAGTTTACGACCTGACCTGCGATGACACCGTCTGCCCACCTGACAGCTTCTGTCTGAGTGACTACGACGGCGGCGGCTCGCGCTGCCACTGCAACCTGGGATGGCGCGGAAACACCTGCTCTGATGGTGAGAGACCAGTGGCGGCACAGGTCTTACGTCTGCCTCGGACACATCCGAAATATGGGACCGTGGAATCCCTGACATCATCCTTTTGTCTATGTTCAGTGGTGCAGGTGACGTTTCCCAGGTTCTATGGCTACTCTCACATGACCTTTGAACCTTTGAAGAACTCTTACCAGACATTTCAGATCACTGTAGAGTTCAAGGTAGGCCTTTCCCACCTTTTTGTGACAAAAGAGCTTTTTTTTAAAAGTTTGTCTTCTGCACAGGCTGAAAATGAGGACGGCTTGTTGTTGTACTGCGGAGAGAACGAACACGGTCGTGGGGACTTCACCTCGCTGGCTCTGGTGCGAGGGAAGCTGCACTACAGGTAAACCACACAGGTTTGATGGACAGGTTACGTCCGACTGACCGACTGAACATCTGACTTTCGGTCTCCTCCTGCTTCAGGTTTAATTGTGGAACGGGGGCAGCGCAGATAGTCAGCGAGAGTGGCGTCGTCGTCGGTCAGTGGCACACGGTCACCATCTTCAGGGACGGCATGAGCGGCTGGCTGCGCATGGACAATGACACCCCGATATCCGGACGTTCACAGGTACCAAAAACGCACCCGAATGTGGTTGAGCGCTGCCTCTTTTCTGAAGCCGTAAAGGACCGATTGGGTTTCCTTTCAGGGTCAGTACAGTAAGATCACTTTCCGATCCCCGCTGTATGTGGGCGGGTCTCCCACCGCCTACTGGCTGGCGAGGGCGACAGGGACCAACCGAGGCTTCGTTGGCTGCATTCAGAGCCTGAGCATCAACAACAGGCTCACAGACCTCAGAGCCTGGCCTGTGGGCCGAGCTCTGAGCGGAGCCGATATCGGTGAAGAGGCCCTCTCTAAACACGCACACACACACACACACACACACTGATTCTTCTGCATGTATTGTAAATCCTCCTTGTTTCCATGCCTCCCCTGCAGGAGAGTGCAGTGACAGTGTGTGTGAGCAGGTCTACTGTGCTAATGGTGGCGTCTGCTTTCCGAATCGGGCTGACGGCTACATCTGCCTGTGCCCACTCGGGTTCAGAGGACCTCTCTGTGCAGAGCGTGAGTTAATGAGGTTTTGGTCTTTCTCTGCTTTACAAGAGTGCTTTTAGGCTGGAGACAGATGACAAAGAATGTGCTGTTATTTATACTTTTATTGTCTGTTTTTTTCCATCTCTCCAGGTTTCTCACTTTCCTCACCTCTGTTCAACGAGACAGTGTTTTCCTACGCCGCTGTCCCATGGCCTCAGTCTTCTCAAAGCTATCTGTCCTTCATGGAGTTTGAAGTAACGTTCCGTCCATCGTCACCAGACGGGACGCTGCTTTACAGCGACGACAAAGGCAGCGGAGATTTCCTGGCTATCAATCTCGTGGACAGATACGTAGAGTTCAGATTCGACTGTGGTTCTGGAGGAGCTACAATCAGGTTTCGGAGAAATTAACTCACATTATTTTGAGTGTCTTTCGCGAGCGCTGAGGGTATTCTAAGGAGGTGGTTTGTGTTGTTGCTGTGCTGCAGGAGTGTGGAGCAGATCAGCATGGACGCCTGGCATGAACTGAGGGTTTCGCGCACGGCCAAGAGCGGTATCCTGCAGGTGGACAGCCAGAGGCCAGTGGAAGGCATCACAGAGGTAGTCAGAGCATCTTCAGTTTCTTTGGGTTTGAGGGGTATTTTTTTTAGAAATGTGTGTCATGTTCCACAGCCTTTATAATTATCAACAGGCCGGCAAAATATATATTTTAATGTAAAACAACGGCTTATGTTACTGTTATACTGAAGCGATGGATTTAGACTTACTTTTATTGTGTCTGTGCTCTAGGGAATGTGAAAGATGTCTTAATTTTATGGTTATTATCTCTGCTTATCCATCCAAACTTTCTGCTTATTAAAAGTGACATTTTTCTCCTCAGGGTGCTTTCACCCAGATCAAATGCAGTTCACCTCTGTACATTGGTGGAGTACCAGAATATGACAAAACCAAGAAGACGGCCGGAGTGGAAAAACCCTTTACCGGAATTATTCAGAAGGTATTTTTAATCCCACTGAGCTTTAAGGACGCACAAAATGCTCAGATAAAATGTTCACCAATTATCATACCGGCCCCTCCTCCTTCTCAACCTCTACCTCCTTCGATTTCACCTCCCTAGCTGATACTCAATGATCGCACCATCCCGATTACAGTTGGTCCTGCCAGTGGAATCAACGTGGCAAATTCGGAACACCCATGTGTGGAAAATCCATGTGCTAATGGAGGATCCTGCAGGCCAAAGTGGGATAGTTATGAATGTGACTGCCCACTAGGGTATGATGGGAAACACTGCCAGAAAGGTCAGTTGCTGATGTTGTTTTGAGCTCTTAGTCATGATACTGTCTTTAAACACGTGTACGAACATCTATAAGGACTTGTGGGTGGTTTTTTTCTCTTTTCTCTTCTATTACCCATCCTGTATTACTGCTGTCAGACTAATCATAATTATTGCATCAAAAAGATGAGTCTGTCTCTCAGCAGCATTTTGTTCTTTCAAAGATGATTAGATGTATTTCTGGTGTTATTTGAGGTAACATCATTTACTGGACAACCTACTCCCTTAAGCTTATTGAAATCTTTTCTTTGTTTTTAATGCTTCCGTTAAACAGAATGTGGCAACTATTGTTTGAACAGTAAGTTTTCCTTCCTATACTCATCCACCTGTGCACCTGTGAACGCTCCATCTTTTCTCTTCAGCTGTTTTGTTCACCAGCCGGTGTAGACGCTGTCCGATGCTGCCACCTTGTGGCGAAGCCGAGTAAAAGCGGTCTGTTCTCTCCGCAGCTGTGGCTGAAGCCATCGAGATCCCGCAGTTCATCGGCCGGAGTTACCTGACTTACGACAGCAGAGACATTCTAAAACGGTAGATTTGCTCTTTTACTCGTTTCCCATTGTTAATCTGAGGAAAAATAATTATCACCATTGCACCATTATTTGTCTTGATTTTTTTTTTTTTTTTTTTTTGGTGTTTTCCCCAGGGTGTCTGGGTCGAGGACTAACCTTTTTATGCGTTTTAAAAGCACAGCCATGAGTGGCTTGTTGCTATGGCGAGGAGACAGTCCAATGAGAGCCAACAGTGACTTCTTGTCTTTGGGGCTTCAGGACGGTGCACTGATCTTCAGGTTAGGGGTGGACAAGCGCCCGGCAGAGACCGAAAAGATGGAACTACTACAGGATGAGAGTGGCTTTAAAAATAAGGTTTATTAGTGAATTATTGTGCAAACATGAAGTCTTTTGTTAATTTTGCCGTTTCAGCTATAACCTGGGCAGCGGCACTGTTAATATTGCTGTCAACGGGACCTTTAATGATGGGAAGTGGCACAGAGTCAAAGCTGTGAGGTGAGCTTAAAAAAAAAACAAGGACGTTTGTTGATTCGAGGAGACTGCAGTCTGAGTCCAGCAAGCACTCAGGTTCTGACCAGGAAGTCCATTTATCTCCTCAGAGATGGCCAATCAGGGAAGTTGACAGTGGATGACTACGGAGCAAAAACAGGCAGGTCACCTGGAAAGATGCGACAGCTCAATATCAACGGACCCCTATATGTTGGTTGGTGATCTTCACTTTTATTCCAAAGTATTTTTATCGTCCTCATCCTCATCATCTACATATGTCCACCTCGTGTAAATATGTACATTTTAAATCTATATGGTTATATTAACACAGCAGTCTGGTTGAATGTGTGCAGGCTGGAGGTGGATGAGCTCTCAACAGTCTGTTTTTGTGTCTCCGAAGGCGGCATGAAGGAAATCTCCCTGCACACCAACAGGCAGTACAGCGGAGGCCTGGTGGGCTGTGTGTCTCATTTCACGCTCTCCACTGACTACCACTTAGCGCTGGTGGAGGACGCCGCCGACGGCAAAAACATCAACACTTGCTCCAACTAGAGAACAACCTCCTTCAATCCTCAGCTGAAGCGAAGTGTCGGACCTGCTGATATGACCAACTGGCACCAAAGAACCTGGACCAAACAGAAAAACAGGTTTTTTTTTTGGTGTTAATGCTCAGAGTTGACAGGGTTGACCTCGGGAAAAATAAAAAAGCACAAAAACTGACAGAAGCAAAGCAGCTTAGTGTTGTTGTGAGGAACATTTCACTTCTTGGAGACGATTCCGATCCTGTCTTTATTTAAATTGTTTTCTACTGTAAATCCCGCTTTGACTGATAGGAGGATGGAGTGATCTGAGGGATGAAGAATCATCACGTTTTCTGAACTTGACCTAGACTGACAGAGATCTTTGTAGAAGGTTTTTCTTTCTTTGGCCTAGAGGATGTCTGTGGTTGCTATTGTGGCGTTTGTGGTGTATTTTGTAGACTACATTTCATTTTTTAACATCAGATTGATGTCAGTTTTTTTTTTTTTATATAAAGTTTGATAGTTTTGATTGATGAAGTTCAGATGCACAAAATTCTTTCTTTTTCTTAGATTCCATTGTCTCTTTTCTTTTCCTGGTGAACTTTCAGATCGTCACATGAGTGTCTGCTGCTGTCACAGAGGTCAAGAATCCTGGTAAAACGCCACGCATGACGGCGTTTTGTATCACTTGACTTAAACCGCATTTCTTTTTTTTCCCTCATGGCAGAATCACAGAGGTTTTTCCACGTTTTGCAACTAAACTTAAACACAATGATCCATCTCTACTGGATGTTGTTAAATGTTGGTGCTTTCAGCGAGTCGAGAGCACAACTGTTTTTAAAAGCCTAACTTCTGCTCACATAGTGCTCCATCCATTGGTCTGAACTCAAAGAAACCTGACTGAGGTGGATTAACGTGAGCAGTTGGATTGATCCCTGCACCTGTTAGGATGTAAAAAAACACACCATTTTTAGCAGCAGCAGAAAATGTTGTCACCATTGCCTGAAAATCCATTCAAAACAACAGCTTTTTAAATCGAGAAGGCATTTTCTGAAAGTAGTGATGATAAAACAGGATGTTTTCATAGGAGTGCCCACAGCTGAGGGTGCACACACCCAACTCCTGCTCAAGCCTTAACATTGTGAGGACAATGAAACATCGACGCATGCGTTTGTAGTTATCACTCAGTGAAGACACTGGACAATGCTGACATGCTAATAAATTTCATGTTAATTCAACAATTTGTTACTTTTTTTAAAAAAACATCTTCTGATGAAAAATATAAAATCAATTACAGATCATCTCTAGAGTCGGGTCACATGGCTGCACATGATGCTGACCCCAGGCTCTTTTCTGGATGGAGCCAAAAAAGCTTTCACGTCAGATTTAAAACTGAATCAAGGTTAAATTTGCATCTTGTCTCGGGTCTTGTTGGGTTGTTTTTTTTGTTATATGTTCCTGCTGTTCTCAGGGTGGGCGGGGCCAACCTGCTTTCACCTCCCACTCCAAAATCCACACACCTGCAGCTCATTCAAGGCCGATCTACTCCACCTCTTACCAGCTTTAAAAGGCTTTGTAAACCACCATAGGAACACTTTGGCTCCCTCAGACCAGTCACCTCTCTCAGGCCTACAAGTTTGTTATCAACTCCTGGATGATTTGGGAACTAATCTTTGCCTGTGCCGTTCATCTTCTCAGCTAAGTCTCGTTCAGCCTTTTGTCTTGTGTGACCTCCATGAACGGGTGTGTGTGGCTCTCGTCTACTGACAGACGGGTTTACAAAATACATGTTTGTGATTTTGAGTTATAACAAACTCTTTCCCAGGTTAAGGCTGTAGTGAATAGTTTTGCATTATATTAGAAATTCCTTCTTGTTATTTATATATTTGTGATATCAGTTTACAGTCCTTCCTGCTACTTGAGAATAAATGGCTGTCTTTTTACTACACAAAGAAAATAAGGTCTGTTTTTAGAGCAGAATACTCTCCAGCTAGTCCACAATTGCGTAACACTGACATATATGTTCTTTGTTAGTAAGCTGCAGCATCACTCTACATATTTAAATTGTGAAAATGAAGAATACAGATTTATGAGAAGCAAATGATGAAAAAACACAGCTGGAGAGAATGCTACCAATCTGGTATAGAAAGATGTTATGGTTCATGTATAAATGATGAAAGAGTGAAGCTCACCTTTAGAGAGATGGAAGGAGTGATGCAGGTGAAGGAGAACGTGTCCTTTGTCCTTCTAGTGTCAAGTCACAGATTGTTCTTTAACACGTAAAATCAATAATGCATATAGACACCAAAGAGGAAAGGGCTGAAGGGCTGGGGCGTCAATAAATAAATAAATAATATCTTTTAGCGTATCATCATCTTAGCTGAACACATGCTTTGTAACAGGTCATGGCTCCTTTTACGCTTTATTCTGCTTTGTGTATTATACATTTGATTTTTATTTATTTTTAGAAATGTAAGATTAAGCAAGGACTTGGAGAGATACAATCAACTGTTTTTATGGCTTACTAAGAAATACTCTTGAGACTTTAATCCTTTTGTCTAAAGATTACAAATGTACACGTACAAAGCGGAGGGATTTTCTGCTCTGAAAACCTTTTCTCATCTCAAGTGCTTTGTCAGAAAATGGAAAGTGCATAAGGTATGGACTCGGACAGCAAGCTGTAGTCTAAAATCCGGCTGACGCTCGCGTTCTTCTGTGTCCTATAAGGTGTGAATGTCTGCTGTCAGGCTGCCATGTCTGCCAGAGAGCACATCTGTGTTCTCAGGAGCTGAAGGCCTGAAAGCGGAAGACAGGCTCAGGACGTTTGCAATCTTCATGTTCCAACACAGTTGAAACCCATTTCAGGCTGAGACAGTGATGCACACGAGCTCCTTTCATAATTCACCTTGGCTGTCATGTTTTAGAGGTATTCTGCTCAGCCTAATGTGCTTGTGACGCACAGCAAGAGACAGACCTCAATGTCCATATGTCCCCTTATATGTCCTCCCAGAATCCCTCTCTCCTGGACAGACTGAACACTAGGCTCTGGTAACAAATTTGGAATCAGAACTTAAAATCAGGCAGATTTGACATCAGTAAAAATGTCAACAGTTGGTAGGTGATGCAGTTTCACAGCAGTGTTGGAAGTTTGTTTAAATGTTTAGATGGTTTTCAACAGTTTTCTAACTGCATCACATTCTGAGGCATTGAAGATTGAATTAGATTAAGATTTCTGTTCTGCCCTTAGATGAACAAATATGCTTTTTTTTTTTGGAGTGTTTCGCAACAGGCTTCACAGGACAACCCACATTTCACAGTGAGAAGAGTGATTTTCGTTGGTTGTGTGACTCGGTTGTTTTGTGAAAAGACCATCCCTAGGCTCAGTTCGGTGATCGTTTCTTACTGACTTGGAAGTTATGAAGCTGCTGTTGCCTGCTTTTTTTGTCGTACAAGTGCTTGGTTCTGTTGGGGGGTATCCCAGTGGGGCACCCACTGGTGCCTGTGAGGACATGCTGCCTCGCCACACTGGCGTGACGCCCCAGAGGTCTCCAGCACCCTACAGTCTCCTCAGCAATGCAAGGACCTTTCAGCCGGGAAAAGCCATCACAGGTACTGCGTCTACCACTACATCCACCCTTTTCTTGGTTCTACCTTTGAGGGTCAGAACCTCTACTGAAAATGTAGCCACTTAGGCAAAAACATTATAATTTCTGTTTTTATTATTTTTTTATTTAGCATATGAGCAATCGTCAAGTGCCGTGCATCTGTTTTCAGTCTGAAGTAACACTGTAGATACTTCCTAGTGTTATAACGTAACCATACATCGCGCTGTCATGCAGTGACGATCTCTGGACCTGAGTATAGAGGCGTTCTGCTGGAGGCTCGGACAGCCGGCAGCACCAGCGCTCTGGGGAGCTGGCGCTTCCCTCCACCCGACACTAAATTCCTTCAGGTAAAGCTAAAACAATTGACTATGTGAACGACTGGATCAGTTTTACATTAAAACAGGCACACTCTTTGATGGGTTCTTTTTGGTTATTAACTGATAGTGCTCAGGGAACCCACAGGGTGCAGTCACCCATGCCAACACGAACCTAAAGGGCAACGCCACGGTGTACAACTGGATGCCGCCCAACTCTACAAAACCAATCTTCTTCAAGTAATGTTCACTCTCTACTGGTTTACATGTTTGACTGGTATATAGGAGCTTTATCTGTCCTCTCTCTCTCATCTGTGTTCCTTTAGGGCCACCGTAGCACAGCAGCGTGCCGTCTACTGGATTAATGTCAAGTCTGACACGTTGCTCAGAGGTGGGTACAGCAGGGTCATGACCCAAAAGTGAACAGAACGACAAAATATTCCTGACAGCTGTGAAACTTTCCCCCAGAAAACGCAGGTCTCAGCCTGGCCACAGGTGCAAGTGCTGGAATGGCCAAAAAGACGTCTCTGCTGGTCTTCCTGGTGTGTTTCCTGGTGTCAAATGTGTTTGAGTGAATTTGGAAAAATAGGAAACATTCCCTGTGGGCTGTTGGAGTGGACCTGCTGCATGTAACAAGATCTGTTGCATTTTAGTCACTCAAAATTTAAAAGTAATAAAGTTTCATTATGACCAAAGATGATATCATGTGAGCTTTTCCATCATTCACTATCACGTAATGTTATGTTTATCCAAGTACTAAAACATTTAAACATTTTCAAATAAAACTTGTGCATAATATATTTTTATGCAGATGTACTGAAACAACTTGAGTGATGCTCTTCACCTCAAACACATCATACTAATTGTCAGATACAGGGAGAGAAAGAGAATCATTGATTGTCGTTCCACTTAATAAACAACACATTATGACCTGATTTTTCCACGCGCTTCGCTCTGATCTAGATTCCTGGTACAGTCCATCGGAAACTCGGGCAAAGTAAAGAAGCTTAGCGCATGGATTCCATATAAGTGCTATCATATCTTTCATTTCCTGCTCAGCCCTTCACTCCCACCCTCCTATGCTTCCGCACCTCCTGCCATCTGGCCAAAGATGTCCCCCTTCAGGGAAGACAAAAAACAGACAAAGCATTATTTACCTCAATATGGATGTATTTCTCCCACCTTAAAAAGGGTTGAATGGGTCAGTGCATTTTAGTTCACTGCTGCTGTCTTTGTTCAAAGTTGACATATAAAGGTCAAGTTTTATGACGCCACCATGGAGCTTCTTTGTAGAACCTAAAACTTATTCCCTGAAACATTGATTCGCATTGTTGAACTCGTGAGGCCACATTCGTGCTCACAGCGCGCGCGGCGCTCGATAATAATTAGTTTCTGTCAGTGGTGGTTAAAAGCTGGCGGTATCCTTGTAAGGGCAACCCGAGTGCAGGACTGAAAACTCCAATGCCACCAGCTGGTCCACATTGACTTATTGACATGTGGAAGCGTGACCTCCAATATCCAGCTCATGCCCGATGCATTTAACAACTGAAATCTATTTTTCCATCGAAACAAGGTCAAATGTTCACAAGTATGAGCTCAAAAATGAGTGTCCTCCTTTTTAATTGCGCTACTTCGCGATCAGCCTCCTACATTATACAATAGCATATCATGCACAAAACTTGTAGGTGTGTTCTTGAATTATTTCTGTAATTGGACAGTAAAGACGTACAGTACAAGTGTACACAAACACAGATATGCACATGTTTTATCATGCACACCATCCTAATCCAGACAGATCAAACAGAGCTGCACATTCAAGCACAGCGTGCAGATTAAGGCTACGCCTCACTGTGGGGGCTTAGTTGACGTCCTCTGCATTCTTCAACCCTCCGTTCCCTTCATCTCTTCTCGCTTACACGCCAACTCCATAAAAAGCAATGACCAGGGATGTGGCACGCTTCTGACCCCCACCCCACCCTCGTAGACCTCATTCACAGACTTGTAATCATATCTGCCACATTAGATCATGATAAAATCGTTGCAGTTATCCAACATCATCGCAGACACCGATCAGCTGCCTGCAGGGTCATTGCAGATAATTTCTTTTTCACCTCTAAACTGTTTCATGGACATAAGTAAAACATATGCTGGGAAGTAAAAGAAAAACAAAACAAAAACAATTGGAATTCTTTTCATTTTCTTTTTTTGAATTAATATTAAAAATGGCCTTCTACACCTGACCTGCATTTACTGCTGAAGCTGTTGAAGCTGAAGCTGTTACTGATGCGAGAAATGCGTGTTATTTTGGATCACGGTGCACATTTGTGATCAAGATTACTTTTCTGTCTTCAGCGCTTTTTAAAAGCTAATTGTATGTTGTCTATCTTCAACATGCGTGACTGCTCGAATGGAAGCAGGATTTCTAGACGATGAATGATGTCAGGTGGAAATGATCTGCAGGCATGAACAAAAATATGCATACGTACATCACAGGAAGCCGGTTAGATAGTCTGTTGATACGGCTCCTAATGCTGCGAGTGTGTGTGTGTGTGTGTGTGTGAACATTATGTCTGTTATGTAAGAACCTGATAGTTGCTGTGTTAGAGCTCAGGGCTGGGCCATATTACATGAAGGGATAGGGCCAGGGGAGAGAAAGAGAGAGAGAGAAAGAGAGAGAGAAAGACTATGACAAAGAGGGGAGGGTTTAGAGAGCAACACACAGTGAGAGAAGAGGTTAGGAGTCACTAGTTGGCAAGATAATCAGAGACAGGCCACTGATTCAGAGCTCAGTGCATAGCTGGTGTGACGGGCGAGAAGGCTCCAGGCTACGACTGTGCACGGACACCAGCAGGGTGCAATTCCATCAACTGGAGAATCCGGGCAACTTACAAGACCTGGAAAGGGAACAAGGACACTTTAACCTGTAGACCCTGTAACCTCATATGAGATGCTGCCACTGTGAATACTCCGAGGACACCTGGACAAAGAAGTAAAAGATTTTTTATGTTCGGCTGTTTTAGCACTGGGAGACCCAGGACTGAATGCAGCTGCTCAAGTAAACAGCCAGGCTCGACTGTAGGACCGGAAAAGAAAACTCCACCTTTTCCCTTTTATGTCCTGTGCAAAAGTTTTAACAATGAAGACCCAACATCAGCAGGACAAACCGGATTACACTCTGGACCATCTTCACAGATCAGCAACCTTAACAAAGTGTCTGAATCATGTGGTCTACTGAAAGCATGGAGCCGAAGGACACGCACATCACGAGCAGCTTCTTCAGCAAGGTGGATGTGCCTGACCACGTCCACTACATCATCGCCTTTTTTGTGTTCGTCATCGGGATACTGGGCATAACTGGAAATGTGTTAGTCATATTTGCCTTCTACAGGTGAGTTCATGCAAGGGCTTAGTTTTTTTATTCCTGGTTTCTATTTTTTTTTTTTAAAATCAGAGTTCTTCATTTAATCAGAGCCCTAGAGAGATGAAGTTACGACACCAGGTCTCACGCAGCTCCGCTGTGGGGTGGTGGCTGGCTTTGATTTCTGTCGTTTGGGACAGAGAATCCTCTCAATTTATGCTGACAGATTTGCGGCTTTAATTCACTCCAGAGCAAGTCATGGTGATGCTCATGTTTTCTACTCCGCAGCGGATCAAATGGGGTTTATAAAAAGCCAGTGATTTCCATTAGAATAATCCTTGCAGCACAGTGCCCTGGCCAAAATATTGCTTCCAAACAAACAAAAAAAACACAATAATTTCAACTGGAATGTCATTTAAAAAAAAAAAATTAAATAAATATATATATATATATATATATATATATATATATATATGTATATATTTTGTGTACATATTTTGCATAGACAAAATCGTAACTTAAAATTTAAAACAAGTAAGTTATAAGCACATTACAAAAAATAAATACAAATACACAATGTCAAAATGTAAGTAAGTGATGTCTAATATTGTGTGTGATTTAGAGAGACAGAAAGACCAAAAAGGGTCACATATACATACATATGTGTGCGTGTGTGTGTTAGAGAGGGAGAGAGAGAGAGAGAGAGAGAGGGGTTGTCAGGTGCTTTAGAAGTTTTTCCAGGAATAGTAAATGCTTTAGTTAACAGAGCATAAGACACCTTACTGGGAAATTAAGGCGCATCAGCTCTTAATTCAGGAAACCAGCGGTTTAATCAATAAAGGCCTGTGGAGATGGACAGTGGATCAATACTCAGCCTAATCATGTTGATGTGTGTGCTGCTTTACTGCGATTGACTAGTGCAGCTCATATATTGACTGCTGGCAACATGCTGTGTGTAATTAATAACAAAACATAAAAGTGTCACTAAATCTAGACAGGAGTCACAGCTGTCAAATAAAATGAAAAGAGGCTGTATATTTCCACAGGAACGTGCTCGTAAAATGTGCTCGGCTGTGTGATTCACTGTCTTGATGACTGCTTTCCTCCTTTCCTCGTGTGTCTGTAGCAATAAGAAGTTACGGAGCCTGCCCAACTACTTCATCGTGAACTTGGCAGTCAGTGACTTACTCATGGCATCCACGCAGTCGCCGATCTTCTTCATTAACCTGTCTTTACAAGGAATGGATGTTTGGAGAGACGGGTAACGCTTTCTACTCTGACTAAAACACACGCTGCCATCCCACTGCTGCTCCAACTCAGTGTGTGCTTTGTTTCATAGCGTGTAAGATGTACGCTTTCTGCGGCGCCCTGTTTGGCATCACCTCCATGATCAACCTGCTGGCCATCTCCGTCGACCGTTATGTGGTGATCACCAAGCCCCTGCAAACCATCCGTCGGAGCTCCAAGCGAAGGACGGCTCTGGCCATCCTCATGGTTTGGCTCTACTCGCTGGCCTGGAGTCTGGCTCCTCTGGTCGGCTGGAGTAAGTTCAGCTTTTACGTCTTCATTTTGCAGTAACATTGTATCTGTCATGTGAGAGGAAGCAGCATCAGATACATTTTGTGACTACTGTAATCCTGTCACCAGATGTTACCCAGATGTTCATCGGTAATCTTAACCTGCAGATCCAAAGATGAGGGCTGCAGTGTACAGAACTGCTGGATGTTTTCTTTGATATCATATTTCACTATTTTTGTATGTTCTTTAATCCTGTTAGGCTCCTACATCCCCGAGGGCCTGATGACATCTTGTACGTGGGATTATGTCACATACACGCTGGCCAACAGGAGCTACACGATGATGCTGTGCTGCTTTGTTTTCTTCATTCCTCTGGCAATTATCCTCTGCTGCTATCTCTTAATGTTTCTGGCCATACGTAAGACCAGCAGGTACCTCTGCAAATGAAGTTTTTAAAAATATCAATTAAGAAATAAAAAAAACATAAAAAACCAAAACACTTTATCATCCCCGTATTTTTGCATACTAGAGTAATTTTAAGTAGAAAATCCGTTTTTTGTACTTGGGGCCAGTAATATGGTGGTATGTATTCCTGTTTCCTTGAGGATCACCACAATCAGCAGAATTTAAGGACATGCAACAGAGAAGATTGCGCATACAGTTGCACAATGACATTCCACCCTTGCGGTGAATGTGCCCCTGATGTGCGCTGCCTGGAGGCATGATTCAGACCCTGAGTCAGTGCCTCGGTCAGGGTCCGGCTGTCCACCGAGCCAGCCTGATGTCACCACTTTAGCACTTCTACTTCAGAATTTGACGAGACTCCTTCAGTTGCCCTGACAAATCTAATTAGTTCTTTATTGCCTGCAACTGGCTAGTGTTGGGGGATGTTACAGTGAGATGACAGACAGCTGAATCCTCCTGCCACATGAATTTTTCAAGACAGGAGCTTGGTCATCCAG
The DNA here is from genome assembly GCA_000180735.1 of Tetraodon nigroviridis. Taxonomy (NCBI): domain Eukaryota; kingdom Metazoa; phylum Chordata; class Actinopteri; order Tetraodontiformes; family Tetraodontidae; genus Tetraodon; species Tetraodon nigroviridis. The sequence goes on from CAAE01014999.1 coordinate 136,038, forward strand.
CTAAAATATTCTTCCAATGACTCATTGTCCTTTTTGTCCTTCTCCACCTTTAGGGAAGTGGAGCGTTTGGGCACTCAAGTGAGAAAATCCACCCTGATCCAGCAGAAGTCCATTAGGAGCGAGTGGAAGCTGGCAAAGATCGCCTTTGTGGTCATTGTTGTTTATGTCCTCTCCTGGTCACCGTATGCATGTGTCACACTCATTTCCTGGGCCGGGTAAGACACAAATTGGAACTTTTGCCCATTATACTATAATTAACAGAATATCTGATTCAGGTGTAGAAGTACAACACAATATGTTGTAGCACGGCCCTCAGGGATCACTTTTTCCCTTTTCTTGTATCCTGAAGCCTAGCAGCGGATGCATAAAGGAGATCTTTCACATTCTGCAGCCTGTTTTAGTCTCACAGCAGGTGAAAGAAGGGCATGGACCTGACATCGCTTCAATATCACTTTTAATCTCAGTTGAAATTGAAGTAGAGAGAGAAGCTGAGGGGAACATCGGTGGAGCTCATAGATGTGATGAGGTTCAATCACAGAATCGCACTGTAATTCTGTGACAATTCGTCAAAAACAAACTGATCACATCCACATTTTCATTGCTGAAAATACACTTGATCTTTTGACTTTATGCAGAGAAAATGGAGACACATCTTGGCCATTTCATGAGGAATGAAGCTAAGGCAGAAAGAACAACAATGACTAAAGACTAATGTGGATCAGAGATTTTAGGAAATACTATAGGAAAAGATGGGATAGAGGCACTAGGCTAGGTAATAAAGGTTGAAATCAGGCTTTTTATCACTGTTAAGTCCACAAAATCTAGTATACTGATGGGTGAAAGACCAGAGGAGACAGAGGACTTGGTTAGATGGACAGAATTGATTCACTGGGCGACTCCTGAGGGGAAACGGCTGACAGTACAAGATCCGTTAAGTGCTTTGGATTTGTTGAAACTTAAAGATGTATAGTGTGTTGGGAGAATGCAACACCCTTGGTCTGATGGTATGACATACAACCTTGCACAATAGGCAGGAATGATGGAGACCGTCAATTGAGCAGAGGCTTTGAATGTGGAGACTGATTGAATGGAGTCCCAGGTGAGGCGCTGAGATCGTGCTGTCACCCTGCTGAGTGTCTGATACAAGGCTGCGTCAGATGGAGGTCAAGGAACCTCAAACGAGTAGAGTAGTTAAACTATATGTACTCTAGTCTTTATGTCCTCGTTTTACCCAGGCTTCCACATCTGCATCTGCTGGGACTCACACTGAACTGGGGTGTTGTTATGTAACCTCGCCTCTTTTTTATATTCTTAACTAGAAATCAAGTTAACAAACATGCACAGCTGGGTTTAACCTCAGATTAGCAGCAGCTGGCACATTCTGGCTAATCCTTGACCCATTATGCCCCTATGTTACTAAATAAAGGACAAGCAGGAAAAAATTAAATATGAAATAAAAAAATAAAAAAACAAAAACAAAAACACAACTCTATAAAATGTTCAGATTCTTTCTGTCTTTCCCCCTTTTTCTAGTCATGCCAACATCCTGACACCATACTCCA
>CAAE01014999.1:172538-195989 GCA_000180735.1 Tetraodon nigroviridis
CAGTTTATATAACAGGGACGAGTAAAAGACTTTAGCACAGATGAACACAAGTAAAAGAAATACAACCCCCCTCTCGTCCGTGTTGCAGGAGCATGGCAGAGCTCTCAGTTACTGTGCACGTTTCTCAAACCAGATGGTCTGTTCTCTCTAACCAGTGACTATTGAATCATGATGGCAGCTTCCATTCATCAACCAATCACGGCCCTGCAGGATACAGTTAGGGTCCACCGTAATTGGCCTGATTGGTGGAGAATGTTAACAAGCATTGTTGTAATTCGCTTTCATCAATGATCGACTGAGGAGCATCTTGTTTCCTGCTTTGCTGTCACCTGTTGTAATCAGCTAATGTAAGCTACTGCTGGTTGAAGAACCCACAGTTTTAAATCTCCCTTAGCAGCTTGGCAGCATAGATTATTTTCCTTGATTATTGGGAAAATCATTAGGATAATTGGAGATAAACTTAGCCTTGTCCTTATCTTCATAGTTGCTTCATAGTTGCTCATTATCAGAATACAACCTTGGACCTGTGGACACCCTCAGTATTGATAGTTTGGGCCAAAGAAAGAGAAGAGTGTGAGTTCTTTGTTTCATTTTAAATGAATCGAATAGGAATGAAAGGCAGCCGAGAGGTTGTGCTGAGCGACCCGGGCAGAGCTCCCTGGCTCCAGCTGGCCAACATGGCGTCCCACAAACATGTGAATGAGGAGAAGCATGCTGGTCGTTTTTCATTAGGCCTGATTCTGCTTAAGACGGACTAATGAGAATCAGCGCTAACCAGCACAGCAAGTCTGTGCATGTCATCTGATTTTTCTAACCAATTATGCATCTATTTTTGGAGATTTTTACCCCTGACAATTAGACATTTGTGCATCAGTGTCTGCGGTTCCATCCATTCCCTGCTGCCCGTTCTCCTGGTTCTACCCTCCAACGCTGCCTTTAGCTAAACTCCCAGCAGCTTTTAGCACTCACAGAGAAGGAATTCATGATGTTCCTGGGCTGGCTTGGGTGGCAAAGCCGCCCCCCCCCCCCCGCTGAACAAGAGCCATGTAATGTTAGGGATGTCCTCAGTGTTCAAATAAAGTGTACATGGGGTCAAATATATCTCTCTCACACACACAGAGTGTAAAACTGACACTGGCACTTCTTGTCTCTGCTTGTCTTCACCTCCGCTTTCACTCCCCCACTCGGCACGAAAGCAAACTGGCAAATGTAGCGTAACCATGGCCGCAGTTGCTATAACATTTGTCTCACTGACGAATAAATGCGCACAGCAAAGTGCACAGGAGTGATCCAACTGTTGACGTTGGCTGCGACTCTGTGTTATGGGTGTAGTACGTCTGGGGAGAGATTGATGGCCCACCCAAGCTCCTCTGCTGGGACCGGTGAGCTCGTGCACGCACACGCGCCAGCAGGCCTGATGGTATTTATAGAGCAGTTTTTCCTGTTGCATCTTTTAAATAGAACGGTGGAGATAGAGGCTACGTGTGACTGAATCGGTCGGCATCATATTTTTAAACACACGTCTACTACAACAAATGACTTGATTTTAGTCCTTTTTATTTTAGAACTTTATCAATCCCTTGAACACTTAATACAATACTTTTAGAGTTGGTTATCTCCTCAATATATCTGATCATAATTTCTTTTCTGTCTGTTTTTTTCATGCAGTGAGGAGGCGCAGGAGACCGAATTCAACGGCCATGAGTCTCCAGTTGTGAAGACCATGATCAAAGCACCTCCAGCCACCCAGGGTAAAAATCGGACTTTTTCCTCTGATTCAGGATTTTGTCAGCCAGACAGTAAACTCTACACACTTCAACAGAGGGCTGCCTGCATGGCGGCGTCAAGCTTTTGCTCTGATTTGTTATGTAACCCTAAAAATAAATCCTATTTCATAACTGCAACTAAATTTTCTTTTAGGAATTCAGATTTAATTGACACATACAGTATATTCCTTGAAAGATGCTAATATGTTGTTTTTCTCAAACTTTTTTTTAATATATATATATACATCTTGCAGAGCACATAAAGTTGACTGGCGTGAAGTTAAACTGATTTACTGCCGCTGAGCTGAATGTTGTTGCAGCCAGTTGGCTGGGGAAATAGGCTTGTATTTTCCACTATTGAAGCGCGGCATAAACGGTGAAATGGGTCACCCGTGGGCTCTTTTTGGCCCATTAAAGCAGCGAGAAGGCTCCGGCCCTTCTCCTGCACATTGCTCAGTCGCAAGCATGAAAGTTTTACTCTTTGGAAAGATAATATTTACTAAGGAAATGTGTCAGGAGTTCTGAATAAAGTGTTGGAAACCACAAATGTGCACTGTAATGTTCTTTGCTCGTACACGTTTATGCATCCAGAAAGGTGTGTGTGTGTGTGTGTGTGTGTGTCAGAATGAATGCACATGTGTCACAAGCATGTGTTGAGGACTGATTGAAAGGCTCTGCTGAGACTGATATGGTGAAACCCAGATAGTGACAGCGGTCATGGCTACTAGATGAACAAGCCGCCATGACAACTGCAGGGTATACACACACACACACACACACACACACACACAGAGGCCAGAGGTCAAACAACTCCCCCACCTGAGAGGGTGAGAGGGTCACTTTTTCTGTCCATCTATAGCTCCTGTCTGAACTGCCTCTTTATCTCTCCTCAACTTCTGCAGGAACTAGGACTCAGATTGGTTTAATCACTCCATCCTTCAGTATGAAGGGGAACGGCAGCGCCAGTGCACCGAAGGGCGCTGTCCCAGCTCGGCCTGTCCCTCAACCCCACCCTAAAGACGAGGACACTTTGGTCCAGATGGCAGAGCACATCCCAGCCGGAACACGGACTCCCATGTGTGCCCACTGCTGGCATGGTCATCAGGTAAGATGAGGAGAACGGAGGAAGAGGGGAGAGAGGAGGATTTAATCTGTGAGATTCAATTTAATAAAACAATAAACAATGAATTTAAATATGGAGGCACAAAGGTCCGACTACAGTAAACTGAGAAGACTGTAAACTATGATGGTCGCATAAGTCCAGCTTTTGTTAAACCTGTTATAAATACAGCGATAAACTTGGCCCACGGTCCAAAGATGATGTGCTCCAGGCTCGCATGCGTCTGAGGCGCCGGCTGCCATCCCATCAGTGGTTGGGATGGCAACGCGACATCTGCGTTAACTCCAGGCTCATCCGTGTTGGTGGAACACCAAAGTGAGAGTGTCTGAGCATGGGACTGGTTCCAGGCCAGCAAGAGGCCAGCACAAACGACGAGACAGCAGGCAGCACACCAGGAAGTGGTGACAGATGAAGTGTTAAAGGATGGAGGGATGATGGAAACATGTGCGGAGGGTGAATCCACGGATGTGTAACCCCTGGAGTGCCAGGAGGCTCAGAGTTCCCAAAGCTTGAAATCAGGACTTAAGGCTGTTTTTTTCTTTCTCAGAGGGCCGTTTTTGGTAGCGATGGGGAAGTCGTGGCACAAGGAGGAGTTCAACTGTGCCCACTGCCGATCGTCTCTGGCACACACTGGCTTCGTGGAGGAAAACGGCTCCGTTTACTGCGAACACTGCTACGAAGAGTTCTTCGCTCCCACCTGCAGCCGCTGCCAGGCCAAGATTCTGGGGGTAAGAGCGTGTATGTGTGTGTGTGTGTGTGTGTGTGTGTGTGTGTTTTATTGTGCTATCATACTAATAACTTGCTTTTTAAACAAAGCCAAAAATAATAACAGGCTTCTTTTGTGAGAACCTTTTTTTGGTTCTCAAATTAACGGGATCTATTTTAACTGCAAAATAAAGATTAGACTTTGAAGCGATTTTTAACCAAGTGAATTTTTTAATGCAACAAAACGGTCATAAAATTGTCACACGCACTGCCTTCTCAACGCCAACCCGGAAGATGAATCGGAGGATAAGCGATGGAGCAGGAGGTGTTAGGAGATCGAACTAACGAGCCGAGAGGCTGCGGGCATCGCACGAAGCCAGGGTGTCTGAGGAGAGGCTCCTGCTCCTGTTGAAGCCCCGACAATCACCCTTGACGTGTTTGAACTTCAGTGGCCTCGATCCCTTTCAACCCTCGATTTCTCACACATCTTCAACCAGCTTATGGCTTCTCATTAACCTGTTTTCGCACTCTCTCTCCTCTAATCCCTCTTTTCACTCAGGCCCACTAACCCTCTGCTGATTTCCCTGTCGTGTCCTGTTCTCACAGTTGAAGGGTGGGAAAGAAAGCCCTTAATTTAAGCCGAGTCATGTGGCCGCACGAGATAAAGAGACGTTTTAAAGTGACCTGAGAAATGAGCCCTGATACACCGAAGGCTGACTCTTTGTTTACTACAGGAGGTGATCAATGCCCTCAAACAAACGTGGCATGTCCACTGCTTCCTCTGTGCCTGCTGCCAGCAGCCAATCAGAAACAACACTTTCCACCTCGAGGACGGAGAGCCGTACTGCGAACAAGGTGAGCGATGACGGAGTGGAGCAGCGGTGACATCACCGCGCAGATGCATGAATGCCGTTTTTGACCTGAACTCTCGTCTGTGTTTTTGTTTCTTTTAAAAATAAGACTTCTACAGTCTGTTTGGGACTGGGTGCCATGGCTGCGAGTTCCCCATTGAGGCCGGAGACAAGTTCCTGGAGGCGCTGGGCTACACCTGGCACGATACCTGCTTCGTCTGTGCCGTAAGTGTAACTGTCAGAGAGGACATGAATACCTGTTAGAATACCCGGAGAGTCCGCCCTCCTCCCACCACCTTATCAATCCGCCATGTAAACCTGGTCCTGCTCAAGGTTTTTTCCTGTTAATGGGAAGTTTTTCCTGGAAGTTTTTCCTGGGTTTCTGGAAATTGTAACGTCCTCGTTCACGGCCTTAGAGAACAAACCCTGAGCTAAATAACAGAATAGAATATCGTTTGATTTGAATGTATGACTTTTTATCTCCAGAACTGACCCCCTTTGGGCAACTTCCTTTTCTCTCTGCTCAGGTGTGCAGCAAAGCTCTGGAGGGTCAGACGTTCTTCTCCAAAAAAGACAAACTTCTCTGCAAGAAACATGCTCACACACTGAAGATCTGAATGATGAAGTTTCTTCACAGTTTAAAGACACACATTCTGTCACACTAGCTACACTCAAGCTTAGTAAAGGAAAATGCAAGTTAAGATGAGGCTGTAGGTAGATCTTTTACTAGTTCATATAAGCTGGTGATGGGGAAAAAAAAAATCTGTTCTTTATGTGCTTCTTTATACTTTATTTAACTTTGCAAATGTGTTTTAGTTTTAGAAAAATTACATAAAAATAGAGGGCCCTGCTCTGTGGGACGCAGAGTTAGAATTAAGTATGGCCAAATAATTTAGATTAAGATCTATATGAACTAAATATGCCAGGTTATATTTTTCTTTTAGGTTTGGCTACACATAATGTTGGTATTCCATATTATACTGCATCTTCATTCTAATTTCACTTTTCATTTTTATATCTCATATTTATTTTGTATTATATAACTACATTAATTTAATTTCTCGTTATTAGTGGGGATTCCATGGGACTTTTTCCTTGCAACATGTTTATAAAGAATATAACTTCTTTAGTCATATATATATTTAAAAAGCCATTAAATACATTTGGTTATCTGTTAAGTGGCCACAGACTAAAATTAAAAAGGCTTATCCTTTATCTTCAGAATGACTATTGGAGCCATAAAAACGTAAAATAAATGTCTTCCAGGAGATGTGTTTCCTTGAAACAGATTTGAATTCATGTTTCCTCCATGCTGGGAAAGGTCAAAGGGCAGCGGAGGAAACAGGAGGTGAAGATGAGACTGTTGGCGAAGATGAGGGATGGAGGAAGTGTCACGAATCTTTGAAATAGTTCTCACTATGATGGAGATTATTTACTGGTGAGCAGCAGAAATACACTGAGGACTGGTCAACAGCCATCCCAGGACACACACACACACACACACACACACACACACACACACACACACACACACACACACACACACACACACACACAACACACACCGTTACTTTGGGGCTTTTGAGCCTGACAAGCCTCACTGTGACTGAAATCATCCCATCTGAGGAGTTATGTGATGTTTCTGTCAGTCACTAAGACAGGAGGTGTGATCAGACTGGGGGAGCTGGGGGAACTGGGGAGACTAGTGGAACAGAGAGAGGAGAGGAGCAGTGAGGAATCTGAGACATCCACCTGAATGACCCACGTCGGCATCAAACACACCTTTATCCAACTTTGCACTCTGCAGAGTGGCGGCTTGTGTTTTGAAAGGATCTGTGGAAGGAGGTCAAACTCCAGATGTTTGGAGAGGGCAGAGCAGCTCAACCCCATCTCTTGATTAGTCTTTGTTTTTGTAAAACAACTTTTTTTTCCATCTGAGGACAGCATTTTGATGATTATAATGATGATGAGGATGATAATGACGTTTCTTCTTGGTATTATTATTATTATGCATCAGCCATTAAAGAGCAGTTAAGTTATGTGACGTGGAGAGCGAGAGAGCGAGTGTGTGTGCGAGAGAGCGAGAGGGAGAGTGTGTGTGTGTGTGTGTGTGTGTGTGTGTGAGAGAGAGAGAGAGAGAGAGAGAGAGAGAGCGCTCCTCTGCAGAAGCACTTCGACTCACATTTGCCGGCGCGCTGCAACTTTGCCGTCACTGCAAAAAAGAAACCGACAAAGTATCAAAAAAAGGCAAAAGAAGGTGAGTCGGGGGTCTTACTGCTGGTTGCTGTGCGCGGACTGTCGCCCGTCCTTTTTCTGCCTTCTCTTATAATATGCTGTGAATTTCTGGGGGCCGCTGGCATCAGACCTGTGAACGTCTTTTTAGCGCACGATGCCTGATCGATCCATCAATAGTCCATTTAACCAACACCAAACACGCAACGCATCACTTTTGGATTCTTTTTATGTGCTGATGATTGTACGTATTTTTGCAATTGGTACTTTAACTTTGTTTAGTTATTTCTGATGAAACAAACACAATCGGTAAGTTAGTGCTGTTTGGTGTCAGCTGTCAGGAGACCAGAATCATCATCTTATTGTTTAATCTAGTGGAGCCGAATATAATTAGATAGCTGAGATTAAAATCAATTATCTTTGAAATGTGATGCTATTTGGACTGTCTTCCTGCAGTGCAGATTATTCCTAATCTGAGGGGTCTAATTCTATACATTTGGGAGAATCTGTCAACATCCTGTCACGGCTGTGACCTGCTTTTATTTTCCAGGCGTACAGGGCCCCTTCATGAGTCCTCAAAAATGAAAGGGGAAAAAAGATATATATATATATTTGAAAATGAACACAGCCTCCAGTGCTGGAAAGGCTCCAGCTCGGTATTCCCCACGCACCCCACTTACACACACACTTACACAGGCATGCATGTGGAACTCAGCTCCCCCTCCTAGTGCAGTAACCAGGTCCAGGTGTGTGTCAGCGACCGCCATGACACCACTATATCTGTGTGTGTGTGTGTATCCAGATGGCATAGAAGCCCTGGCTCCAGATCTTACCTCACCTCATCTAGGGGGGTCCGAATCACCAGCACGAGGAGCCGCCCAGTTTCAGGCGCTCGTGTGTGTGTGTGTGTGTGTAAGTGTGTGTTACTGACAGCATCTTATTGAGGTCAGGATCTCGTCGCACAGACCCGAGCGCCGTCCTCGATTAGCTGTGTAATCGAGTTTCACGCAGCAGTTGTACACAGCAAACATGGCTCGTCCGTGTGTGAAGACAGAGCTTGTCTGATGCAGACGGCTGCAAATTCAGAGCACGCTGCTGCAGCTTCGTCTGGGGGCCAGGAATAACAACTCAACTGTTGTCTGTGCGGGGCAGGAAGAGCCGTGCAGGGGTAGTTTACTGTACCAGTGCTGTGTTTTCACAGCAACTTTAGTATTTCCACACTGTGTTTGCCACAAAGAGGGATATTTGCAATATAAAGTGCTTTTATTTACCTGCTGAGCAATCACATATGAAAAACTTTAGTCTATGGTCTTTGTTCTTGCATCTCTGAAGTACAAATGGCTCACGTTTCCCAGGGCTCCGAGCCTAAACTGTCATTTTGGATGTAACTTTAGACCACGCTCGAACCTCCTTTTTGAACCAGTCGATTTTCCTTCTTCTGCTGCTGAGAGCTAAACTTCCGTGAACAGCCTGTTTGCTGTTGCACTCCTGAAAGGACACACCCCGGCTGAGGCCAACAGCCAGATAATTGTAGAAAAAAGGAAAAACAAATGGCTGGTTCTTTGGATTCCTACAAAAAAGTGCTGGTTAACCTGTTTAGAGTCTGTTTGGAGATGTTACAGGTCTGTTAGCTTTGTTAGTAACTAACATTCCATCGGCTTAGGCAGCCATGCTGGATTTGTTCAACCTCATCAGGACTAAATGAAGATGTGATTTGTTTCCTAACTCCTGTTCCCCCCAGGAGAAACTTGCTGCTAATCTCTCAGCGCCTTTGTGTACTTGATCCTAACAGGAGCCTCGCAGCACTCGCTTTGGCTCAAAATAGACTCTACTATATCCTCCGTTTGCTTCTACTGGCTACCTTCCAATATACAGTGGGCTGTCAGTCACCTCTGTGGAGCTCTTAACAGTTATCTACACCTTTTTTATCACCACATTAGTGACAAAAGAAAAGAATGTAGAGGCTTTGTTATATACAAATGATTCCCATGGAGTATTCTATGATCTTTTAAATCTGGGAAGAGTTAAAAGAAAAAGTAAAAATGTGATTTATCACCTGTGAAAATACACTTTTTGACCCCCTCGGGTGTTCCCTTGTTGCCTTTTTAGGCTGGGTTGAGTTAAAAAGTCGACTTTTTAGCAGGAAAACATTATTTGTGACAACGAAAGAACAGATCCATGATTATTCATGTGGTGTTTTACTTGAAAAAAAAAAAGTTCACAGTCCGCTCCAGGAATAAAACTATAAAAATACTGCAGATAAAAGGGAGGACTTTATTAGCTTCATTGTGGCTAGATGATGGCAGCAGAATGGATCTTCTAAAAACCCCGAACACGTCCAACACCAGAGAAAAGCCATGAGCTGGCTGCCCAGTTTCCTCTGTTTGACAGTTCTGCTTTTGAAACTCTGCTTCTCTTTATTACAGCCTGTTTCCTGCTCTAGAAAACATGCCTAGTACATTTAAAAAAAAAGAAAATGTGGCGCAGGTTTGCTTCACTTTTAGAGTACAGGTCATGAGAGACGGAACAAGAGTGCAAGTGTGGTTTGAGGTTTTGTCTTATTATCCCTGAATGAAGGTTATTGTTTGAGGGCGAACAGAAGCCCAGGTTTATGATGATATCATCAAATCATTCCTTTATCAAAAATCTTCAGCTTTTTTACTCTCCCTTTACCTCTCAAGGCAGACATTCACCAGAGAAACCCCTCCTGACACATAATAGGGTACAAAAACTAAAGATCTTAAAACTTAAAAATACTATAGCTCGGAATTATTATCAAATTATGATTTCAAATTTTAAAGCGTCTATTCCTGATCCTGGCTTATACAGTGTGGTAGAAAGACATGGTCATCTTTTATCTATTTTTTCATTTTTGTTGTCGTAAAAGGACAAAATATAACTTCGATCAAAAACTCCTTTAAACTTGGCAATGGTTTGATTTATGAGCAGTTTTGCTTTGATCTTTGACACTATTCTTTGTTGTGAAAACGGTGAAAACGCTCTTCCCATCGTTGATTTGGCGTAGCCCAAAGTGGAGAAATCAGTGGAGAAAAAGGATGAGAGTGATAAGTGAAGAAAAGGAGATAACATGTGGATCCAATTTGGACCTTCTGGCCCCCCACCCACCCTGTCCTACTCCACCCCCACCCTCCAAACATGGATTTACGCTGCATCCTCTCAGGTGTGGTTTCAGAAACAAGTGGTGCTCTTTCTGTGTTTACATGCTGTAAATGCTAAACTAGCATATTTAGCAGTGGCTCTTTGTTTCACCTGCATTTCTCAGTTCCTGCCCTGGCCTCACTTCAGTCCAGTCTGGAATGATAAATGTCTCCTTGACCTTTGCCGGTGTGCCACTGGTCCAGGATGGAGCAGAATGAGTAAAATCAGTAGCTTCTCCTATTGTTTTTCTCTCTGTCTGCCTTCCTGCCTGCCTCCCTCCGTCCAAAAGTGCTTCATCTGCTCCTGCAGATGTACAAATTTGTGTCGGATCACTGCAAGCCGGCCAGCTGACATCGCCTCCACACTGCCCGCGCTGACGCCACCGTCCCAGGAGGCACCAGTTTGTGATGGGCCAGTCGATTGTGTGGGTTTTTTCCTCAAGGGTTTATTACAGAAGAATTAAATCCCATTGATGCAAAATTAAATTTTACCCCTGAGATACTGAATCTGATGCATGCCAAATTGAATCTGGACTGGGGTCTGTTTCTTCACTTACACATCTGGCGGATTTATACATATTCATCTGCTGAGACCGAGGCAGAGCGCGCCTGTGGTGGTCCCGGTGTTGTGTCCTCTGTTGCGGTCTAATGGTTATTAAATTGGGTTATTGATAGATGTAGCCGTGGGGAAGATCTCTGCTGATCACTGAGGAGGATAAACACGATCGTTATAATCGGATGTACTGTCTCGCTAATGGAGGGACACCGTTGCTGTATCATGCTAAAGGTATCTGCAACATGTGTCTACTTAAAAGACCAAATCAGCTAGGCTGGATCCTGTAGAGTCTAATTTAAAGTCCCAGAGAGACCCAGTGTCCCAATCGGGCTCCTGCAGGCAATGTTCCAAACCACCTATATATGTAATTCCACACTGGGTCATCACACACCAACACACACATTTTATTGTGCGTTTATGTGTTTTTTACAACTCATTTGAAAAAAACATGTTTTCCTAATTTATATCACTAAATATTTTTTTTTTGCATTTTATCAATTGATGTCATCCTTACTCACACACACACACACAAATATAATTTAACATCTATGGTTCCATAAACCTACGTGTGCGTTATTGATCTGATTTTTTTGTGTTTTGTGATGTGCTCACCCCAAAGTTTTAGACAAAAAGTGAAGAACTCCGTTACAGTTTGAAATATGTTGTTGTTATAAGATGTCACAGGGTTCCACCACAAACCTCAAATTGTGGTTGTTTTGACAGAGTCATCTGAGTATTCGACACACAGAAACAGCACTAGATTTCCTCTGTAGGCACTGGCTTCAGGTTCGAGCTAATCACCATCTCACGCAAGCGTGACTGTTGTTTCCAGGTTGCTGCAGGTTTTGTTGGGGGGGGTCAGGGCCTGTTTTAAAATGGGAACCTTTAAAAGTGTGTGTGCGTGTGTGTGCATGCACGTAGATGAAGAAATCATGTCAGCAGTGCCCAGGCTGTCAGTGTGGACTGAGTTGTGTTTGTGGGTCTGTGCAGTAATTACTATCAGATGTCTGGGTGAAGGAATTAGACAAAGAAAACGAGGGAATAACTGCATGGATGAATGTGTGTAAGGAAAGACTGGACAACAGAAATCACATCTCTTCTGTACGTAAATGACAAAGAATGCTAATACGCTCGACGCGCCAAAACGCATCTGCAGCACGCAATGTTTTACTGGACTTTAATCCCAAATCTCCTTGATTTTCTCTCTTTTTTAGAGTTGGTTTTGGCGAGCTGGATGTTGAGGTTTTTCACTTTACATCATGTAATAAAATGTTGGGTCAAAAGGGTGCGTTCGAGCATCGTTCCTTCATCCACGGGTGACTGGTATCTCACGTGTGTGAGTCCAGAAAGTCGTGGGTGTCGTGTTTTGGGTTAAAGGTGCGCCGTAGCGGCCGAGTATGCAGACTCGCCTCTGCTACGAAGCCGTCGTCCTAATCACTGTCAGATGGCGGCCAGAGTCTTTGCGTCTGGAGACGTTTATGAGGCTGGCAAGCGCCTCGGGGGTACGGCTACGTGAAGGGGCCCGACGAGAGTGTCCTTTGTTGTCTGAGATTTTGAAAGCAGAGAAAGAAAGGATGAGGATGGGATGTGAAAGGCTTCTGTCTTTAGCTGCGGGCTTGTGAAATAATGAATTGATTTATTGTTCCAAGCTGTTATCACGTATTACTGATTAGATTACTAAGAACCTCAAAGATTAACGTTAACTCTTGCTCAAACTTGGTCGGAACAGCAGGGATCTTTTTCTTCTCGCTCATGTTATTGCTTTTAAATTGTCAACGTTCTGGGGCTCAGCCGCAGGCTGGATGTGGTTGGATGTGCTGCCCTTCGACAAACTTGCAAACGGCGTCTTTGAAATGAGGCTCATCGGCTCATTAGGTAGTAAAACACTTGATTCCAGCAAAGTTTATACTCTGTTTTAGGGTTTAATGAGCTCAGACTGACAGAGCCCCGTAAAAGAGGCTGCGATGGGCGGGGCTAAGATCCACCAAGAATGTGAACACCACATAAAATAAAAATGGATATTCAAATGTTGATGTTATACAAGCAAGTCCCCTGTCCCGACCTTTAAGTAATGAAAGCTTTGGTCACGTGCAGACGGCATAGATCGGGGCTTTCTGCTCGCAGAGAAATGAAGGATAATCTGAAGGCTGCGGCCACTCTGTTGCCACCAGGCATTCTCAAGGTGAAGTGAGTGGAGTGTTCGAGACTGGCTTTTATCCCATCTGCGGTCTGCCTGGACTCTTGGGCCCTGCTCCTTGTTTCCATGGCCAGAAGCATCCAGAGAGTTTGACTGCATGCACACTGCACGTGGGCTGTTTTGGTGAGTTGACGTGTCCCTGTTCATGTATCCTGTCAGGTCGGGTCTCAGCTCTCCTCTTTCTGCTTGTTTCTTGCTCTGATTTTAATGAAACTATACTAACGATATGACAAACAAGATTCTTGGTGTGAGTTTGAGCACCTGTCAGTAGTTTAAGGTCCCTGTTTGAACAGGCTAAGATTAGAGTTGAATGGTTCAAATCCCTCAAAATGCTGTTTTCGAGGTCAGGCACTTACACCTACACACACACACACACACACACACACACACACACACACACACACACACACACACGTCTTACCTGCTGATAACGCCATACCGTTTTTCGCACCTTTGGCGGATGGGGCTGTTTTCTAGGAAAACATCCTGCAGGCACTTTAAGTTGGACTGCAAACACAACTGAAATATTGTGGTGGTGCAATGACCTGCTCTGTCTGGTAGGCCGTCATCATGGTGCAGAAGGAAAGAAAGAAGAGTGTGTTTGCCTGAAATATAATAAAATAAGAGCTGCAAACAGGGGAAAGATATCTTATAGCATCCGTGTTGCAAACACAGCAGGTACATTGTGTCGGAACTGTTTTGGAATGAGGAAAAGTTCGTCTGGGTTGGCTTCATGGCTAATATGGTTACCTGGCTTTTATTAGAGCGGAATTAAAACTCTGTTTGAAAGCTGACCTTGTTCCAGAAATAGAGCCTCAAGCCTGTTTTTCATTAGATAGTAACAACAAAAAAAAAAAGTCATTGTGCTTTGCCTTGCACGACTTTTTAAGTGTGTGTTCAGTACATCTGGGTAAGTGTATGTGCGTATGTGTGTGTAAAGGGGAAAGGCCAGTGCCACATTACCACATAAGCAGATGAATAAATCTTCTGTTCAGACGTTTGGTGATTTACTGACTCACATGAATTTGATCATGTGTTTTCTTTAATGGTTTTGTGCTAAAACCCCGGCTGAAGGGTGGGCGCCGCGCCCGGAAGCAGAGTTTACGTGATGTTGCACACCCAGTTGGAAAAAATAAGAAAGGAAAGGATGATTTTTTTTTTGTCAGGTGGTTCATATCTGCCAGTGTTTACTGTGTCTTATGAGGCGGATAGAGACACGATGGTCCCGCTGAATAAAAGGATTTAGGCAGGATTCAGCTCCACTGGTCTTTTTTAGAAACGACCAACTGTCTGGCGCTCCGACGGGCCCTCGCCGCGGCACGCCTGCTTTTGATACCTGAGGTCTGGCTCGTAAACCAGCGTAAACCGACACCCACAGTGGCATTTGTTGCTTCTCACAGGCGTCAGATCGCACCCAATGTGGAACGCAGCCCCGCCTCTCGCTGGTTTACGGCACAGGCATAATACACAATTGATACTTTTAATCCTTGTGGGCTTTTTCTTCTGAATAATTTTGACACTCACTGCTCACATGGGTCATAAACTTAGCTTGCTTTGGTCGAGTCAGACAGACAAAGATAACTCTGTTTAAGAAAAAGAAAAACTGACTTTGACACTTCCCTGTTAGTAGTTTTTTATCCAACACTAGCGCTCTTACTATCGTAGCCAAAAGTCAGAAACTACAGCTCCTGTTGCCCGTTGACTTCTCAACTGTGTAAAAAGGAGTCGCATAAATATGGTTGATTTGCATTAGATTAATAAATAAATCAAGGAGGAAGGCCTTATGGTAATGGCGAGTGTTGAAGGTCGCCAACTCTGAGACGTATTTATATAAAAGTCTAGCCAATCAGCTGGTTCGCTTAGACGGTAACATCATCGGTGGGAAACACAGAAACTTCTGTTAATGCCTGAAATAAATCCCTCCCGAGCAGCATGTTATTTCAGCTAAAACATGTATTATTCTAGGCTTTTTTGTTTTTACATGACTAAGTATTTGCCAGGTGTCTTTTCTGTCTTAAACCCTGAATGGCACCTTTATTTGAATTTGCACATTTTTATACAATTTTCCACTTTCGACCGCCACGTTTGGGCTGTTCTTGATAATGAGAAACTGGGCCCACCTCTATCATCAGATTGCACTAAATCATTAATGTAAGCCTAATTTTCCGATTCTGGGGGAACTATTTGTGAATTTCTGTAAATTTAAGGTGTAAAACGTGCACCGTTTAGTGACGTGTTCCAAATTACCTGAAGAAAAAGGTGTTTCTCTGCCTGGTCTCTCACGGGTGGGAGTCATATATCCAGCTAAGTCCTCCCAGGCAGATGTTTTGTATAAAGCACATAAAACATGTTACATTACTGCAGGGTGGGTGGAGGATTTTTTAATACTGTATTTAAACTGGGCAATGTCATGTTGCCGTGACAATGGCCCTTGGTGTTCACTGCTTTAAAATTGCCAACAGCAACACCAGATCCTTCATAAATTGCTGTATTTTTTTTACCTTTTACCAAAAATCTGCCTTGAACTCACTGACATTTAAATTCATATTAGTATGAATGTTGGAAAATTCAGATTACAGTCATTTGATTTTACCTCTTTGGAATTTAAAGAGAACCGGTGAGTCCAAGTGCTTTTTATATATTTAAAGGCTTCTTCAGAGCTCTTTTGGTAACCTTAACCTGCATAAACACTGGTGATTTAGCCCTGAGTTGAAGGGAAAAGCATTTATGTGATTACCTGGGAACGTTTCATATCCTTCTGCATGGAAAGTGACAGCTGAGCATGGAAGACACTGGAGCATTCAGAAGTCTGCTGCTGCTCACCGTAGATGCTGCAGGACCTTACCTAATGGTAGGAATAAACCACCCTGTCTGCCTTCTCACACAGATTTCCATGTGCAATTAGATAAATTGCATTAAATTAAAGCAACTGGTGTTGCAACAACTGGATTTAAAAAAATTCAAATTGGTAGTTTATTTCTCCGCAGACCAAATGTCTGGTTACTTTGAAACAAAGAGAAAAAAAAAATCTCTCTCTCTTTCTCTCTTTTTCACACACACTACACACACACACACACACACACACACACACACACACACACACACACACACATACTTTTCTTTCACGTTCAGGCACCTGGTCATATATTTCAACGGCCTCTGAGCCTCCGACGGCAGCAAAAAGTATTTAGTGGTCTAAAAAGAGGAGCTGAGGGTTTTGTTCTAATCTCTGTTTGGACTACAAGAGATTCCTAAACAAACTGTTGTGATTCGACACCACTGTTTCCCATCAGGGACAAGACTGCATTTGTCATAGCGCCGCCATCATCATCGTCATCTCTCTAGCTTGTCAACTGTGTTGAACCGTGATTAAAACCAGCATGTGCCCTGCAGGGACGGACAGCGTGGAGGCTGTAGTGATTGCATCCTAGTTTGTGAGCGGTTATTCTGCCTTTGGAGAGTTTCCTTCTAAATATGGCCATACCAGTAATAATGCCAGTGGGTTTTACTGGTGTGTGTAATTTCACACATTAACTTTAGCATGCAGGAACAGCTTTCTAAGATCCCCATTTCTCAAATCCTGCAGGATTAAATGCTAAAACTGTGATGCAGCTGCTTCTCAAAAAAATGAGGGTGTGTGGTCAATCTGACTGGTTTATTGTCGTTCACACAGCCCTGGCTAATTATTAAATCCACGCCCTGTAAACTACCCACCCACCATTTTTATTACTCTCACCAGGAATGTGAAGCATATAGCCAAGGCAGTGCGCAGGAGCCCTTCACAAAATAATGGCTGGTAAATTATTAAATACATTACATTTTCTAAGGCGACAGCATAACTTTTTTTTTTTTTTAACAGCTTTCTAACCCTATTTGAGGTTGATACCAAACAGCCACTAGATGACGCTAAAATTTGCAACTACAGGTCACATGCTTTTTGGCACTTTTATTTTTATATTTAGTTAGCAATAAAAAATAATGTGCAGCAAATTGTTTATTTTTTAAAAATGATTTTTTTTTTCATATTGTGTCTTTTTGGGGAATTTTTTTTTCTGTCACAGTGTCACTGATTAATTTAACAAATTAAATGTAATTTCATCATTCTTATCAGAAATATTTTTTTTAAAGTGTTAGAAAATAATTTTGATCTTTTTAAACAGATGAGAAGCTCACCTTTTTGAATTAGAATTGAGCTTTTCTAGAAGCCAGTAAGGAGCCTCTGACAATTCTGTTGGGCTAGGAAACACTAATCTGCAGGGTGATTCATGTGCAGGACGGGCTGAGAGGATTTCCCCCCGGGGATGTGTTTTGTTTTGATGTTTCTCACTGTGGCCTGATGAATGACCACATGGAGAGTTGGGGGAAGGGGGTGAGGGGGTTTGGAGGGGGTCTTTGGACATGGTAAAGGACACCTGTGGGGCTTTAGGGGCCCCAGAGTGATAGACAGGGTTCCGCTTCAGGTGGCAGTAATTTCTCTTATATGTCTCTCCCCCAATCTGTGTGTGTGTGTGTGTGTGTGTGTATATGTATATTTATGAGGGGAGGGGTAGAATGGGAATTGAAATTGGGGGGATTGAAGGGGTTAATATAGGGCTAATTATTGGGTTCTTTTATTTCACAGGGTTCCGCTTCAGGTGGCAGTAATTCTTCTTATATGTCTCTCCCCCAATCTGTGTGTGTGTGTGTGTGTGTGTGTGTGTGTGTGTGTGTGTGTTTGTAAAGGCTGCCTTTTCTTGCACATGGCAAAGGAACCCAAAGGAATTCTCCTTTATTTTTCCAATTAATGGTTTCCTTGATTTTTTTTAAATAAAACATTCTTTCGCAGCGAGGCCCAGAATGCAGGGGTACACACTTCATTCCAAGCCTAATTATAGGCTCTTTATGTGGGTTGGAGGAGCAGAGGTTTGTTGCATCTGATCATTTGTTCAGTTAAATCAATTCAATCATGGCATGAAAAATGCATGTAAACATGGTAACCCCTCTGAAGCTTACATTATAAAGTCGGCAGTGAAGAGTGTGTATTTCAAGATATTCAATTTCATGTATTGGATTTTAATCTCACCACTAGATGTCACCAAACCTTACACACTTTAAATAAGACTAATTGAAAACACACAGTCAAGGGGATTATTTTGATTAAAAACTAATGATGGCTGTAATTGTATACCACAGCATCAAGTCTATGTTCAGATGTTCAACCTCAAATGCTTTTCCTATCATATGGAGATCAGCTATCAGACAAATGCAGCATTGTTTAAGGCCTGGCCAGGCCCTAATGTGCGCATGCATGTATGGTTGTGCATGTAAGGCGGCGGTGATGGTGCTACCTCATCTAGGTGACTCTGCACCTGATACTGAGCCTGGAGAGCTAAAGGTATTTTAAATAAGAGGACAGGTGCTCGTTATTAAATGTCACGGGCTGATCTTCTAGAATAACTAATAAACTTCCCGAAACTGGCTCGCTATCCTCACACACACACACACACACACACACACACACACACACACACACACACACACACACACACACACACACACACACACACACAGATTCTTTCAGCGATTCTTCAGGCAGTTATCACATGATTGAGTTAGAATAACCTGCCTTAATAAAATGAAGAAAACATTCTTTCCACCTCAATTTGACCTTGACTCTATCAGATGTGCACACATACACACACACACACATACACATCTGCCAACACATAGGCATGACAATGACCATGGCATTGCCTCCATCATACCTAGCTCACTATATCTTGTGTTTTTATTGCTTTGGATTTAACACGTTAACTTCTATTACCTAATGCAACAAGCAGGCACTGCTTGTCTCCTGCCTCTAGGAACAGCAGATCTTTTTGCAAAAAGTGTGTACAGACATGTTTCTGCGTGTCGGAGCCGCTAGTTCAGAGTGCAGAGGTCACCCGGGGGGGGTCAGAGTTTACGTCTTATGTTCCAGCTATAGAAGAGGTCCTCTGTTATTTGCTGAAAGGACACAGAAAGAGTGTCTTCAGAGGGATATCTGGGTGGCCCAGGCAGGAAATGTTTTCAAATAGCAAGATGATAAAGATCTTAATGACCTGTGAGGGGAGTGCAACCTGTTCTCATCTTTTGTCCACATCAGTTCATTTGCATTCATGTTTTCATGGCCGCATGTGTTAGTGTGAGTCAGTGCATGAAAGAATGCGTGTTTTGTGTGACATGTGTGTCTGTTTCACTTGGCTCGTAAAGAGGTCCTTGCTGGTCATATGAGAACCTCTGTTGAACTTTAGAATCTCTAAATAGTGGAGGTTCTATGTTTGGGAGCTGGACCGAAGCCACTGGCCCTAGCACTGACCCCACACCTGCCCTGTGTCTACGTATGTGTGTGTGTGTCTGTGTTAATATACTACAAAGTGAGAACAATTTTTTTTCTGTTTAAGGGTGAAGACTTGGTTTTAGTTTTGGGGTTAGAACTGGGTTAGGTTAGGGTTAGGGTCAGGGGGCCAGTAGGGATGGTTAGGGTAAAGAGGGTGAGGATGGGTGTCAATACAAACACACTGTCAAAGTGGCAAGGATGTAAAAATGTGTTGTGACTAATTTCACACTCATTTTACACAAATTACCCTTCTATATTTCTTTATTACAGTAGATTAGTCCCATCATTCGAGTACAGAAATCTCTGACATGATCTTTAGCAAACTTGCCACATCCTGTTGAGATGTGTTTATTTTGTGTCCATTCATTTTTCCTTATTTCTTCTCTCATTCAGCTCTTTCTCCCCTCAGCCATTACCCCCTCTCGTTATCTTTCCCTCCAACTCTTTTCATGACTTCCCCCCCTCTATCCGCTGCTAATTGCCACCTCGTTGCAGCATCACAGGAGCCGGGAGCTCATTAATTGCTGAAGAGGAGACAGGTGGCGCCACTATGTTGTGATGATTCTTGTTAGTTGTGTCACTTTATTGTGTTACAGTTGTGTGTGTGTGTGTGTGAATGTGTGGCTCCTGCTTGTTAGCAACACAGAGCCCCTTCTCACTGTAATCTCTTTGTTTATGCAGTGCGAAAAGGGCCTGGCAGGGGCATGAACTCCCCACGCTCTTATCCCACTGCGCCACTCACCCCTAGCAGACCCTCATGCCCCTCCGCCACCCTTCCAACACCCCACTTTGCTCCCACTGCCTCCCCGGTTGGCCTCCACCCCTGTCGTCCCTCCCTGTGTCCGTCCTTCGTGTCTGGCTTTATTAGCATCAGAAACTCAGGCTGTACATTCTGCAGCAGGTCAAAGATGAGCCTCTATGCTTTAGGACACCATGTTTCTCTGCAGCCCCCCTTGTTATTTTAATGCACACAACCACATTTGTGCCTCAGATTACATCTCCTATTAAACAGTATCAGCAACTGGCGTGTGAAAAGCTCATTTAGTGGGTTAAACTAACCTCAAGTGACTCTCAAACGTCGTAGGCATTGTGCGTTCTGCATAATATTTCACTGTTTTTAGTTCATAATTTCCCAAATAACTTTGATTTAGGAACTAAGTTTTTCTTCTTTGCACTTTATTAACATAAACCTAATTAATCTAGGCTGACTTTTTCTACTTGTCTCTCTAAAGAGCCCATTTGAATTAAAGCGCTCATCACACTCTTCCTGTTCTATCCATCCTGACCTTCAGCCCTCTGTCACATCGCTGTCCTTTGAAGCACTTGCTCAAACAGCATTTGGTCTTTGGCAGTAAGTATCTGATTGTTGGGTAAAGTCTATGAGAAAGAACAATCACAAAGCACGCAGTGTGTTGGCTGAGATGGAACGCTGTGGTGAGCAATGATGTGTTATTAAGTCTGTGTGTGTGTGTGTGTCGGCCTGGATCAGTGTGTATGGCTTGTGTTCATCAGTGCCCATGCAGGTGTAGAGGTTAGCGAGAGTGTGAAGGTCATGCATCCTGCCCCGGGTGTCACCTTGCTCATGTTGGGCCCAAAATAACCAAACTCATTTCTCCTTTCTTCTCTTCTCTTCTCTTCTCTTCTCTTCTCTTCTCTTCTCTTCTCTTCTCTTCTCTTCTCTTCTCTTCTCTTCTCTTCTCTTATCTTCTCATTTAGTTAGACAATTCATTAACTCCCATGTGTGTATGAAAGACACAAAACGAACATGACCATCTAAAGGGTCTGTGTGTTGTCCTAAACTGTCCGACTAACACAGACATGTGATTATGGGAAGCATGTGCTCCCTTTACAGCTGCTTAAACTTCTGCTGAACCTTTTGCTGAACTGTTCTTAATTTTCTTCAAGGGTTGCTTGATTGTTTCATTACAGCTTTATGCTGAGGATAAAACTTGTATTTTACCGTGTTTATGCCTTCGTGCTGGTTAAAGGAGAGCGTAAGGATGGAACAAACAGACAGACAGCATCAGCTGTACTGTCTGCATTATTTACTGTAGGTGATCAATTTAGATTTCCCTGTCTAGCCAAACCGGATTATCCACATGGTTGCCCTGGTTACTGTCTGAGATAGGTATGTCAGGCCTCAATGGGAGAAACCAATTGATGACTTTAAATGCCAGTGTTGCTATAAAATGACCGAAGATGCATTTACTGGGACAATTGACGACCATAGATAACTAGAAAAACTATCAGGATCCAATTTGTTACACCATAATAATGAAGAAAGGTTATAATAAAAGAAGAAACAATAACATGAGGTAAAGGAGTTCCTATAAAAAACAGAGAAACGTTTTAGTAGTTACCATTTCCATATGGGGGCCACATGTCTCCTGTATGTCTTGCCTGCTATTCCTTTACTCTTTTTTTAAAATCTGTCCTCTTGATCAGTTGTTCTGTCTGTAACAGATTTGACCAGAATGGGATTTTGAAACTGATTTGTCTGACTATTTTATCAAATACTTCCATTCCGCCCCAGAATAATAACAATAATATGTCTGGCATTACAGAGGCCCTGTATCCTGCCCCTGGAGGTGCACACGGGAGTGAAGTAACGGGACACCAACACCTTGAAATTTCATTTTATTGCCCTTTTCACCTGTGGGAAAACTCCTCTACTGTTAGTCAATTAAAGAATAATGACAATATTTATGCTATCATAATTACAGAGAAGGTTTTTGCAGTGGATTCTGTTTCTCGCTCTGGGTTGTGTTGCGCCCCGCCGTGGTCCCGCCCATCCCTGTCAATGATTTTATGGTAGCTGTAAAGTGATACAGTGAGTGGTTTCACAATGACAATAACAAGCTGTAAAAGCCATTCCCACTCCATCAGTACGCCCCTCATTAGGTTTAAATGGCTGCTAGACACCTACCCCGTCAATGTGTGTGTCAGAAGTCACCACAATGACTGAATAAAAAACCAGCTCACATTTCATTGGAATTTTAGTTTTCCCTGTAAAGTATCTCAGTGTAATGTGTTCAGTTGAGGTGATGTCATCCATGCGGGCAGCTGCTCCTTGGTAAAAGTAGAAAGAATTAGACATTTTAAGGTTTGTTTAGTCACAGAAATCTTAAAATGCTAGACATTTTCTCCCAGTCAGGAAGTTAATTGATCGTTGGCCTCTTGGGCTGCTGTCTCACCCATTAAAAAAGGATTTTCTCACAGTGGCACAGGAAGGATTTTTCTCTCTGAAGGTCAAAGGTCGACCGAGAATGAATCGGCGTGGAGGTCAGAGGTCGAACCGAGAGCCTTCTTCTTCGTTGTGCTGCACCTCTGTCATCACTCCCTATGTTATCCTGCGGTTGCTGGTCGATTCCCTGGGCGGCTGGTTGAGCCGTGGTGTGTGTGATGTGCGTGGGCGCACTGGGAGTAGCTGTCGCCGTTCGTCAGTTGCACAACCGTCATTATCGTGTTTACGAATGCGCCGCAGCTCTTTAACATTCCGCTCTCCTGCGCGCGTTCTTATTGCTCTTACGAGCTTTTGCTGGTTGTTGTCATATTAAGGGTTATTTTTGCTGTCTGGTCCTGAGCCAGAACATTAGTGAACATTCATTTGTGCAAAACTACAAAAAGAAAGGAAAACAGAAGGATGGTGAATAGGAAACCGCTGCGTGTCACTCATTCACGTCACCGTCACCACCACGCACCTCCTCTCCTTCCTCTGTTCCGCCGTCAGCCAGAAGAGGAATTCTGTGTAAATGCACCGGTGAATGGCAGCGAGCAGTCGGGCTTAGAGAAGATTATGTTAAACTGCTTGTTAGTTTAAAGACATGATGTGATGAATAGATGGAGGATTAGCTGCCAGGGCACAGAGGTGTCTCCCTATAATCGACCTTATCTGCTGACAGCCATTTGCTTCACCCATCAAACAAAAGGATATATTCGTCTTAAGGTGAACAGAGGATAAGAAATATTATCCCTAAACCCTTTGAAAAAGAATACAATTTAATGAATATATATACAAAATCTCTGCATCAAATCAATGTGGATATTGAGATTTAACAGAGTTTTAGCAGCAGTTCAGCACTTTGTGTGCTGTCTAATTACTCTTGACTAGTTTCGCAGGCTCACACATATTAGTTTGTCCTGTTTTTGAAGCTGTTGACGGGTGGTTCGGACTAACAGGAATCCTGGTCGAGCCCTCAGAGTCTCTGTCTTCTTCAAAACGGTTCTTCTGTTTCTGCACCTGCACCAACATTCAGGTTTTCTTACAGGCAGCTGATGTTGTGATGTGTGGAAGCTGATAAAAGAGGGCAACGGTCTTCTTTTGAGAATTTCTGTATAAGAAAAAAAAAAAGTGTTTCTTTCCCCCCCACTTCAAGCTGGTAAAGGTGCTAACTCCCACAGATACTTTGGCTTGTTTTCCAGATCCTCCTCACGCTCCCCAGCCTCATCTCATTCTCGTTTGCTCCCTTCCCCCCGTTTCTGTGCACCCATGTCCTCCCTCTGTGTGT
>CAAE01014999.1:197265-244350 GCA_000180735.1 Tetraodon nigroviridis
TGTCATCCCCTCTTTCTCGTCCATCTTTCCTGTCATTGTCACCAGTGGGGTCAGCTTTCCTATGGACTTCATGCTGGTTCACCCCTCCTGGTGATTTATTCTCTCCACTCAAAAAGGCTCTTTTATCATTCAGAGGCATGACAGTGGATTCTCATGCCACGAATGCGCATGTTCAGCTGAAAACACCTACTTTAGTCTGATTTTGACATGGTTTTGTTAATCCTCTCCCACAGTTTCATTGTGAAATGTGGGTTGTATTTTTTTACCAAACAAAATCTTAATTTTAATAGTTAAAGGTGTCTCAGTCACCATCTTTGTTACCATAGTGATACAGCCAGAGAGAGAGAGAGAGCACGAGCAAGAGCAAGTTTATGTTTTCCTTAAGTATCAGTGTTCGAGGCTGAGCTCATGAGATCAGGAGTGCAGTGTTTCCTGGTGTCCACAGGTGAAGAGCAGCCTGGAAACAGCCAGCTCTTGTGTTGTGTCTGCCTGAAGGTCCCACTCCTCCCCACACAGTGCATCCAGGATATTGCCTCTCCCGCAAACAAATAAAAGGCACTCTGTATGTTATTCCTCAAGGAGAGAGACGCGCATCAGGAATGTGTGCGCCTTATAAATCACGCACACATGCAGATCATCTGTGACCTTCCACCCTCTCCAGGCTGCAGATCTTCCTCTGCCAGTTCTGGGAAATGAGGAGTGAGCGTGATAGCTTACATTTCATTGTCCTTGGTGGAAATAAGCGCCGCTGTATCAGTTTTCACAGTCAAAGCTCCGCCAGTTGCTTTGCTTTTGTCACGGTCTGCTAATGAGACACTGTCGCTCACTTTGTTTGTTTTACCATCATAAAATGCTACATTGGTTTTTGCTACATGTATTTGCTTGCAAGTTGTTGCTGCCATCTTTTACGAGCTAGCTTTATTGCCATGGTATCAAAGACCTTTATGATCTTTATAGCGCTTTAAAGAGCAATCAACAGGTTAACGGGGCAGAAGGGCCAATGCTCAGCTTTAAACCTTTTCAAATAATAATAAACAGTCTGTAAGGTTAAGTAAAAGTCTTAAGAGCTAACACACGCTTTGAAACTACTGGTCGCCTTTTCTGCCTGTCTGGTTCAGCGCTTTCTGCCAGGATGTGTTGAGGATCCTCGTTGCAAACTGACGTCTAATTAGAGCCACTGATTCTCTGGCTGTTGAGTGGCGGTAAGGCGCTGCTGCATGCTGCTCAAAAACAAAAGCTGCTGTCCCAAAATCAACTTTCAACTTTGCTTTATTTTGTTCTATGTAATGCAGATGAAAACCCACCGTCTGGGTGAAGTGAAGACCAATGTGTTGGGACCCAAAAGGATTCAGTGGCAAATCAAAGACATGAGGGGGAGAGGGGATCTGCTTTAATGTTGTGTGGGACAGGAAGGAAAAATAAAATGACCCCCAGGATTTGGGAACTGGGGGGGAGTGACATCCTGTAACTGAGCCAGTAATTTTAAACCCAGTCAGGTTACCGGGCTGACTTCTACTGTGTGTGTGTGTGTGTGTGTGTGAGTGTGTGTGTGTGTGTGTGTGTGTGTGTGTGTGTCCTTTCCCTCTCGTTCTTCTGGGTTTATTTTGATATGAAGGTCACCGTTTGACCCTGGAGCTTCACATTATGTTCCGGCTCCTTAAAGCAGCCTGCTGTTTTACAGCTGCATTCCTATTTTAAATATATATATGAAAAAAAATAGCTTAAAAATAATAAAATAAATATTGAAATAATACTTAAAAAGTATTATTTCAAAAGTAAGTTAATTTAATTTTTTTCTCCCATTGTCTACGGCGACAGCCATACGAACCTAGAACCGTGCGGTGCTGCATTGATGGACGGGTGACAGGTGACGCCGTGCACAGCAGAATGTACAGCAGAACAAAGTTGGCTGCCACAGCCGCAGTGTGTCAGGACTTTAAGGGCTTAAGGTTTTCCATGCAGCCGCACATGTGGCGGCCAACATAATACCCGCCCGTCCCAGCCCCTGGAACATTTCTTATTTTTATTTTATTTGTTTTTAGATGAGGAAGGCTAATTTTGCTGTGTTGAGTAGGTGCATATTTTGAGCCAAAGAAGATGAATCTGGCATATAGACATAGTCATATGAAGACCTCTTTTCCCAAGGTGAGGCAGTTGAAGGCTGAGATTAGGGCCGTTTTCACAAGCGCTCAGATATTCTGCTCGGTCACGGATGCTGTCACGTCTTGTGTCCGGACAGAAAATAAATGACCTCACAGTCTCATAAACGTTTCAGATTTGGCCAATGAGTTAATCGCAGGAAATTGTTGGCAAAGAGAAAGCGCATGAATCAACGGCCTATAATGTGGTGAAAGAAACATTCACAGACGGCAATTTAGGGTCATTATTGGATGTCAACGTGTCCACTTTTAGCAATAGTAACTAAATGGCTTTATAGGCACAAAACTGTCATCATGGTGTGATGCTACCCACTGGCTGTCTAAGTGTGTGTGTGTGTGTGTGTGTGTGTGTGTGTGTGCGTGCGCGTATGGGAGGGTTCTGTCAGTAGATGATCTGCAGATGGTCTGGAGCCACTGATGGGCGATATTTGACTTAGATGAGGAGCACACCAAGACACAGTGAGCCGCATATAACTGTAAACATTCTCTCTTTCACACACACACACACACACACACACACACACACACACACACACACACATACAGGCAAATATAAAGCAGCGATTTGTGTAGACGTGAATTTTTGTGATGGATTTTACATGAATCCACTGTGACATCCACATACTTCATATTGCACATACATTAGAGGGATATAGGTTTTGTTTCTAGCATAAACACTCACACGCACACATTGACAAGCTGTATACACACGCGCACAACCAGGCTGTAAATGGATGGAAAGAGACTGTTTAAGCCTGTGGGGATGACTGAGATGCCACAGGCCGAATTTTTTAGGAAATAAACACACAGCAGCTGTAACGTTAACACCCTCCATCTACTCTCAAGCACTGGCTTTCTCTCAGACACACACTCACGCACACAGGAAAACCTCAGAACATACAGACACATGAAATTTTGCCTTCTGTTCATTTACCAGTTATTATCAGCTGCTTTGAAACTCTACTAGACGGACCTATTTACAGCATATTTTTAATAGCCCTGGTTGATACTCCAGACATACACCAAACCCTTGCCTTGAATTTGTGATAATTAGGGTTTGAATACAAAAACTTCTAAAAATGTGAAGTTTACAAAAATCCATTGTGTTATATTTTAATAATATCTGGTCTGAATTTAGATATAATTCACATTATCATCGAGTTTTTATCTCCAAAAAAGATGCCAAACAGACACTTGCATCTTATAATGTTGTGTTTACCAAGGTCAAATTGTGCCTAAGCTGAATTCTTGGTTTTCCAAAATATCACTTTATCAGCATTATTACCTTGACTGTGGAAGCAGCTTGACCCAGCGAGCACGCACTGTCTCTGGAAACCATGACAACAAACTAGTCAGACTCATATCTGAATCTGAATACTTGCCCCAGTCATGCCTGAGTGAACATTTACCTCCTTCAAGGGTGGTTTTTGTTTCAGTCTGTGTGTCATCGTACATCAGCACTCCTAATGAAGCTTTTTATTTTAAATTTGGTCCTGTTTGTCTGAAGGGACTGTTTCTTAGCTTGCTGGGAAGAATACTTTGGGTATGCTTGTTCTGTGTTGATTATAAAATTACCAGGTGTTTATTTAAAAGAAGAGTGTTAATCTTTTTTTCTCATGTGACGCCACAGAGGTGTAATTACATAAAAAAAATATGTAATCAGGTTTTAGTCACATGTGCCAGCAGCAGGGAGTTGCATCTGCTAAAAGTGTCACATGTCTCTGCTGCACTGTCATTCCACAATTTTTATCTCGTGAGTGTGTGTTTTTGTGTATGCGTATCCATTGTTTATCGGTTTATAGGGATGATTATAGCTACGATGGAACAATGAATCACATGATGTAAGCACAGGAATAGCTCATCCGACAGGGTAAAAATAGCTGCAGAGCTTGAACGGACTGACGGGTGCATGTGTGTGTGTGTGCGTGTGTGCGTGCGTGTAAGGAAGAGTGGTACACCTGTGGAAAAGATTTTTCCGCTTTCTGCTCCACGAAAGTGCAGAAAAACTAGCGCAATGTAAGTATTTAGTTTTGTTGCCGTGTTTCCACCAGTATCTGCTTGTTTCTTTTCCCAGTTTGGTGTCCAGCCGCCGGCTGGCTCCAGAGCCCACGAGAGGTCACGATCCCAACTGATTTCAGGGAGGTGTGTGGTCGTTAGCTTTGCTGCTGTTCCCCACCATAGATAATCGCACAGCCCAAGATAACGAACCCACGGCAGGCGGCAGCTCGTCTGGTCAGCCTGGTGACACCTCTGCCGCAAATGCTGCTTTCTATCAAAAGACTTTATTATAGCTTTTACTAAATGTTATCACTTCTTTATTCATTATCAGCCACTTGGAGCCAGCCAATTAATTTTATCCACTGCCTTTAAAAACACCTAAATAAAATCGTTTCATTTTTACACTATTTGTTAACAGAGCTTGTTTATTCCTGCAGAAACATCTTCCATGGGCGGTTGCCAGCTCCGCAACTGCTGCTAATGTGTTTTAAATAAATAGAGAGAGCTGCATAACAAGATGGCATGTGTTGAAATAAAAATCCCTCAGATATATCTGCCCTGCATGCTGCCGTCTGGTCGAACGCATCTGTCTGATGGCGTGGAGAATCAGCCGCTTTTATAGATTCACACCACATCAGCAGTGCCTCCGTTGTGCACAAACACACTGCCAGGTCAGAAATCAAGTGCTTTGTATATTTTAGCAAGTCTGCTGTTTAGCAAGAGAACTTTGGAGCTCGTTTTATTATTATGCATCACCAAGTAGCTGCGACTTGTATGATGACGCTGTGAGTAGTCCACAACGCCTCATCAGGGTGAAGTTTTGGAGCATCCACCCAGGTCTGGTTTGATGGCAAGAGCGGCTCCCAGGTGCCCCAGGGAAAAAGCCAGGGAGCTTCCTATGCTTTACTTGTACTCCCTCTCCTTCAGTTTCAGGGCGCATTTCACCATTTCCTGCTACTCCATTAGGAGTGCCGAGGGTCTATTATTATTTGTAAAGTTTCAGAGCCCTTGAATAGCATGTCTCACACACACACACACACACACACAGCACACACACACACACACACACACACACACACACACACACACACACACACACAGGGATGACAGCTGCATAGCCAGAGCCTGGTTCATTACCGCATCATTCATCAGGGTGACATAATGAAGGAATGTTTGAAGAGCTGTTGATGATGTTGTTGTGTTGGAGGACAGGCGGCCTTCAGGCAGCTCCGGCAGCTCCCATTATCCTTTAATTATGCTTCCATTCTGCTGGTTCCGGTGTAGCAACGCTTGTGTAAGAGATGTAGAAGAGTCAGCGTGTGAGTGAAAGTACTGTGCTAGTCGAAGCAAGATGTTTTTCAAGCTGGTTTTAGGTTCTTACAAACAAGGACAGCAATGCTTTAAGGTGCAAATTGCTACACCTGTTTTGTAAAATAACAAAACTAAGCAAACAAAATGAAAAACAACATGCAGATTATTTCATTTTTTGTAAACATACAGTCAAATATTTTGAGTTAGTAACAGAACCAAGGTTTTTTTAATTAGTCTATTTCTTGGGTATAAAAAACACAAACAGAAACAAAAAAACAAGCTGTTTTTTTCTGTTTTGAGCACAGGATAAATCACTCGGTTGTTTAGTTGGAAAGACTGATAACAACGGCGGCACTTGCCGGTCATTTTAAATGCCTTTCAGTTCGCCTCCTGGGTCTGTCTTGAGGTTGTGTGTTTGAATCCTGTTGTTGTGTACTCAAGTTCGTAAAAGGCCTGGTGTGTCCTGCAACCCCTAGCCTGAAGTTTAGTCACGGGTCTAGCTGGATGACTTGGTGGTTAAGGTAAGAAGACTGATGCGGGCAAGGTTCAAGTCCAGGGGTAGGTTGGCCTATTCAGTCTGGTGTGATGCTAGGGCAGTGGGAGCCAAGGTGCCGGAAAGGCACGGATGAGTCACACCCCAGAAGGATGAGCGTGCCTCTTGGCGGATGTGAGACTGAGTGTGTCTTGAGGCCAGTAGAGAGGATAATGTAGAATCAGGGACTTGCCTCACACAGCTGATGCCACCGTAATGCCTGTGGTGGAAATTACAGAGCTGCTCGGTTCTTCCTATTAGTGCCTACAAGCTAGATGCAATGCAAAAGGTGCCGGGTCTGCCTCACAAGACGAGACAGAGCCTTGAATTTCAGAGCGGTTTCAGCCCAAGCAGGGACGAGCTCGCTCTCCTGTTGTCCAGCTGCGCGATCACAGAAGCGGCTTCATTAAGACATTCCTGCACATGTGGGATGTCTGACCTCATCATAACACTGGCAGGAAGATGAACACACAGATAAGAACAAGAACACAGCGATAAAGCCAAACAGGAGTGAAAAGAAAGAAAAAGCGAACAGACGAGTGGGGGGAAAAAAACAAAACAAATCTGCAGCCCTTCATGTTTCTCTTTCTGCAGCGACGGCCCTGTCAAACACTAGCAAGATGGACTGCTACTTAGCAGGAAGAAGGGGGCAGGAAGGCAGCGGCGTTGTCAAATGAGTGTGTCCTAAGTGGAAAGGGGAGGCGGGTAGTGTTTACACGGGCGCGGTGAAAGAGTTTTTGTGGTGGGCCTTGTTTGACATCAGCAGGATAACAAATGAATATTTTCCCCTTCATTTTTCCTCCACATTTTGTCTCTTTTTCACCATCTTTCGCCCCATGCCTTACGCATGTGTGTGTTGGGTGTCAGAGTTGTTAATAGCACATTCACACACCACACACCAATCCCCCATATCCTGTCATCAAGCCTGGAAAAGGCTCAAAGTGTTGACATTAGTGTGGGTTAAATGTCTGGAAATGACTGGTGAGGAAGACACATGCTTGGTCGGTTCTTTCCAAGTGGGTGTTGTTTACCTGAACCTGTCTTTCCAAATAAGAAAAAAAAAAAACCCAAACAAACAAACAAGTCTTTGGACTAGTTTCTAAGCCCATGTGCAGTTTCTCTGATATGACATCACCTCCACAAAGGGAGATCAGCCTTCTTTCATTCCAGAGCAGCTGAAGATTTGTCCTTGATGGCGCTCCCTCCCACAGACGCGGTTTAAGTTGTTACAAAATTTGGACCTGTTCAGCAGTGTGAGTAATGTCAGAAATGAATCCCTAATTATGCATTAAACTTGATGTAAAAACTACTGACAAAGATAGGTCAATTTTAAAGTCTGAAATATAAAAGTTTTAAATGGTTTTTTACTGAGATGTAACACAAAATATGTCCTCTCATTTATAAAGCGTATATTCCCAGTGCTAACATAGCATTGCTAACATGCACACACTAGTGAGGAGTAGCCAGGATTCCCAGGTGCAGGATAGATGTGGAAAACCGAGTGTTTGCTCAACAGCAGAGCGCCTCACATGACTGTCCGCTCACACGGGGAGAGCAGCAGAAGAAAGATGAGAAGGGAAAAACAGCAGGGGTGAGAGGAGAAGGACGCGTGGGAGACGGCGGGGTTGAAACAAAGCGAAGGCAAAACAACATGAAGAGGTTGTTATCGAGGAAAGGAGAAGCCAGGAACGCAGGGGGGAGACAGAAGCCGGTTACACAAAGATACACAAAGGAAAGAAGGGACGAGCGAACATGGATGGGAGTGAGACACAAAGTGAGTGAGCATGAGGGAGCAGGACGGAGTAAATGATGAGGAAGAGGGCAGAGTGAGAGAAAGGGTGGAAAAGGCCACTGGCCTCTGGTCGGTCCCCTCTGTGTGCTGCTAAACTGCCCACCAGTTCCCCGCAGCTCTGTCACTTCTCGTTTGTTAATCCCTCTTTCTTCTCCCCCTCCTACCCTTCTGCGCTCTCTTTCACTCAAATCGGTCAATTGTTAAAGTGACCCCTTTAAACCCCACCAGCCCTCTCTCGCGCCATTGTCGACACTGTGTACAAGAGAGACATTTAAAAGGGGCTCGGCGCTGGAGGCCTGTGCTGCTTTAGGAAAACCTGGTATTTTTGTAGACCACAAAACAAAAAAATACTCACTTGTTTTCTGTAGACACTCCAACAAAAGTGACAAAAAAACAGTTATTCCGCGCATGATTGTGTGTGTGTGTGTGTGTATGTGTTTGGGTCCATTAGTGATTTCCCAGTCACTCCTGAAAGGAAGTTCTTTGATGTTGTGTAAAAGTCAGTTGAGCTCAGTTGAAAGTGAGGATTCGACTCCGCTCACTGTCTGACAAAACCACGCTTAGAAACCCCCCCCCACACACACACAAAAAACATAACAAAACAAAAAGAAAAACCCTGTTAGTCTGTTGCCGCAGATCTCAAACCTGGCCGATCGGCCGTGGTCGCTGCGGACCCTGAGAACCAAAGTGCATCAGCAGAGCGGGATGCTGGACGCAGCATCTCGCCGCCCGCAGCTGTTCAGCATCTGGCCTCAATGATGACAAAGTCACCAATAAAAACGTCAAGAGCCGTGAAAGAAAAATTCTTCCGGGGGTTGCGACCCTATTACAAACAAACAGGTGTTCTTTTGAAACACGATAAGCAGGACTGACGAACACTTCCAGGAAGGACATATCACTGAATCAAGCCTTTGAGCTTTTTGGTGTATTTTTGAAATATTAGGAGGAGGAGATGGTTTAGAGACATTGACCTTTGATCCCAGACTACATATACCAGAAGTGTACATCACAACATGTGTAAATTGAGGTATTTGATGAGTCTGCACTCTCCGGCTACTCTTCTAGTACTTATATTATGCCTCACTGGTCTGGGCTCTTACTTTTGTTCTTTGTTTCTCCTCAGAAGCTGAACTCCTACTTTTTTGCTTTTTTTTTACTAGGCAACATATTGGACAGCATGCTGCTGAAAGCGTCCAATAAGGAGGCGGCGGGGAGCCGGAAGGAGACCAGTGGCAGCGCAGCTCCGGCGCCATCCGCCCAAAGACTGCTGTGGTGTCACTGTTATCACTACTGCCCCGAAGACTCCACCAACAACACGTGCAGGTGAGCAGAGACCTGAAGTGAAACCAAACAGGTACAGGCGCATCCCTTCATGAAGCTGTCGGCACACCTGATGATGACCCCTGTCCTCCAGGACGGATGGCTACTGTTTCACCATGGTGGAAGAGGAGGCAGTGGGGGTTCCGGTCCAGACTGCGGGCTGCCTGGGGCTGGGCGGCTCAGTGTTTCAGTGTCGGGTGAGTAAACCGCTAAAACTTTATCACAATTAATCATGAGTGGCATGTGTGAAGATGACCTAAAATAGAAAGATTACCAGGACTTTAGGACCAGCCTAAAACCCAGCTGGAGCCGAAGTATGCTCTGATGTTCTGTGTTGGGAGGGAAATGTACTGATCTGAACATTTCTGTTACAGGACACGGTGGGCTCGCGACAAAGGAGATCCATCGAGTGCTGCACAGATGAGGATTACTGCAACAAAAACCTGCATCCCACGCTGCCACCGCTCAAACCTCCCCGTAAGTTCTCCTCCAGACACATCTGGTCTTGTCTGGCTCTCTGGAGACCTTCTGGAGTACAGATGTGACAGGAAGTTCATGCAGAGAAGTGTGACAGACCAGCAGTGTCTGTCCACAGCACTGCACCCCCCACCTGTAGGAGACAGCACGCTTTGTTTCAGAGAGCTGCGGGATGTAGATTCATCAATCTGAACCCCTGTCATGGTGTATCATGATGGGGATCCATCACCTGGGTCCAGGTCCTTCTGAGTCTTGCCGGGGTAGTAGAACAGAGTTCGCCGCTACTTGATGAAAAATTGATGCGCGAGACATGATTTGTGCTTGATTTACTCTCCAAAGAGCTTCCAAGTGACTCGTAGGGACGACTGATCCGTCAGGAGGATCTTCAGCTTTTCCTTCTCCATTGTCTGTTACATTTTTTTATTTGCTCCAGACCACTAGTGAGAATGTGATTGATCGGATATTTGTGTTTCTCTGTCGTTCTGATACCTCTCCATCCACACCCTGGCTAGTCTACATGGATGGGAAGATCCACCATTTGGCCCTGTTGATCTCAGTTACTGTGTGCAGCCTCATACTGGTCGCCATCATCACCTTCTGCTACATTAGGTAAACTATCACCCATCAAACACAAGCACATTTAAAACCAGGCCCAGTCCCAAAGATTTTTTGTTTTGTTTTGTTTTTTTAGGTACAGACGTCAGGAGTCTCGTCCCCGGTACAGTATTGGACTGGAGCAGGATGAGAGTTACAGCCTGCCTGGAGAATCCTTGAAGGACCTGATTGAACAGTCCCAAAGCTCTGGCTCAGGCTCGGGGCTCCCTCTGTTGGTGAGAGGCACGCACTGCGATTGCTCATAGGGATCGACATATGATTACTTTCTTGTGTATTTCAAGCTGCCATCACATTTTTAAACAATACAAAATAATTTTGTGTGCTTTAGAAAGTGAAATGCTTTAGGTTGTTCCTGTAAATTCTGTCACTCCTATCTGAACAAGAACCCCAAATCTAAATAACTTTTTTGTTGTGTTTCCCCTCAGGTACAGAGAACTATAGCTAAGCAGATCCAGATGGTAAAGCAGATAGGCAAGGGCCGCTATGGAGAGGTGTGGATGGGAAAGTGGAGGGGTGAAAAGGTTGCCGTCAAAGTGTTCTTCACCACGGACGAGGCCAGTTGGTCCAGAGAGACCGAGATCTATCAGACCGTCTTGATGAGACATGAGAACATTCTGGGTATGGCTGACTTCTGTCTGTGGATCAATGGGCATGTGACTGAACGAAAATATGGACAGATTTCTGTGTTTATGATTATTTTTCCACATTGTTTACTATTGCTGTTTGTTAGAATCGTCTGAATGGTCGAGTTTGCCCGGTTGGAATTACGCCGCCCTGTTAGTCCCAGCCTTCACACTCCCCCTTTTGACACACAGGTTTCATAGCCGCTGACATTAAAGGCACTGGCTCCTGGACCCAGCTCTACCTGATCACCGACTACCATGAAAACGGCTCCTTGTACGACTACCTCAAATCCACCACGCTGGACAACAAAGCCATGCTAAGGCTGGCGTATTCCTCGGTGTCAGGCCTCTGTCACCTCCACACTGAGATCTTTGGTACCCAAGGCAAGCCGGCCATCGCTCACAGAGACCTGAAGAGCAAAAACATCCTGGTGAAAAGAAACGGGACCTGCTGCATCGCCGACCTCGGACTGGCGGTCAAGTTTATTAGGTGAGGTAACACAGGAACTCTGTTGCCGTGTTCAGATACTGTAGCAACAGGTTTGGATTCGTTGACGGGTGTAACTGTTGTTGTCTCCAGTGACACCAATGAGGTCGACATCCCTCCCAACACAAAGGTTGGTACCAAGCGCTACATGCCGCCGGAGGTTCTGGATGAGACGCTGAACAAAAGTCACTTTCAGTCGTACATCATGGCGGACGTGTACAGCTTTGGGCTCATTCTCTGGGAGATCGCTCGGCGTTGCATCTCAGGAGGTTTGAATGACAACATATGGTTGTGTGATTTTACTGTGCAGCGAGCTTACCTTATCCATTTTGCTGTCAAACAG
Organism: Tetraodon nigroviridis; assembly: GCA_000180735.1. Lineage (NCBI taxonomy): Eukaryota > Metazoa > Chordata > Actinopteri > Tetraodontiformes > Tetraodontidae > Tetraodon > Tetraodon nigroviridis. The sequence goes on from CAAE01014999.1 coordinate 208,923, forward strand.
TGACACAAACGCATCGCACAATTTAGCATCATTGTTTGATGTGGAATACATTTTTGGGTGTGTGTATTTGTGTGTTTCATTTCCACAGGGATCCTTGAGGAGTACCAACTGCCCTACCACGAGTTGGTTCCAACAGACCCTTCGTATGAGGATATGAAAGAGGTGGTCTGCACCAAGAGACTACGGCCATCTTTTCCTAACCGATGGACCAGCGATGAAGTATGTCATCTCTACACACACACGCGCACACACACACACGCTTAGCATCAACCCAATTCTTTATTTTTGCAGTGTTTGAGACAGATGGGGAAGCTGATGACAGAATGCTGGGCTCACAACCCTGGCTCCCGCCTCACGGCCCTCAGAGTGAAAAAAACACTGGCCAAGATGTCAGAATCACAAGACATCAAGCTGTGAACTGGGCAGACGGGGCATTAACAATCAGACTCACTCTGGTCCCTGCCACGAAGGCCATCAGGCGGAGAGTTCGATCTCCCCTTCAAATATGTGTGACATGACTCTGGTGGTTGACAAAAGACAAAGAGCCCCGTTCTGACCCCTAGCAACAAACGAGTGAAGACTCTAAAACTACACTTCTGTTCACGCGCTCCGAAACTCCTTCGGGAAAGTTGAATTCGGCACAGTCGACCAGTGAGTGAATACCACGCTGCTGCTTTCTGTGAAAGCTACAATCTGTGGACGCAGGTCTGACGGAAGGGATGAACGCGCTGTATTAAATCCGTTTCTGCAGCGTGACGCTTTCCTTTAAAGCACCGCCACGCTCACTACTGCCTTTAACTTGGACTTGGACAGAACATTCTCAAAGTGACTGCTTTTTGTTACAATGACTGACACTATGTGACAGGAATTAAAAAAATAATAATAACGGAGTATTTTGAGGCTTTAAAAGTTTGTTTTACGCTGGTAATGCGTGTTGACACTGAAAAAAAAAAAATACACGTGATTGTTTTTTTTTTTTAAGTTGTGTTGGGAGCGTGGTCCCTGTAAAAAAAAATCTTTGAGACTGTATGTAAAAAATAAAGTTTATGCCCACGTTATACCAAAAGTGCATGTTTCTTTGGGCATCCTGGATGGTCATAACAGTGATTAAAGCGGTGTAAGAGTACAGTAATGGTCAACTGTGTGAAACTTTGTCATCACAAGACTGATAATCCGTTTGTGGTGGCTGACTGCACGTGGGCTAAATGTGTAAAAAAAAAAAAAAAATTAGAACCATTGCTCAAACTGGCAGGCAAACAAGAACTGAGCAACAGCCTGGGGCACGGCTTTCCAGCATTGCTTATAAATATAATTTATTAATCATCTTAAAAATTCTTTCTTACACTTTGTACAGAAAAACAGAGGAGATAGTGAGGCGAGCATTCAGCAAGACTAAGCAAGATTGGTGAAGCGTGCCTGGCTTAGCTAAAACGGACCGACACCACCCGGAACGAATCGAATCCAAATCATCCCTGAATAAAAAAACAGCACATAAGAAAGCAATAACAAGCTCCAAACACTGCGCTAAACTATCATGATAACAAATGCCAAGTTTGCATAGTAGACAAAAAGGTTTACGAGAAATAAAAAAGAAACATAACAAATAAAATATCTGACTGTTCTGCTGTTACTCCTGTTTGCAGATTTGACAAAACGAGCTGACAGCACACACGTATACAGACTGTAGAATCTCTATTTACATACTTTTAGGTTTCTCCGAACTGAGCAAAGCTCAGACACAGTCTGTCCAGCAGGCCACAGCCAGTCAGATCTGACCGTTTCCTCACCTGTCTGCTCCCCACAGGCTCAGGTGTTGATGATCACACTGAAACATTCACGCTAGCACACTCTTATCTCCATGTTGCGAGAAAATATATCAAAAAATGTTTTCTCCTGCACATTTCTGGTTGGGGAATAATTTACAGCTGTTTTTATACTAACCCTAACCCTGGTTGTTACAGCATAAAACCTCCAGGTCAATAGGTCAAAGGTAGCTGCACCTACCTGCTGATCTGAGTCACAAAAAAATAAAAAAAAGTCTTGAGCGTTTGAAGCATTAGCCCCTCTGAATGGGGGGTGGGGGGTCCACTGTGGAATGACGGGTTAATCAGGAATTTTTTTAAGGGGCAAACCTGGCATGAAAGAAATGGTGAGTTTGAAACAAACAAAATCAGACATTATACAAACATGATAATGCTTTAGACCGTTTTATAAAAAAAGAGCATTCTGAAAAGCCACTGGATGGTGCTACTGTCCTGCAATCACATTAAAGGTCACATGACCTGCCTGTAGCGCAACTGACACCCTGATGTGTGGATATAGAAAATATAAAGATTAAAAATAAACTTATCAAAATACATGCAAAATTTATATACGTTTGACTGAATTAAAATATGATTGAAATCTGTATACTGTCGTGATAAATGATTCTTTCTGTAATCTACATCTTTTAAGACCACTTTCTTTATTTTAGCAAGTTGTCCCTTCCTACTTCTTGTGGCTCCTGTGTCTTTAGACTGGGGCCCTGTGCAGAAACAAGCCGGCTGTATCTGAGGACGTGGAGGCCGCCACAGATCTAAAGAGCGGGTCATCGTTTGATCTTATCGGTGGAGTACAAGTACAATCAATTACCTCTACTTGAGAACAAGCCAGTGCAGCAGCAAGTTTGATGGTTAAAAGGTTTTTTGGCAAGTGAGATTTTTGCTGTTCCTGTTAACAACTTAACTGAGACACTTTTCTGCTCCTGCACAAAAAAAAGAACAGGCGTGCTGAGGTAAAGGCGCGCGGGCTGCCTGGGCTGTGTCATGTGCAGAGTGCGGCTTTTAGCTGGATGGTTGTGCTTCTACAGCAGCAGGTACGAGGCAGACGATGCACATGGGTTCAGCAGGTGGATCTGTTAGATATAAGAAGAAGCTAAGAGAAAAATGGATAAGTAAGACGTAGGTTTCAGACAGGGTGCATACTTGGGGGAGAGCAGAAAAAAACAGTACAAATGTATACATCTACACTGCGCCTGCGTCAGCTGTCCAATCAGGGATGGACAGATATCTGTCTTTGGGTTATAAAAAGAGAGAAGTTCCAGATTGAATGAGACTTCTTTAACTGCTCATGGATTCCAAAGGAAACCCCCAAACTCCATATATTACCTATAGCTTGTTTCTGTTCAGGACCCCCTACTCCAGCAAAATTAATTTGCAGGAAATGATCCACATATAGGGATAGCTGAATACATAGAACGTTCCCTAGGAAACGATATAAGGACCAAACCGACTGTACCGGCTGTCGGGTACAACCAAGGCTCACAGGAGGAGACCCCGTCTTTGCCTCCCGTCTCTCATTATCTGCATTACATCCTGCTCTTACAGACGATCACCTGCGGAGTCTTCCATCATCTCGTGTTTACCTCCTCCTTCTTTTCCTGTAAGCAGGTTAGCTCCTCTCTGTGCTCACTCTCTGAAAGTGTCTCCCCAACACCATTGTTCCACTGACTCCTATTCTTCTGTAATTAGTTTAGCTTCTATTCCACTCTGGCAACATTTTCCAAGGCCTGTCTTTGTTTTTGTCTTTTTCTTTGTGAAAATCCATCTAAAGAACAAGTGAAGCTCTAACTTTGTCTGTTTTAGGTGTGTGTTCTGCTCCATTTGCTATTGTTTTTTAAATGGGTCGAACCTCCCTTGTAGCCGCACACAACACTGCAACACTGCTCAAATAAACACAAAGGTACACACACGGTTGTAGCTCAGCTCGAGCGCATCGACCCTCAACGTTTCCGTTGCTTCGCGGGCATCGCTTTTGCGTCGGAGAGGTCAGAGGTCACTCCGGGGCTCGGCTGTTGTCAGGAGTAACCGCGGCGGCTCAGTGGTCCTTTGTCATGGAGGTGAAGTTACTGTCGCTGCGGCCCATCTCCTCCAGCACAGCAGCCAGTTCATTCAGATCTCCGTCAGGGAAGTGCTGGGCCTCCCACAGGTCCAGGATCACGCCTGTCGGACTGGACTTGGTGGCGAAGTAGTTCAGATACCTGAGAAAGCAGGAACGCACAGAGACAGACGAATATACGGGAAATATCGTCAACCAGGAAGTGCAAGGTGTTGTTGTGCTGCAGCCTCCAGTTGTCATGGAGATGGTGTTTTAGAGGACCTAAACATGATACTTGATTACAGGATAATGAATAAATGTGTTACTGCAGTTCAAAAACCATCCAGACATGTTGGAGAGGCTATTGGCCCTCACTAGAATAATGATGTTGATAGCGTTAACGACAGACTTGATTTAAGCACCACCGTCGCTCCTCTGCTCCTTTACTGAGTATTTCTACTCCAGCGAAACATCCTCGCTTCTACTTTTTCATGTCCCCATCTTCACTTTAAACATCTAAGGAGATGGGTATTTTTCATCATTGTTATTGCTCTTAAAATTGTTTTGGTGAAGTAGATCATAAACAACGTTTTGCACTTGCAAGTCTAGAACGCGTAGAGCCCCGTTTCAAAGTTCTGCTGCGATGCGGGAAGAGACGTCGCGGTGGCAAAGGATGAGTCACTCTTTGAACTTCAACAGGCTGACGTGGCAGTTGAAAGAACAGGGAGGATAAAAAGGTGGTATTTGCTTGTCGGATGATTTCGCCGGGCTCCTTTTGAAGCGTCGGTTGAAATGTGGAAGTAAACAACATTTTGGCTAACGGTCCCCTTTTTCTTTTTTTTTTCCAGCCACAAGCCAGGAATATTTTGGTGGCGGCATTAGCGGAACACGCCACGAGCTGGCTGCCTGCTGGGACAATGAGATGCATTCGTGCTCAATTATCCTCTCCGTAACCTGCATCTGCTCTCGTCACTGGTGCTCGGAATTATTAAGTCCCACATGTGAGAACAGGCAGATGCAACCTGTTTGCTGATTAGGACTCCAACAGTCTGGTTTTATTCTAATACCATAAAGAGAGAAATGAAAGGGAGCTGTGACTGTGCTAGCCACCACTAACCGCTTGTTTCTACTGTGCAAAACAGACATTCACTCCACTGTCAACAAGTGCATGTTAACATGGAGAGTACCTATTGAGAAACACCTAAAGCTAACCTTCTACCGGAGAATTTTCTATATATTTGTGATTCTGTGACCAGGAGAAAGCAGTCTGTTTGTCACCTGTCCAGGTTGAGTTTGTGGGCCAGCATCCTCCAGTCGTTGCCTCTGGTCTGTGGTGCATCTAAACTCCCGCACAGCTTCTGTCTGATGGACAACGGAATGCGGAACGCATTCGGCCCCACTAAAGTTGTGATGTTACTGGCAGGATCCATCAGAGACGTGTCTATGCACTGGACATCCTGAAGAGACACAACTGGTTACTACCCTGTGAGAGTGCGACATGTGAAAGGTGCAGTACAGGACTGAAGGCAGGGCCCTGGTTCTTTCCTTCTGGTGAAGTCTGTCGCCCTGCTTCCTCATCTCATGAATCTGCCACTCCTGACCGGGAGGACGCAGGGGTCTAATGAATGTGTCATCGCAGAGAGAACAACTGCTACCGTTGCTCTGAGTGATTGCTGTTTACTTTATCTATTAGCTGTGGTTTACAGGAAGCTCTGCTGCTGGAAACAGAATGATTGATGCTCAAAGACAGCTGTGGCTCTGCTGCTTTTATACTGGGTGATGGTCGACAATATTTAGTGTCGCTTTTGTCCAACACGAAGGGGCCAGCCGAGTAACTGTCAACCATTTGATGAAAATCAACTCAAAAGCCAAGTTTTCATTTGGAAAACAGTAATTACTTTTTGAACTTTTGTTTAAATTGCAGCAAATATTCAATACTGTGACAAGACTGTCACCACAAATCTCGTCGAAATGTAAGCGCTTAATAGAAAAATACTAATGTTTTTCATCTAGCCAATTTTAGTTAGATTTAAATTAAATCTGCCGCCCATCTGAGCAAAAACTGAAAAGGCTGTTTGCAGCACAGATGCTATCTTTCATGAGTGACATGAGCCTTTGTGACAGCAGACAAACACTTTAATATTAATGTTCAGCAGACACATGAATCTCTGCCGTGGTTATCAGAAGAGACAAAGAAACTTGCTTTGTTTGTTCAGTGAGAACTTTGCCTGATGCTTTGCAGGAACCCAGAGCCTGACTCCTGCTCCCCTCTAACAGGAGGAAACCTCCGGCAGGACCAGGCTCATATATGGGGGTGACCGTCCTGCTGATAGGCAGTCGGCAGGGGGACAGAGACAGCATACGTCCTTATATCAAAATAATTTACACGCAAAACAAGTTAATGGTCATGACCTCTGATGCACATTCACATTAAAAACATCCATTAACCTCAGCCATGAAATAATCAAAAGTTTGTTGATGTAGCGTGACGGAGCCGCAAGAGCTGTCATGTCGGCCCGAAGCCAGTGTACAGCTGACGCACCACTGCGGCCACAAGAACAATTTGTTTGACTTTGGAATTAAATAAAAAAAAAACAAAAAAAAACCACAATGGGGGGAGAAGAAATCTTTGACGCGGAGAATGAATCCGTTTAAAGGTTACACCACTCAGGACTTGCCAGTTATCAGTTAGTTCCACTGTCTGAGCAGAAGGCATTTCAAAGGGCAATAATTGAATCAGGGATCAGATCTGGAGGAGAGAAAGACAACAAACCCGAGCAGCAACAACAACAACACACAGACAGTCAATAGCCAGAAAAATCAATGACAAGTTTTTTTCTCCCATGTTCTGTGACCTCTCGCTGCCTCAGGAGGAATGATTGAACAGAGTCACAGAACCATGGCAGCAAGCCAGGCGTGGCAGGAGTGACTTCAGGACTGTCAGACTGACTCTCCCGTCTGAGGAGAGGAGCTCTCTCTCTCTTTCAGTCTCTAACTTGCCTGCGTTTCTCAGCCAACGAGCAGCATGTGAGCGGGACTCACCTCCTCCAGCGTGTTACTGAGCTGAAAGATCTGTCCCTCTCCCTCCACCTGTCGCACACACAGCTTGCAGCTGATCTCGGCGGTGTCCGAGCTCAGCCTCTCCAGAGTGAAGGTGCAGTGAAGTGTTCTCTGGCTGCCAGCCCACACCTGATAGAAAGGGATCTCCTGAAAAAAAATAGAAACAGCAAAAAAAAAAAAAAAAAAACCAGTTAACAAAGCTGTTGTCCGCTCGTGTATGTGTGTGTGCGCGTGTGACATCATTCACCTGATACTTTGCAATAAGTTTGCTCTTCCAGTGCATATGTGGCACATCATGGATGGATAGTCTCAGATTGTGTGTGCTGTCTTTAAAGTTCAGAGTCTTTGGCTCATCCAGGAGCTTCCCTCCCATCTGGGTCTCCATCTGAAGAACCTCCTACGGTAAAAAAGACACAGGACAAAAGCTACGGACATTCATCCATTCTGGTGTTTGCTCCAGGAGCAGCTCAACCGGCCTTTGTATTTGTGCAGCATTGGTGGCGGCAGAAGGCCTCAAACTCATCCTGCTTCTGCAGAGTGTAAATGTTGCACATTTCTGCGCTGCACGGCGCCGTGGAGACGTGAAAGTGCTTCATAAAAGCACTGATTAATATTGCAGCACCGGTCAGGGATGTTTTGCTCTGAGATTGGGGCAGTGTTTTGTACCACGAGACAGTGAAATTCACTCATTCTGTTTTTCTTCAGAATAAAATATCTTCTCAAGTCTCCTGACTTCTGATTATTTGAGCTGTGGAAACACCAGAAAGCAATAAATCCTCTAACATCTGAGTAAAAAAAACAAAAAGCCTCTTAAGAATTTTTTTAGTACCAAGCGGGGAAAATTCCAGGCAGAAAGAAGGAACCTGGAAACCCTGCCTTGTTCCAATGAGGCTCCATTTCTGACGTGCTCCTGTGGGGATTTAGCTCATTGTTGTATAATTGACTCCTGTTTAGCACTCAGGCCCATGCTGACAAGGCGTTTAGCAAGCGTCTGTGCTGCAGATGTGCAGCAGCAAGAGGACAGGTGAAAACACGAGGATGACATAATCGTATTTACCGACTTTTCGCACTTCCTGCACTGAAATTAGCACATCTGCACTTGAGTGCAAAGCGCTATCCCCTGACCGAGGAACAAGGTCCATGTGCGATTTCAGATGCTTCCTCCAGCCTTCTAGCAAGAATCGATTGCTTCTTCCTGTCGCCTTCCTACGCAGCTCTTTCCTTTGAAACACTGGTCGATCAATTATGCAGCACAGCCTCTCCGTCATTAAAAGACCACCTTTGAACCCGTTTTTCCTTTTTTTCTAGAAGCTGCAATTGTTTGTTTGAAATGGTAACGCCGCATACGTGCGTGAGCGAGCGCATGGCTGCGTGCCACGCTGACACTTGACTTATCACTGCCTGCATAAATTACCAGTGTTAATCTCCCGGATCAGCCGGTCCCTCCAGTGCTTTGGAATTTGTTTAAAATCTAAAGCATCTTGTTTTGACATTGGACGACCCTGTTTTGTTTACTGCCTCTGAGCTCATTTTCAGAGGAGCAAAGGTGGAAAACAAGTGGCGCGTGACTCCAGCACTATCTGCATCATCCCTATAGTCGCAGGCGGGATGCCGACGCTCAGCCTCCACCAACCTAACGCAACCGTAACCGTAAGCCCTAACCCGAACCCTTAACCCTAACTCTAACCCTGCATGCATCATGCATGCGTCAACCCAAACGCCTCCTGCAGCCCAGTTTCAGCTGGGATGCTTTGGTTTACCTTCAGTGCGTCCTGGTAGTCGTCCAGGCAGTAAACCCTGATGTGATAATCGAGTGTTGTGCAGCAGACGGGTCCAAAGATGGCCAGTTTGAGCCTTTTGGCAGCTGCCTTGCAGACTGACTGGCCCACCAGGCAGTACGTTCCCAGCGTCTCCGTCAAGATGTGACATGCCTCTGAGTCCATCTGCACGTAGCAGGGGGTGGTGAAGTTCTCCTCGCCGACCACCACCACGTCCTGTAAACAGCGAGCGACACGTCGTGATGCTGTAAAACCAGATCATCCTCTTGGACAGGAGCCATTCTGTGTTTGCACCTGTGTTTTTACTCAGAATCAGGCAGTATTTGATCACTGGCTTTATTTGGATTGACGGGCTTTGAGCCACATCGGGTCCGTTAACACACCTGGATCTGTATTTGTACCTGTTGTGGTGTTTGTTTGTTTTGTTTTGGTTTTTTTGCTATTGTTGTCAATACAATCCTGACGTTAATCCTGAACTAACGTCAGGATTAACACATGCACTTCCTACTCTCTCTCTCTCACACGCATACACACACACACACACACACACTCACACACAGAAAGACCACTGACCATTGCTGACTACTTTCTATCTGCGTTGTAGTGCTCTATTTACTGCACTCATGGGTAAACATAAAGATTAAGTGCCAAATCATCTCAATACTAAAAATACCATTATAGGCTGCACCAGAAACGCCTGTGCTCATATCATGAAATAAGAAGTGTAAAAAATGGTGTGGTTTTAGTGACTGAAACTTGCTGTTATGTTCCAGGTATCTGTCATTCAGCGCTAAAGTGTATCCGATCCCACAGTCCGCTGGTTGTTGCTCACATCACCCCTCACATCACCACAGGGTCACTAATTGCTAAAATATATGACACACTGCTTTAGCGGAGAAACTCACAACAAAGTGGAATAACTCACTCACATTAGGGGTGCTTGCACTTGCATGTGACTATCACTAAGAGCAAGTGCATATTTAACGATGCTGCGATTATTGGGTTCGCAGCTGTTTTTGACCTGGGGGCTGTTTCTTACTTTCTTTTTTTTTTTTTGAGAAAGCCAAATCAATACAAAGAGTAGGACAGCAATTTGCTGTGAATCCTTTATCCCCAGTAATCATAACTGGAGATGACCCTCCTCCAGTGTGAGGGGAATTCAATTACCTCCCTCTGTGTGTTTTGGGGGGAATTTTCTGATGGGAAATGGATGTTCCTCCGCAATGAGAGAAACAAATCGACTTCCTGATGAAATTCCACTTTCCATTTCTCTTAGCTCTCTCTCGTACCTTCAGTCCCTTTCTTGCTTGCTCCCTCTCTCTTTCACAAGCACGTACGCACGCATACACGCGCGCACACGCACACACACGTGTGCGCACATGGCTAATTGTGTGGGGACGTTGTGCGGAGCTGTGATAAGCCCAAAGACGACGATGTACAGGGAGCCTTGTAGACACAGCGATGCTGCGAGTCAGTCTTATCACCCACACCCACTTGCAAGGACACACACAAGGACACACACAGACGTGCACGTACACAGCCGCATACACACCAAAGCAGAATGCTGAGGTGGACTTCACGCTGAGAGACACGGGAGGAGGGAAGGAAACGAAGAGAGATGGAAACATAAGAAGGAAGATGAAAGAAGAGGAGGACGGCAGGAGCATAACAAATGGTTTCCGATAGCAGCCTGCAGCCCCCTGCTCCTCTGCTAGCCTGTTGGCACTTTGGCCCTAATTAATGAACCGTACGTATGGCAGAAAACTGTGCGCACGGCCATCTTTGCACCAGGCTCGGCATTATTCAATTGGAATGTGAGCGTACGATCCGCTCAGTCATCATGTGACAATGTGTACGCAAGTTAGAGCCAGTGTGGATTTGTGAAGATCTTAAAAGATGTAAAAGAAAATTGTATTTGTACAAATCTCAAAGTGGTCATTAAGCGCAGACAGACGCACATTCCTTACAAAATAAACTTGAGGGGGACAACTTCCAGCTCGAAAAAGTTTTGTTTCTTTCATAGGTTTCTCCTTCTAAAGTTTGTATTTCAGTGGATTGAACATCTAAAAAAATGAATATTTCAGGGCGGACCATGTTAATGATCGGTTTCAGACCCTGCATTTATCAAGACCAGCTATAACATCTGCTGGGACTGGCCATATGCGGAACTTTCATGAATCACGTGCGTCTTTTTGTACCGTGACTCCTGCACACATTTCTACACAAGATTAATAAATGAGGGCCTTTGTGTTTACTGAATGTGCACTCTTTTTCTTCCTCGTCAGCGTGCGCCACTCGTATGTGTGATTGAGGCCGTTCTCCCGGGAGAGGACCATCATTTACATGTGCACAAATGTGTTGTGAGCTGCTGTCGTGCAAGCGTACAAATCATCTGGCACCGGCTCGACGCAGATGGGATTTTTTGAGCTTTTTTTTCCCAGGCTCTTGTTTGTTGGCAACGAGGATTCAACACGGGACCGGAAATCTTAATTGCACTGGAACATTTACCTCCCACTCCCCCATGGCGAGCTGGTTCCTCAGCTGTATTAGCCAGTCTTCCTGGACGTTGTCGGCGCAGTGGTGGATGGTGAGGATTACCGGTCTGGTCAGCAGAGCTCCAGGTGGACCGCAGCTCACCACCGGGCTCAGCAGCGTCTGGCTGTTCTCCACCGGAGGTCTGGACAAGACAGAAAACAGTCGCTTTCAACCACCGGGAGGCCATACTGAATTAACTTCTCTGTTAGGGTGTTTGGTTTTCTTTTTTTTGCTTTTTTTTTCCCCAATCAAAAGTGAGCTGGCATTCTAAAGATGGCGGTTAAGCTGGATTAGGTCTGGAAATCAGACACCAGAACAGATGACAGCAGGACAGCACAAATTCAATCACAGCGTGACTGGTGGAGGCGACGGGGGCTTCAGCCAGGCCTCAGCTGGAGACAGAAGATCACAGCTGATGGAGGGGGGGAAAAAACCTCTGCTTCTCTGGATGCATTTTACTATCAAACGTTTCATACATGGGGCACAAATGTTTGCAGAAGAACAGAATTATATCTGATCGTACAGCTGTTGTCACAGACTATGAGAGTGACAAACATTTGAAAATGTCAAATATGATGCCACCTAACAGGTGTGTGTGGTAGAACACCCGTTTCTCATTACAAAGGGGTCCAGATATGAATATTAATACATTAAATAGGGTCATTTGTCACCATTTGATGCCAAGAACCATAATTCAGGATGACATTTCAGCACGTGTTTAGGGCTGATCATCACTTCCGAGAGGTGGATAACACCTTGCTGAGTACAGCGTGAAAACACTGCACGAGTGAAGAGGGAAGCATGTAAGCGGCTGGGCAACCCCTCCAATTAGATTAAGCTAAATCCCACCGGTCTTTATTACTTATTAGTGGTCTTAGTTGAGTCAAAGGATAAGCCTGCATTCCTAAACCCTGATGAAAATACGTGTAAAACTGTCTCTGCTTGGCTGCGAAAGACATTATCCCACCTACTTTTTCCCGCCTGAAGATTTTTATCGAGTCGGAACTGCCCGAATAGAGAGAAGCGCTGCATTAAAATTGTAAATGGTTTTGTATTTTTCAGCCCACCTTATGTCAGAGGGGCACTAATCCTCTGCAGTTTTATTGATTCAGCATCTGGAGCTCATTACTGGCTCACGAAGCACTCACACAGGCGGAAGAAGCCGAAAGATAAGACAGTGCTCAACCTGCAATGGCAGCCATTCATTAATCAGGCGACAGTTTGGCCCCAAACAAATCGCCACTGTTTTGTATATTACACTAAAGTTGGAGATGGTTTGGCATCAAAATGCAGAAAATCACGCAAATGTGTATGAAACGGGACAAACACTTGCTGAGAAACTTCAGTGTAGCCTTGTGATTTGTTGTCCAGGGGACAGGTACATTTGCTTGTTAGCACTCAGCAAGAATTCAATGTTTATTGATGGCCGTTGATCATGGAAGAGCTCCAGAGTATACGTGGAACTAAACTGGAGCTCCCTTCAAAACAAAGCTATTTCGATCGGAGCTTCTCGCCATGTAAAAGTAGATTAGCAGCTTGGAAGACACGACACTGCTGTCACTGAAATGATTGTCTATTAGCATCTTGATAAACGCTAATCACATCAAGACACCTTGTGATCCCATTGCTCTTGACCAAAACCTTACAATCGTTTAATGACTGTGTGTAATAAAACACGCATAAGAAGAAGGCAAATGGTGACCTTCTCTTCTTATTGTTAACTATACCATACTATACTATACCAGCCATTTGGAAAATATGTTTTCCCCTCATTGTGTGCTCCATGAAGAGCTTTACCTCACTCATGCTCGGGGTTCAGAAGTAAAGGATTATACATGTTAACAGGATTACAATAATTCTAAAAATAACCACTAATCTGTTAGTTACTGTGGAAACAGTGTTCTCTTTTATCAAAAGCTGGATGTTTGTATTTTGGATCTGGTACGAGGTGAAAACTAAAGCCCAAAGGATCCCGATCACACAGCGCTTCACAGTAGTTTGACAAATGAGAGAGCTGGGGCTAAATCGAATCATCACAGTTTAACTACAGGATTATTTGGATTGCCGCACAGATTATAATGGTAAATAGGCAATAAGTAATAATTAAAATAATTTCCCTTTAATTGTGGCACAGCTATAGGAAGTGCGTGAGGAAATCTGACCTCTGCTGAATTACCCACAAACAGAGATGAGGGTTCCACCTGATCAGGTGGACAGGATGCCGTCTTGCTGTGAGATTCTCTGCTCAGAGCGCAACAAACGGGTGTGACGAGGGAGTAAGGAAACCAGAGGCAAACAGATGCAGTGGGAACAAAATTACCTCACGCTGTCCTTCCTGTGTACAGTCACATACATCTCGTAGACGCGGCCCTGAGGAACAGCTCCCGCTGGAACCAGCAGACTTACGCCTGCAGAGGGACGACAGGGGACACAGATTGGATACAGGCAGAAATAATGAGACTCATCAAAGGATTTATGGTGTCTGTGGTGCTGCACTGAGCGCTGGTTCGGTCTTTATCATGTGTGTGTGAGCATTTCGTGGGCGTGTCCTTCTTGGTAGGACTAAAAGGCGGGTCTGCATACAGAACAATGCATCGAAGCCCACGTAAAATCGAAATGTCTCCTTCTGTTGTGACCACTGTTTGTCCACTAGCTGGACCTGCAGGGAGGTCTCAACTCCATGCCTGTATCAGAGCACCAGAAGAGCCATCTTCTGGCTGCAAAGAAGGAGAGCTACTCGCTGTGTGTGACAGCGGCGATGCATATTTCATAATTATCATTCAGGATAAGAGGGGATGCAGATGCATGCACTCTTAATGAGGAGGAAATCTGAATTACACCACCCGCAGCCATCCCTCAGAAGCAGGGACAGCAAAGGAAGAGCATTTATACACGAAATCTTTGAATCTTTATTCAAACCCCTTGATAAGCTTACCGTAGGATTTTGTTGCCGTTAACAAGATTTTAAAAAGAAGCAAAAATATGAGTTTAAGGGTATGTCTATCTACCCCACATGCTTGAGTTATACCAGAATTGGGTACGATGAGGTGTCCTCCCTGGTTGTTAAAGGAGCCGTGGGCGGTGCAGGACGGGTCCCGCGTGCGCGCCAGGCTCTGGTTGCGTAGGTTCATGGTATCGCTGTTATCCAACAATGTCTGAGTGACCTGAAACCAGGAATAAAGATGATCAGCGCAGTCATGCAAAAACAACTATCTATTTGCTTCATAGTTTTCTTAGATCTTGGCATAAAAAGTGGATGTCTTGGGGATTCTGCAGACTTTTACATAAACATGGGGTGCACCTCTGCTCTTTTGAGGGTTAGAAGAACAATTCATACATACATAGACCTTGTGTGAGAAAAGTACTGTGTGGTTTGAAGGACAGCATGGCTGATCTGGAATTATTCTAACAGAAACCCTCATAAATGTCCAACCATGTTTCTCCACTTCAACGTCTGTGGAAATGCATGTTTATTTTTGGCTGACTGATAATTTTTTCCTGGTGACCATTAACTAGAGACACTGGAGGGAAGGTCTGGATCTTCCTGGGAGCGCCGCCACAGGGCTGAGCTGGCAGCGTATGAGGAGACGGCGCTTTAACGGCACCGTCCACGAAACCACCTGAGGCTAGAATAACTGCTTTGCCTTTCATGCTCTCGATGTGTGCTGTGAGATGCAAATGGCGGGTTTAACATTCAACCGTTTGCTCCCGTAGCTCGCTGAGATGAATGGCGCTGACCTCAGAGGAGCGACAACAAGATGGATTTGCAAACCAGCCAGGCCGGGTCGCTAATTGGAGACAGCAGAGGCTCAATCGGCCCGAGGTCGAGCAGGGACCACCCGGAGGTGAAGGTGTAATGAAGCGCTTCCTTCTGGAGCCGTGACCACTGCCATTCTTGTATGTGTGACACAACGTGGACAGAGAATGCAGCAGAAACTAGGCCATCGGGCTCCTAAAACTTGCGTTTACGTGCCCAAAAAATTTTCACTGCCGCATTTGTGTCGTCGGGGCACCTTAGGAGAAAGCTTGGTGTTGAAATCCCCCCCGAGGTCATCCTGCGGCGTGACCAGACCGGAAGAGTTGTACACTTTGATCTTCAGGTTGGGAAGAGGATCCAGCAAAGGGGAATTGGTCATCGGGATTTTGTCGGAGACGTCGTGAAGGGCGTACACCGGGCCGCGGTACATGGCGGCCGCGTTCGTCAAGTCAGGGGGCGCCGCCAGCAGGTCAGCTGGAATCAGGAATAAAAACAAAAAACAAAATGGGTATTAATGGTGAAGAAACGAGGCGGGGACATGAAGGGTAAAAGCCAGATGGGTGATATGCTCAGCAGGCCGTAGCAGGGCTGATGCTGCAGATCAGAACGCAGAAAGAAGAGAAATGAGAGCAGCCTAGGCTGCTGATAAGCTATCAGCATTGGTCGGTATGATCCATGGGCCTGACCTGGACCAGAAACTGTTTATGACACAGTCCTCAGGCGGACGGGCCTGCAGGATTAGTCCTCAGCCTGAAAAACTCTGAGCAAATGAGGTTGAGATCACATTTAGACAGGCGGATGGTCAATTAGTTTGAGGTTTTCAAAAAAGATTGTAATACAGGCAAAATGTCACAAGTTTTGTTCTAAAATGGTTAAAAGGACAATAAAATGCTTTTGATAAAACTGTCACTGTTCTGCAGTAAAGTAAGATTAATGTGCAAACCACAAACAAAGTTAAAAAATAGAAACCTATCCTGTAAAAGCCAGTGGCAGTAACGGTAGGGTTGGGACAACCTTCTCTGATCATGTTGCAAAGGTTTGTGAATGTGCGGAGACCAACCGATGTCGTTCTGAAAGTGAGATGTTTGATGTGGGACTTCAGAAAACCAGTGAAGACTCTGTTCTGTTGCATTGTCTCCCCTCAGACTAGACCTAATTAGCCCAGAGCTTCTGCAGTCCCGGTCTGTTACTGTGCAGCAACGTTGCTGTAATATTTGATAAATAAATACAATTCAAGTCCTTTGTGGGCATGTTTCACATTTGGCACGTGTTCCATGTCTTTAGGAACAACACACTTGAAGATTCTAGCTCAAGAACCCTGCAAACTGGTTGATAAACCTGTGCTCTTGGGACTTTGGGTTCCAAAGTCAAAGTGTTCTGCTATTTTGGGGGACAACTTGAAAACGTGACAGAGGCTGTTTGTTGAAACAAGGTGAGAACAGCTCCTGCGACCCAACCTCCTGCTGGAGGACATTCTGCCTACCTAGCGAGCCACATCCTTTATGGTTCAAGCCCATTCTGCTGTGTCGGCATATCAACGTATGACACACGCTGCTCGTCACAGCAAATTGATCAGTCCTGGGACGACCAGTGGACATATAACAGCTGCAAGCAATTTCACATTTGCTCTCATTGGGCCTCATTTTTAGAGGAACCAGCCTGAAATCCTGTTGTTTTCTTTGCTAAGCCGTCATACAAATTTAAAAATCCTTCATTATCACCCCTACTGTTAACACACACAAGCATGCATACACACACACATACACATGCCCCTGTCACCTACTTCTCTCCTTCTCTCTCTGTCACCAGACTGTTTACCCTTAAAAAGCCAGCGGGTATTCTAGCCAAATCTCTCCTGCTGAAATTTAATTAACAACTAATGGAAAAACCGCAGAGACAGTGGTGGGGGGAGGGGTGGGCGCGGGCGTAAGCAATTCTTCATTAATAGCTATCGGAAATTGTCCCTGGGTGCAGGCTGACGAGTGGCGCTTTGATGCTTCGCTGACAAACTTTCGCCCGCTCGCGCAGATGCGTTGACCTTTGTGCAAACCCGGACACGTCCTCCACCTTCACCACGCATGCACAAACAAGCTTGCAAACTCATCTCCTCCGATGTCTCTTCATTGTGTTTACTGGAAACCGTGCTGTGAATTTATTACAATAATGCACCAACCAATGACCGCACCATTTATTTCAAGGTCTTGTAGAAGCCAGCACACCACCCACCTTGCTGAAATGAAGCACTTGTGATGTAGAATCACAGAATTGGCACGTTTACATGCACAGCACTTTAGATCGGCTTCTAAAGCACATTTAAAGGCCGGTTTAAGTCAGATGTGTTGCTAAAGATGACACAAGGCTGTTTTTGGGAGGTTCTGGTAGGGTTACGAGAAGTACACCCTTTTTCTACACACACACACACACACACACACACACACACACACACACACACACACACACACACACACACAGAGAGAGTGTATCCATTATTGTTTGATGTAAATTGTTCCAGTAATCCACTGTTTTTGTGTCCATTTTAAAAAGACAGATCGAGAGACATGACCACAGAGACAGACGAGAGCGAAAGATGGCTCCAGTCAGACGAGGAGACAGAAAGCTGCTGGTCTGACTGAGGCGAGCCCCTGAGGGCGGCAGTTTGCTCTGATAGGAAAAATAGAGATGTGGAGACGATGGAAGGATGAGAGCAGAAGAATGCCGGTAAACAGGAAATGTGCCAGGCTTGAAAGTACAGATGATCAAGAGAGAAAAAGAAAGACAGAGGGGGGTGAAGAGAGGTCTGGGTGGGAGATGACTGGAAGCTGAGGAGGGGGGAAACAAACTAAATGGCTGACTAAACTTTTATAAAGATGATTATCCACCAAAATCATTTTGGCACTGCAGGAACTGCTCCTCAGAAACAATTTCACAGGAAGAACCGATTTAGCCCCAACGTCCTCCAGGGTTGAGTCGGAACAGGAGAAAGTGACCAGAGATGTTTCAGTTAGCTAAACAAACTCATGAACACGATTGCTTCTGTTGTTGCTCCGTGACATCTTCAAACACAGTTCAGAAACTCTGCTCTCCGCTTGAAAGGACTTCAAGACAAAAACCGTGGTTTTGTCGGTTTTTTTTCCTTTTTTTTTCTTTAGCAAACAGAATTCAAAATGAATCATTCATGAAGGAGCCACTGACAACTAATAATACAACACAATTCTCTAAAGGGTAAAACCGCTTCTCTCACCTGAGCGTGCTGTTTTGATGTTCACCGACTGGAAGCCGCCGTTCAGCGCCGACGTGTCGATGATGTCCGAGTCGAAGTCGCGGTGAGTCTTGCGGTAGACGAAGAGGGCCACGATAACAGAGATGACCAGGCACATGATGACGGCGATGACGATGCCCACATACAGCGCCACGTCGTCAGTGCTCGGGGCCGCTGTGGGGGGGGACAGAGACCCGATTAGGGGTTTTTACACACAACACAAGTGTTCCCAGAAGAGGCGTCAGATCTAATTCATGTCTGACCCCTTAAGCGTGGCCTCAGAACACCAATCAGACACACATACGACAACAGGTTCTGTTTCATGTGGAGCCTCCAGCTTGTGTAATATGATCATTTGTCTAGAAGAAGAAGAGAGAGCTGCGCAAAAAAGCTTTCATAAAATAAAAAGGGCAGCAGCTGTTACACTTTAATAAGGCTGTTAATTATTTTACAAGGGTCCCGGAGTCCTTTTTCAATCTGGCTAAGGGTTTAATGATGTCGCTGTGAGGAAATATTCTCCGTGATCCATATTTTAAAGGCAGGGAAGGAGGCAGAGGATGGACACAATGCTGAAAAGGAGGGAAGGAGGAGGAGAGAATGTGGGAAAGAAGTGATGAGGAGAGGAAAATGATACAGGAGCGAGGACACACTGGCAGCTGTAGAGGACAAAGTTGGTGAAACAATGAAAGGGAAGAATAAAAAAAAAAGCCCCAATAAAGCTGAGGGAACACGCAAAGAAACTTCAAAGCATCAAATCAAAATGGTAGGGAGACACTTAAAGTGCTGCTTGTATAATCATGTCCTCTCCCACTGTTGTGGCGGATTTGTCTGCAGCTATTAAGTAGAAGACAGAAAAGTATGGGAATGGTCTCCTTAATCCACCCTTAAAGTTGAGAGGCAGATAACAGGCTTTTAGCAACAAACAGCCTGAGTCACTCGCTAAAGGATTTGCTGTTGTCACATCAGCGCTAGTTCAGGAGGCACCGACTCCATTATGCACGAGAGAAACCTTTGATGCCATGCGGCAACGTTCAGGCTCACGTACGCCCAAGCATGACTCTCTCTCTTTTACACACTCGCACATACACATGGGTCACATCTTGGTTGTTGGGTGACTTGTTTGCCACTTGAGGGAGCTGTGATCCTCCGCCTGCCTCTGGGGAGACCAATGTGTCATAATGGCAAAAAAACGACTTTACTGTCCACCAACACCACTTTCTGAACATAACCCTGTGCTCCCAGAGGCAACAGAGGGAATTAAATAATCTAAGGCAATCAGATTGAGGAGGGGGTCATCTGTGTTTAACAGGTCGGGCTGGTGCACGGCTGCCGCGGGAAGCTATTGCAGCAACTAATCAGCTGTTCATCATATTAGAGCTCCTTTAATCCTTTAGTGTTTCACCTCCGCAGGGATCCATCGGTGCAATACCTATATTTCCTTTTGGTAGTGTTATAAATGTTAGATTTTTTTTTTGTTTAAAAAAAGCAGCCCACTGGCTGAACAAAGTTAGCCTGTTATCAAAGTCTTTGCACTTGCCAAGGAGGAAGAGAATTGAATAATCCTCTTAAGTAGCAAGTTTCTGATCTTAATTATGATCATCATCATCACCACTCTCGTCCTCATTTAGGCAGAATGTCTTTATCTTGTTTCCACTTTTTAAATTAAAGGTTTCGAAAAGTGGAAATAACCCCCTCCCCCCATTCTTAGTTCTGTTGCTCCCTTGGCGCCTCTCGCCTTGCTCCCCAACTTTCTCTGTCTGTCTCCATCTGTTTGATTTGCAGATGAATGAGGCGCCGGTTCCCATCAGTCTCTACCTGCCTCTGTAACCCACATACAGTACATCTGTGCTAATATGGACTCTGCTTTTATGTTTGCTAAAGTATTAGCAGCATTATAGCACACGGCTACTTATCCGGAAATTAAATCCTGCGGGCTAACACTCCAGCATAGTGGCAGGTGGAGGAGTGACCCATCCAAGCGCTCCCTCCGTGTTTGCTTTGACCGTACAAACATGGCCGACGACCATTGAGGATTTCAGGGATTACATTCCAGCAAAAACATTAATAAATATCAAATCAACTTCAGCCTATATAATCCTCCTCCGAAACATTTGGCAGAATTTCCTTAGTGGATTAACGTCTTTAAAAAAAAAAAAACACCTTCATTTTCCCCCTTTTTGTTTTATTTTAATGCATTTTACTTTAACGTCCTCTGAGTGCCTGTCTGCTTATGACCACCGAGCTGTTAAAATGCTCCTTTGAGGACTGCTTATTCTTTCATTCTGATGTTCTTAGATTGTCAGACAACCTTTCATAATAGTATGTCTTCTTTTTTTTCTTTTTCCTGACAATACCGGAGTCGATAAAGAGACAGAGCATTGGCACACACTTTTAACTAAAGCCGGATTGATGACTAATGGTTTGGACCTTTGAGCGTATGTGAAGAGAAGACTCCCGGCTGTCGGAGCAGACAGAACAGAATGAGGAAGTGGAACACCAGCGCCCACATTCAACAAGTCTGACAAGGACAGTGTAGTTATTTTCCCAGCGGCCGCTGAAAAAGAGGCAGGAATGCACCCAGGACGGGTCACAGGTCACACACACACCTTCTCATGCAATCATCAAACTGTGCTAATAGCACACCTGACCTCCAGACTGATACACAACTCAAATGGAAATAATAGGGAAAAAAAATCAGAGAACTCCATCCTTTGTAGAAGCCACAATTCTAAGGAAAACTTGAGGTCAAGAAGCTCAAAAACAGCACGGCTTCTGTACTGGGAACAGATGACTGGGCAGATTTATCACCGATGGGCGCAGTTGATCTTTGCTCACGAAAGGGATCATGAAAAGGAGGCAGAGAAGGCCTCATATTTCATCTCTGTCTGGATAAATACCAGGTCTTGGCATTAAAAACTCGACCAAAAACAAACAAACCGACCAGTGAAACGGTCACCGCTGGCAGTGACACTGTGATGTGTGACTAATAAGCATACGCAGACGGGAAACAGCTTAAATAACACATAGGCTCTCCCTCCCACACACTTGTGAACACACTTACTTCCTAACGAAACCCCTGCTCATCCTCAGTCAGGCTGGGTCGGTGGTTATTTATTGGCAGTCTTTGCCGAGCGCTACTGTGAGCATGGCAGTTTGGGGGTGGGTGGGGGGGATGAGGGGAATTTACCCAGCTTAGCTCGTCTTCATCCCTGTGATCTGCATCCAGAGTATTCTGTGGACAACTGCCGTTTAAAACTCATTTGACAACATCTGATCCTCACTGGCACAAACATGCTACCGGCACCTGCACCGGTCTCCTGGTGGACGCATCCGGAATAAGCGACAGTGACAGCAGATTCCAGAGGTGGCCAGCGCTGCGGGATCTGGCTTTAAGCCTCTGATCAGCCACAGTCGGGTTTATATTAGCTCAGCTGGCTGCATATGTGGCATACTCGCTCCCTGGCGTCACGTGGAATCACAGAGCAACAAAAAGAAAGCCTGGGCAAAGAGTCTAAGCTTAATGTGACATGACATTCAGATGTGTTCATACACCGCGATGAGTCCAGCCAGTCTCTGACGCAAGCTCCACAGCCTTTCTGAATACTAAAACAAGAGTAACAATCTGCTAACTGGTCCTGTGAAAAGGAGTTCCACCAGGAAGCAAAGCAGAGTCGCTGGATCTCGTCACAGACAGCTGCCTGATCACTTTGAAGATAAAAGCAGAGTGGCTGAAGTGAAAGGAAAAGGCACACTAATGCGGAATGGCAGAGGTGCTATCCCTCGTGTTTTCCACAGCTTACAGATCTCTCGTTATGCCACTCTGTCGTACCTAAACTGGTCGTAAGAAAAAGGAGCACATGTACATCCAGGGCAGCTCTCTTCCCTTTTAACTGCCGTGCATCTCCTTTTTTTTTTGTTGTCAAACGCTGCTTCAACAGTATTGATCATTTGCGCAGGCGAAAGTTGTCAAACAGCAACATCAAAATTTTCCCTCTCACACCGAGTGTTGAGGGAAGCGTCTGCGTTTCCTGGAGATGTGCCAGCATTGGCTGGCTGCTCTCTGACGCCACCAAATCTGCAACAGAGTCACAAACTGAAAATCAGCCAGCTGATGAATTGATTCATACCAATCAGACAGGAAGGAGATAGAACTGAGTTCATTAAAGGAGTTTGTCACCAATCTGGTCCATTAACTTCCCAGACACAGTTGATGAATCCTGCACAACACATTAAGTAAGAAAAAGATTATTTCAATTCAGCAGATCCTAACAACGGGCAGAAAGGAACACAGAAATTTGGCCTTTTGTAAAAGAAATGAAGTGTCTCTTTCTCTATATGTGGACAGATACATGTAGGAAAACATGACAGCAAGGTGAGATGAAGCTTTTAAGATGTCTAAGAGGTAAAAGTCTAAAAGAGCTGCTCAAGAGAGAGGAAGAACAAGCTGTTTTTTTCCTGTCGTCAAAGGCAGAGAACAGGGCAGTCAGCGAGTAAGACAGGAGGAGCAACGATAAAACATTAACTTACATGAGATTTCCAAATCAGTGTGGTGTGTGGACTCAGAGGACGTCTGGGAAAATAAAGCTTGGGACAAGAAACAAGGGGGTGGTGGAAAGGACAGAGGAGGAGGGAGGGACACGACAATCAAAATCAAATCAGATGCCACTAACAGGAGGACACCAACAGATAAGACAACTTTGGGTAGATTTCCGCTACAAAGAGCCAGAGAATCTTAATAAAGTTCTCTGTAGGAGCACAGGGGATCTTGGAGAGAGCTCGCTGTTCTCTCGCTCTGCTGCGTCACGCCACCAACGTCCTGATGTATAATTAAATGACCTGTTTATATTTGATAAAGGCAACGCAGAAGCAAGTTCAGAGGAATCCTGCCAGAACAGCTGCTGGGCACCAAAGGGCAATGCAACCGGACAAGGTTAAGTGGGGAGACGCACGGAAACAAACATCCAGCAGCAGGCGAGCGCAACACGACGCTGCGTGTTTCTGTTTCCATATGCAGACCAGCCGGTCGGGAACAGACCTTCTTTTCTAGCAGAGTTTGAACAGATTTACGAGTTCTGCATTAAACGAAGGAACAAAGGGCTTCTTTTAGCAGGACTGCAGCCAACAACGTTACATGCTGATTAATGTTTGAACAAGCCAGGGTGAGAAACGGCAGAAAATTACCGCCATTCCATGATGACAGGACGCTTAAAATTGAAAAAGAATGGACTTAAAGTGAGCCATGAAGGGTTAGAGGTGATAGAAAAAAACAGGAGCTACCGAGATTGAAACCAAAGGTAAGGATGAAGCAAGGAAACCACCAAGCAACAGTAAGAGAAGCAAAAATGCCATCAGTCAGGATTTTTAAAGCCCAACAAGTCCAGTTTGCTACTGAAGCACAAAAAAAAAATGTTCCTACACACAAAGCAGCACTCCTTTACACGTACTCAGAGAATATAACATCAGTGCTGACATTATCCAGCAAATCCAAACACCTGTGGACACACAAATAAAAGTTCCTGGAATGATAAGCTAGCTTTAGCAAAAAAAAAGAGAAAAAAGAAAAAAAAAAAAACTTGAAATGTTATGAAGGGATTTGATGAACTTTTCAGGAAATGTTGACAATAGACAGAAGATCTGGTTTTGTGACTCAGACCTTCGAACTTCCAAAGGTCACAGTATGAGGCGACATCAGCGGCCTAGTGCAGGTGGACATTCCAGGGGGTTTTCCAGCTGTTTTCTGTAAATGTTTCGTTTTAAAACCCTTTAGGGTTTGCTGGTTTCTCACATTAAGATTTTTTATGTCACCTAGCGTTCAATTGTGTGTTTGGGTGCTGTAATGATCAAATCAATCCAGATGCTCCAGAACACGGAGATCCTGACCAGCTGCGGAGAACATCTGGAAGCCATTTTATTTTCCTCCTGTGAAATGCAACGGTACTAGTTTTGTTGCTTTTAGGGCCATTGCCGCTCAGGGGAAAGGCCAGGTCACATGACCTCAGCAGCGCTAGCCAAAGGGAAACTCTATAAGGACGCTAAGCCTCCCTCTCATGTGTCAATGTAAAATTCAACACGCATCGCCTAGAGATTCCTGTAAATGCTTTAGGAAACAGTTGAAACATGAGTGCTGACATCACCGTCGCCGGAGCTAGTTTAAAGACAGAAAATCAATTGAGGGAAATGAGCCCAAATCTATACATCTATAGGTTTTCTTTCCCATATTCCGTGAAGACAAGACACTCAAACGGAGCGATTATTACAGTGTGAGAAAAAAAAAATCCAGGTTATTTTGTCAATAAGTTGGTTACAGTTGGTTACTGCTGCTGAGGCCCCTCAGTCAGGGGAAAACCTGCTTGGGTTTAATTTGGCTCCCTTTTTTTAACCCTGAAGGTCTCTCTGAGCACCGACAAGACATCTGAACAATGACGAAGCCGAAGCTACGCTAAGATTAGCATCATGTCATGTTAAAACATAGTTTGAATGAAAAAAAAAGAATATCAGAAAAGTATTAACTATAAAATTCAAAATGACTTAAAAATGAAAAAGAAAACACAATATTACAGGAATATACTTTTATTATTATGCAGTAATTAATTCTAGTTTTGAGAAGGTTTGAAATAGATAAAACATAAATTTGAAAAAGATGTAAATATTCATTGTGATCAAATAGAAAAAGATGGTAAATGGAAAGTTGCTGACAGGTAATAAGACATATAAAATCTTATTCATGCATTTGGTAATATCTTTACATGCAAATGGACCTCCATCTGCATTGTAAAATAATATGATTATAAAACAGAGTACAATATAAAATGACCAAAATCCATATTAAGGGCTGTAAAAATGTATAAGTGTGATTTAAAAAAGAAGCAAGACTACAGGTCTGTCACAGCAAAGAAAATTCAACACAAGCTTATTGAAAAGCCTGCTGGTGGGCTGAAAACACACATTCCTAAATGGTGATACTGGGAATGGCCTTCAGTCCACCAGCTAATCTCACTGGTCAGAGCTCTTACTTGCTGCTCTTGTGCCTCTGGCTTTTTGAGGAAGGTTAGCAGGATTTTAGCTGAGCTAAGTCATGGAGCCACCTTGGACACAAGCTTTGGTTCAAACGCTCACCGACGCGTCTCCACTGGCTGACTGAACCACTGACGGAGATGTTACGTTCTCATTACACACAACACTGAGGCTGTTTTTGCATCAAATCTCTTCTTCCAGTATGTTTGCTTCTTTCAGGAACGTTTTTTCCCCTCTCTGCCTATCTCATATAGTACGTTCTGTATCATGAGGTCGCTTTAACGTTGAGGCCAACTGTGAAGGTTTATTTACAGTTCTCTTTTCATCTTCTATGGAGATTGTTTGAAGCAACCAGACAAGCTTCAAACCAGAGGGGAGAAGCCGTCTGCTGCTGCTATGTTGCGTGAAGAATGTCTAATGAGAACTGATGGCGTAATTACGAGCTTGGGTGTGTGTGTGCAGTTGTGGCGTGTTGTGTTGTCTCTTCTCATCACTCCATCAGACCCCTCTCTCTCCCCCTATGTCAGATGTTTGTCTGCCAATTAGTCCTAGCACAGAGAGTGACAAGCGCTCATGCATAAAGGCAAGAGAAAATAATTTCCCCACCTTGGAAAGCTGCTGCAGCTATTTTTGTGAGCGTTTATGAGTCATTATTGTACAAATTTCTCCACTGACCAGGCTTTAAACTGGTGTTGGAGTTTGGATAATTCATCATTATTTTTAATTACCCTGTCTGGGGAAAAAAAAAAAAAGAAGAGCGTTTTGACTTTGAGCTAGGGACGGCAGAGGCGGCCAGTGCTTAGGAAGTCACAAAGACGTCAGTGAATTGCAGGACATGGAGAATAATATGCATGTGTGAAAAAGCAACAGAGCAGCGGGAGAGGAGGAAACCCCATCAAAATAGACCCCAGCAGGAATACAAAAAAGCAGAAAAGGAAGTGAAAAGAAAGCAGACAAACAGCACCTTCATCACATTTGCAGCCATTCAGACATCAGAGAACAAAGCAACCACATCTGTACAGAAGTAGAAGTGGAAGTGGATGTGTGTGTGTGTGTGTCTAGGGCCAGGCTTTACCATCCAAACCCTACAGACTGCAGGAGTGACCCCTCAGCCCATCACCTTCTCAAAAACAGAAAAGTGATGGAAGCTTCATTAAAAAAGGCCCAAAACCCTCTGTTAACAGCTTTTAAACATTTATGAGACCTGGATTTAGTTAAGATGTCAATGTGAATTTTTCAAAGTAGCCCATAATGTTATAATGTGCCAGTTAAGTTAGCAGCTTCTGTCGTTTGGCTAAAAAAACTACCGGGCGTCACCGCTGCAGCGGACTCACTGCTGGGGGATCCAATTTCATCTGACACAGACAAGGAGGGGGGTGGTTCTGATTGGCATAGACATTCTTTCTGTTAGGCTGAGCTGGACTTAGGAGAAATACACCAGAGCCTTTGTAAAAAGATTGGTTAAGGTCCACTCACTTTGCATACAGAGACCATCGGTACAGTTCTGGGACTGCAGAACCAGCCCTTCGCAGTCCTTGCCTCCGTTTTTAGGCGCCGGGTTGTTGCAGTCTCTTTTCCTCCACTGTGTGCACTCTGTCCCGCAGGCTGACCACACGGTCCAGTCTGTCCACTCGCCGTCCACTGCAGCAGAAGAAGAAGAGGAATGACAGCCAGAATTAACAACCTCAGAGCTGGTTTACGCGCGAGCAAAGCGACTCACCCGTGCACAGAGTGGTGCAGGTCAGTTTCTGGATGGCCTGTCCATCACAGGGCAGCCCCCCGTTGAGAGGGGCCGGATTGGTGCAGCTGCGGGTTCGCTTCTGGAAGCCACGCCCACAACGGCTGTTACACACCGACCACTCAGTCCACGTCGACCAACCGCCGTTGACTGTGGCAATAGAAAATTATTTTATCAATCACTACATTCACACACTGAGTACCAGCCATGCAATCATGTTAGGTCACATAAGCTACACTCAAGACGAGATTCAGGACCCGGGCTACCAGCTGGACTGGCTACACGCTGCTAACCCACCTGCTCACTCAAAGTGGACAAATGGCTGACTTTATTGATGCTTAACTTTACGAGGCTACTTTTCTTGATGGAGTCAGTATGAGTTTTGCAGATGGTGGGAGGATAGGTTGTCAAAGTTTAGTGCAAACAGCTGGATTTCCCTGCACAGTAATCACCTACGCACGTGCACACGCCCACCACATACACATACCCACATGCTGCAGCTACTGTAGCCTAGTTATTCACACTGTGTTCACATGCTGTCATGCCATGTGCAAATTAACTAACCCTGAACTGTCGTCGGAGATGAAAACAAAGCAGCAGCTCCTCGATTAAAAAATTCTGAGCACCGAGAACTTGATCTAAAACTGACTGCAGACATGTACAGTGTCTACACGCGGATGCTACATTTCCTCTTTTTACACAAAGGAGGCACCGCAATGTTGAGGCTGGGGGAAGAGAAAGACGAGAGAAACCTCGTATGAAGGTGGAGATTGTTTGAGGCGAGACCATCTGCATGTGATGTTCAGTCCATTAGCTTTATATTAACAAGCTAACCAAACCCCCGCCTTTTGTACCCCCCGCCGTGTGTTTTCTTTTTCTGTTTCCTTCCACCATCCTGCCCAGAAGTGTGGCGTCTCGTCATTTTTCTTCAGATAACGACTGAGGCAGAACTTCAGTTGTAAGCACGAGGCAACCGCATAGCCTGCTTCGAGATCTTCTGGCTCCTGCAGATTTCCACGGGATTTTGGGATTTGGACATTTTGATGATACAGGGTAAAATAAACTGTGTGATTCCAAGGGGAAGGTTTAATACTAGCAAAGGCTGCAATTTTTAAAAGTAAACTATAATACAGCATTTTCTTCTGGTTTCCAAAGTCTTGGCAGTGAATAAGTACTACAGAACATGTTTGTTACAGCTGATATCAGGGTGAACGTGAGTATTGCTGTTTCCGTTCCTCCCTGAAAGCTTCCATCTGAGGCCGGTCCATTTCCCGCTGCTCATGTTTCCTCCTTTTTCCTGATACTATTTCACCTTGTCAACAATGTCAGCTATCCCCGGGGATTGAATCGTTTCTCTGGGACAATAGACTGGTAGAATGATATATTAAATAGAACTAGTGTGTGTGTGTGTGTGTGTGTGTGTGTGTGTGTGTGTGTAATTAAAATGTTCCTGTTGTCTTCAAATGAAAGAGAAGAACATGAAAGCACATGTGGCCTCTTTCCCCCCATTATTTCTGTCTTGGTTCAGCTAAAATGACAAGTATACTCTTTTTTGAACACACATTCTGAAGGGAGCCAAAGGCTGCTGCTGTTATTGTGCCATATGCTGCACTACTGGTGCACTAGTGGTCTGGTTCTTGGCTGGACAAGCAAACAATTAGCTTTTTCTAATCTCAAGCTTGAGCCATGAGTGGTGGGTTATTAATTGGCTTAGGTCAAATGTGATGTGGGCGATACCAGGCATCAGGACATATAAACACACACTCAGGGTTGGAGAAAGGTTTCCACACTCACCATAAACAATAACTGTCGCCGTGGTGCTCCGCCTTTTGGCTACAATGTTCTTCGCCACGCAGGTGTAGTTAGCCGTGTCGGAGAGGCGCGCCTGCTTGATGATCAGGTTGTGGTCGATGGTGATGTAGAAATTCCTGTCCTCTGCTGGATCAATGATCTCCTCGTTCTTCAGCCACTCCACCTGCGATGCAGCAAAAAGTTAATATATAGTTTTGTTGGCTGATTCAGCTCTAGAGTCATATCTGATTCTTTTGGGTGGCAGAGCAAGAAACAATCATATTTATGAGTTTAATCACATTTCCTGTGTGCTGTATTTACTGGCGTGAAGCTCATAAATTCAGCCTGGCCCAGCTTTACAGGAGGCACATAAATGTCGAGGCCCGCTGTTGCTTAATTTCCTTTCCCCTGAGCATTAGGAAATGGAAATGCGCAGCTGAGAAAGAAGCAAATTTGCTTGTATTGTTCGCTTTCCTGCCTGCTGAGGCGCCTCTATCTGATCTTTGGTCAACAGGCTCGCGGTTCCTCTGAATTTTCAATTTTAAGTGAGATGTTGTGTGACCTTTCGGTTTCCATTAGAAAGAAAAGGTCACGACGAAGGGAAAATCACATATGGGCTGGGAAGAGGTGGTTGTGCCACTATTTGCTTCTGGCTGATGCAGAGAAACGCACACAAACTCAGATATCTGCTGTGAAAGCAGCTGTATAAAGACAATAAAGGCATGTTCTAGGGTTAAAACAAATACTCATTTCCTTTATTCCAAGAGTGTTTAAGATGACTGCAAGGGTTTTATCCAAAGAGGTCAGAAAAACAGATGAGTATTTAACATATAAATTGTCTATTTTGCAGCAGACGTCAAATTTAAAAGTCTAGTAAAACACAAGCCAGTAAAAATGCTCACTTCTTCCCTTCCTTTCTCCCCTTCTCATTCCTTTGTTCCATTGTCCCTTCATCCCTCCCTTTTTTAATCCCTTCCTTCCTTCCTAACTTGAGTTAACTGGAGTTTAACAGGAGTTAACAGGAGTTAACAGGACTTCTGTAGCGGGCTGATGAGGAATTAGTGAACTCCTGATTAGAGTCTGTTGGTGGTTGATGATGCCTGATGGAGACACAGGAGGGACTGATGGACATTCTCTGGGAGAGAATGTATGTACAGAGAGCCTGCATACAGAGGTGAAGGTGCCGCTGCATCATTAGCCACAGCTGATGGAGCTGTGTGTGTGTGTGTGTGTGTGTGTGTGTGTGTGTGTGTGTGTGTGTATGGCTGTAATTTTCAAATCTTACAACTAGAAAAAAAAGAAACCCAAAAACGTTCAAACGTTTTGTTCTAGTCAACAAGAAATCAAAGAGATTAAAGTGTTGTCTGATCAAACACAGGCCAGCTTTGTCCCTTTCCAGCGTGGTGACTCCAGCATCACTTCGGTTGTAGACAGATTTCACAGTCGCTTTCTACGAAAGCCAGCTTTCAACAGATGTCGACTGTCTCACACACTAAAGGCGAAAATGATCAGGCGAAAGCGTGAGCTTGGGAGCATCTGTGTGTATATTTGTGATCGAAACGCTTGGCCAAACGCGCAGGATCAAAGTTGCACTGGGTGCAGGTATTCGCTCTCGATTCTTGTGTTTAGAAGCCGCGCAAACTGTTTTGCAACGCGACGCTCTGCCACATATCTGGGACAACGGCCTGACTGTGGAGTCTCAGTGTGTGTTTGTCACAAAATATCTGTTTGTTGCCGAAGATCTGTGACAAACATGAAAATGCGTCATGCTTTGTAGAGCCGCTGCGATGCGTCACACTGGGGTCAATGGAATCTGCTGCTGAGGCATGATAATATTTTTGTAGGAGGGAAATCAGACCTTGTGTGTGTGTGCGTGTGTGATCCATATGTGGATCACTGAAGTGTTAACGCCGTCACTAAGGATTATCCTCTTGATTAGATGTATTATCTGGAGTGCAGATGAGTGGGTTAAAGAGCTGCTGCTGCCATTAATCTCCCTTTGTGTGGGCAGCATGTTTTAATAAACCCTGCCCTCTTCCCAAACGCCCCAACCACCCTGTCCATCAAGACGCAAAGGAGTTTTACAGGAAAATGAAGGGAAATATTTTAAATGCCACAAAAGGAAAATTCCTCTTCTGTTCAGACCACTTAGAAACAACAAACAGCTGCTTTATTTGCAGTTTGAAGCACAAAACCCTTGGCAGAAGCTAGCCTCAGTGAGCCAAGATGATGTTCATTACCCTTTCATTTAAATTGTAATTAAACTTAATTGAATTTTTTTCTTTTTGCATATAAATTTCGCATTCCTTGCTCCTCATTTCACAGAGCAATGGATTGTTGAAAAAAAAGGTAGCGATGTACGTCTGGCAGATGTGCCACAGACATTAATATTGGCTCTGACTGGCACCTCGAGAGCCATCTCTGTAATTGGCATGCTAGCTCCCTTTATTAAACGCTCACCCATGCATGCACACACGCACACACACACACACACACACACACACACACACACACACACACACACTATCCACTGCCTGATGTAGAGATCAGGCAGAATGCTACAAGCCAACTCAGTTCTCAGGAGCCTCCAGTCAGCAGAAAAAAAGTGGGGGTAGATAATAAAAGACAAAGGAGAGGAGGAGGAGACTAAGACAAAAATGTGAGGAGAAGAATAATTAATAGTGGAGGGTATAGATAAACCTGATCAGATGGAGGAAAACACCTTTGGAGGAGGGAGAGAGATCGAGAAAGAAAAAGAAAGACGAATGTTGACAGAGCAGACATCCATCTTTCTGTTGCTGCCATCAGTTTTCTTGACACAGTCGTAGACAAAAGTGTGTGTGTGTTTACCAAAAGATAACACACACACGCACGCACGCACACACTATCCACTGCCTGATGTGTAGATAAGCTGAAAAGTAATCGAGCTATTTATTAGTGCAATAACAGAGGCTATTAGTGGTTAATCAACAATCTTCAAACTCAATTGAGGAGAGCTAATAGAAATATAATCCAACAGTGCACATGAATATAATAACGACCGTCTGGCTGCGTGTGAGTTGATATCAGACGTACAATTAGCTCACAGTGAGAAGACGAACAAATGGCAATAAAACAAAAAAAAAAAAACAAAAAAGAGAAAAACAACCAGGCAAATCACACACAGACAAACAAACGAGCAAATCACACACACATTAAGGATTGTTGAAAATGGCTTTCGACTCATTCACACTATGCTCTGCTCTGACAGCCATGCTTCAAGCAGCCATATGTCCTGGTGCTTCTGGTGGCTTCGGTGGTGATTAGGACGGTGCTGCTGCCCACTGCCACCTTTGGGAGTTCCCACACCACCACAGCACAGGACTGGGCAGACTGGGCAGCTTGTGTGGGTTAAAGAAAAGGTCAGATGTGTGATGATGGTGAAGTGTCTGTGTAGTCAAATATGCTGGTGTGGGATTTCAGAGGCCCTGACAGCTTAATTAACTAGATCTAGGCAGGTGACATAAAGATCCCGTTAGCCACACTGACATAAAGAGGTCATCTGCAGGAACTGTCCCGCTCTGGCGCTTTGTCTAAGGCTGTTTTAGTGACTTTCCCTTGTACTATTTTATTGTTTTCATCCTCCCATAAAAACAGAACAGGAAACGGGAATTTATTCAAAATAAAGATGTCAAGATGGGAAGACGACAGAAGAGGCAGTGAAAGAGGAGGAGAAGAACACTACAAATCACAGGCAAAACACAGCAGAGGGAAGCAAAGTGATTCCTCCAACCGGATGCTTCGTGGCCATATCCACAGGCATCAGAGACAGAAGTAGCACAGACGTTTGGACAGGACAGGCGCTACTTCAGGGTTTTTGACACTGCTTTTTTTTCTCTCAGAAGCTCCTTTTTGCAAAAATCAAATGCTACAGTACCTCAGGACAGCGTTCCTCTAGTTTCTGCACATCCATCGGTTTTACCAATGTTTTTCAATAAAAACTCAAAGTGTCAGCAGTAAAAACTCTAGTTATATGTTTAAAAAAAAACCAAAAAACCCCAATAATTTAATAAAGCAACAAGAGAAACTGGACTGGGAGTATTCTTAGAGATCTGGTACACACAAAATACGTGATTAATGATTTAAAGACTTTAATCTGGTGTGTAAGAATTCCCAAATGTGAGCTGGAGTGTGAGGACGTGCTCTCCAAGGTGTCCCGTGCAGACAGATCTGGGACGCCAGAGGACACCCAGTTGGACTGGGACAGGCCTATCGGGTCCTATTTATAACCCACCACTGCTCTGTACATGGGTGCGCTCCTGCTGAGTGAGGCAAGGTACGGTGCGCACACACACACACAGGTTTATTATTTCAGCCAATGCTATTTTTTTTTTTTTACGGGAGTGCTTTTGTTGCTTCCTTACATTTGTTTTCCAAGATTTACTGCATGTTCTTTCAAAGACAGGTGATAATTTGTTACTCTAACATGTTCTAGAAGTTAATGGTCTCCGTTCTGCAGTGTAAGCTTACCAACGGGCAAAAGTAAAGCATGAAAGACAAAAAGGGCAAACAAGCAGAAGCAGGTGAAATTGGGGTGAAGTAAGTTGCTCCGCATCAAAGGAGGTCACAGATGGGCTGAGCAGCAAGAGTGGTAGCTTGTCCACACGTGCATGTCCTTGTGCTTCTATTTTGTGAGGACTTTCATAGGCATAATGTATTACTCACTCCCTTAACCTAACCGAAACCATCTCAACTAACCTCTTAACCCTTATCCTAAATCTAACCCCAACCCAAACCACCTTTGGAGACAGAGAGCAACAGCACAACAGAAAAAAGCAGGAGAAAATGGAATGAGGAGTTGAAGAACACTGATGAAGAAATGAAGGGATTTGGAATGTCCATGAGAGCTTGACCGTTACTGGGGGGACAAAAGATGGATGAGGAGTAAGACAAAGGTTCTGAATGGGGAGAAAAGACAGAAGTTAGGGAAGATATACCGCAGTAATCTAAAGAAAAACACCTGGGAGAAGACGTGGGAAGTAAGAGTCCTGCAAGGAAAAGAGAGGAGAGAAGGAATCAAACAAAAAACTAGCAGTTTCAATGTCTGCCACTCAGCTGCCTGTCCTGACACAAAATGAGAAAAATGCTCCTAAACAACAAACTCAAAGAGGAAATCAAAGGAATATTCTTTTAATTGCCCATTTCTGGTTGCATCTAGCCTGACAGGTCACATCTGACATAAGGAAGATGGAGAAAATAAGAGTAAATTAACGAGCTGGGTTCTTCAGGGGTAAAAATAGATGATGTGATGGCAGCAGTCACAGAGAAGATGAAAAAATTGTAAAGATGACAGTTTGGGGTGAGAGCGTTGGCAGAAAATAGAAAAATAAGACTCCAAGCTCAAATCTGGAGAGGAAGAGGCAGGAGAGGAACGTCCAAATCCACTCAACAGCTCAGGGGAGGGGTCGAGGGGGGGGCTACGTACATCTGCAAAAGGTCGCGCCCCAAATCCCAAATTGAACATGTGCACGGGTACCTCTGCAGACCGACTTCCGCTGCCCCCTCCTGACAGGAAGAAATCATTTACTGCATGAACCAAACAAGCGCTCTCGGGTAAATTTAGCGGAGTCTCGTCTGAAGGACGACTGTGAGTCAGCCTGGACGTGACTGACAGCCTGTGAAGTGACAGACCCCCGCCCGCTTGTGGGTCAGAGCAGTGGAAACCTGTTCTCTTCAAGGCTAAAGCCCTTGGTGACTTTTTTAACGTCGCCTATGGCAACAACAAAAGAGGGCAAGGAAGGAGTCACGCAAACATCGTGGAAACTTCCTAGTTGGAAACCACGATGGTGTGCAGTTGTTGCAAGCCAACAATCACCCTCCCCAATGAGGGAGAGTAAATTGTGTCTTAAAATCGTTGCATTAAAATCGCTTTAGGTGAATTTTTTCTTAAAGTCAAACTTTGATATGAGGAAAAGGAGAGTTTGCTCTGTATTTGTTTCCACTGAGCTGCTCTGACCTCCTTTGTCTAGTCCTCTCCCCTCATCCTGTCTGAATTGATCCGAGTTGTCAAGGACCTGTGCACAACTCCGCACCTGAAAGGGTATCTGCAGAGTCACCGGGCAACCTGATTTTCCCACTTACACAAACGGAAGGAGGAAAAGCCAGACCATAACATAGTGCTCCTCGATACGGGTGCTAGCGGTAATTTGCTTTCGTGCGTGTGCGTCTGCCAGCTGATTCAGTGTGTAGGAGTGCTGATGACACTACATAATCATTAAAGCATGGAGGCTCTGAGCTGATTGGGGGCACGCTAATCCTTTTTAATTGACTCTCTAATTCTCTGGTGTTATGAAAACCACCCAATAACAAAATCAGCTTTGCTTTATTAGCCGGGTCAGCCGAACTACTGCAGACGTTCCCATTTGTTAGCAACATCTGGCCAACGGCTGCATCGCTCTAGAGTCTGATTCTGGGCAATAGTTGCATTCAGTCGGGAGAATCTAGCCTGGAACTTGTTTGCAGGGATATTTTTGTGTACACGAACATTGTTGCTAGGACACCAAGCAACAAATAAGCATATCAGAACCATCACAAACAATAATATCACTTCAACTTCAAGTGTATTTTAACAAACTACTAATGCACATGCACGAACAGGCACT
>CAAE01014999.1:250073-284095 GCA_000180735.1 Tetraodon nigroviridis
TTTTCCAAAGAGTGATGCAGGGTTTATATAGCTGGCGCTGGAAAGTTGAGAATGTTTAGCTTTCACAGGTTTTCTGTCAGTTGTCGAAAAAAAAAAGAAAAAAGAAAAGAAAGAAATCTCTCAGCAAATTGTTCTTGTCACACAGACGGTTCACACGCTAAACACAGGCTGCTTTGTAGCATGCTCTGGCCTTTGAATGCTAAACACAAAAAACATACTTTCATCCTACGGAGACATGCCGTGGCGCTGGGGGTGTCAGCCATAATCAAGACAATGAATGATTCACGCTAATGGTCGTCATGCTGCGCCGGGTGACAGCATCACAAAGTAGCGCAGGATGCACAGCAATTTTCTGCACAAAACGGTTAAACGAGTTCGACTGCTTTTATTTTGGGGAAAAACATTTTTTTTTTTTTACATAGCTAGTTTCAAGACAATTAGCCCGACATCAATATCAGAGCAACATGATGGATGGAGGGAAAAAGTCATGAAAGACATGAATGAAATCTTGTAGGTGGATCTCTTAATGGCTGTTTTTAACTGGACATTATATATTTTTTTTAAAAACCTACATCAAAGGGCATGCTAACCTCTAAACTGTACGTCTCTGACTTTTCCCTCCTAGAAGCAGAGCTCAGCACATGTTCAGGCCATTAGAGAGGTGGGGAGAAAATATGGTCATCTGAGAAGAGAAGCCGCGTTAGCAGGACTTAGCAGGTGCTTCATTTATGGCACTGATGGATTGCTAACTAAGAACATGTGCAGCAGATGAAGTGCAAAAGAGGGAAAACAACTTTTTTTTCCATCCTCTATCCAGCCTGCTCCTCGAATGTTTGCGATTGGCTCTGGAGCAGCAGCATGATCACACTCAAAAATTCAATCATCCTTTCACAAAACATGCACACGCATTTTGAAACACTGTAATCAGGTTGTGTTGTTTTTGTGTGTGTGTGTGGGGGGGGGATGGGTTGAATGTGAGAATGGATGTAAGGATGATTGATGGACTGATGACGGTGGTGATAAATCTGATCTTAGTACAGCAGAGGTTGGTTGTAGCTTACAGAAAAATGTTTGACTTTAGAAAGTTTGATGGTCACAGTCTGGTGAAAGCGTCTCTGGAAGACGGATGCCCTCCCCTCCGTCCTTTGGGTTTAAAAAACAGACAAAACTCACTAGAGGGCGTGCAAATGTCTGCGTGTCCGTGTTTGTCCGTGTGTGTATGTGTGCTGTCCTTGTGTCCTGGTTCCGAACGTGCTGTTAATCACTTTATCTGCCCGCTGCGCTGTGTGCAGACACACAGATACTAGAACATTTTTAACGGCCAAACAGCCGAAGCAGCTCCTCCATCAAGACTCCCTCTGACAGACACAGAGGGAGGCGAAGGAGAGCCAGGCTAACAAGTGAAAGGGAGATGAAAAAACTGAAGGCAAACGACCGGCAGAAGCGCGTGGTGACTGCATATGGTCTGGATTGTTCTAGGATATCACTTTAAAATTACATCTTCTTGATCATGATCTCAGTCATAATCCCAAATACACAGAGGGAGGTAAAAAAAGTAAAGATTTAGCCTTATAAATAATTCACTCATACACAGAAAGTTTAGAATCTTCCATCGTGGTCACCCCTAGACCCTCCAGGGCTTTATTACCAGCCTGTTTAAGTCAGCTCGTTTGCTGAATAGTTGATTTTTGTGCTCCAGGTGGTAGATTTGTAAAAAATATTATAGATAAGGCTTCATATCTTAGTTCTGAATAGGAAAAGTGTGGCAATGCAGACATCTCACCGTGTGGATGTGATTTCATTTGAATGCATTTCAATGCTAAATGACAGAAACATCGCATGTTATTGACCTGATAAGCACAAGTCACTGTTTCCTCCTTATTTATATGTGATTTTTGTCAGAAAAGCTACATTACCTCTGTTCTCATTGCCAAGCTGTGAAATAACAACCCTTTTTAAGTATCAAACAGCAAATGAGATTAACAGAAAAAAGGTGCTTAATGTGTATTCCCTAACAGTAGTTTCCATAGAGACCAGCCTTCATATGTACACATTATGACTGTTGGGAATGAGAAGTCGGCAGCGCCTGAGCTGGCTTGACTGTTTCTCAGTAGTGAAAACGTATGCTGTCATTTACATTTTAGTTCTTATTTCCTTATTTCACCGAGAGGGATCTGAAGAGATGGATCTGTTACCTCTCATCTTCCTCTTTAATCTTCTGCGTGAAATCTCAGCTGTTTTCTACCCTAAATGACAGCATCCAAAACCACATGATTTCATACCCAGTGGTGCAAAAGGGTGAGTAGCGGACGTTCCCAGATCAGGCGAATGTTTGCTGGCGTGAGTGAGCAACAGCTAACAGCGCCCATTAACCCTGATCCCATTCCTCCACGCGACCTGAGGGACACTTGATGTCACACATATTGGCGTTAACATGATACACCCCACAGTTTAAATGGTCTGAGAAAATCTTTGTAACTTATTTTGTCAGCAAGTTATTTAAAGACGGAAAAAAACCCACTGGAAATTAGGCAACAGAGTTAAATTAAAGCATTGACAAGCTATCTGAAGCTACTGTTGTCAATCTTCACATTTGCAGCCGCTGTTCTGCTTTTAAGATAACATCCACTAAAAAGACATTTCTAATTTTTGCAGATTAACTGAAAGCCGGGGTTTCATTTCACACAATAATTATCAGATATCTTGTATGGCACAATATTTGTTGCGCAAGTTATGTAAGGACAGGAAGTACTGCTGAGGCTGAATAATATCTTCATAATGCAGTCTATCCCTCTGGGGACAGCAGCCTAAACAGAGCATGATGGTTCATTATGGGAGTAATCACCCACAGCTTTGGTCCTAAATTCACCACATGGCTACCCACACAGAGCACATGTGTACGGGCAGACCAAAAAGACAAAACAAATGTGGGGGCAAGTTGGGACACAAAAAGTTCCAGCTTCTAGTTAGGCTGGGCTGGGACCTGGAGGGGCTTCGGGTCGAGGTTTGGTTGCAGACCATAGACGGAAAGATGTTGGTAAAAATTAAATCTAAGTGTATTTGTATAGCACTTTTTATACCTAAAAAGCAACACAAAAAAGAAAAAAAAAAGAGGCTTGGCACTAGGAGGCCGGAAACACAACCTAGCGGGCCAGGAGAAGATGCCCAGCCCTGGGAAGTGCCACTCCAAGGACCCTCACTACCAGGACAGCTAATGCTGAGGGTGGCGCCCCCAACTGACGAGACCAGGCAAGGCTCCTTGACACAAAGGGCCCACATCCTGAGAAAACCACTGACACTAAAATGAGATAATAAGAGTAATTCTTTGTCTATGTTGGGTCACGAGGCCGTGATGATTTGTAGAGCTCGTGCAGCAGTTAAGGAGCGGGACCATCCATTTGTCAAGTGAGCCGTCAAAAGTTACCTTGTGGAGCAGCTCCATCAAGCCACGGCGCAAAGTCTGTGCAATTCTGTTCAATCCCTGGAAGACCCTCTGTTTGTGAAGTCAAAGGAAGCACAAACACGGATAAAGAATGCCTGTGGGGATTACGTGCACAGGAGAGAAGGGACAGCTGCGTCCCAAATGTACACGCTAACCCCAACAATAGTCACAACCCAGCCAACAACTGCAGGCCGACCAGGGTGGGTAAACGGCTTTCTTGATCGTTAGCTTGTGTTACGTAAGCTCTACTTTTCTCCTCCCAGTCTCCAACTTCTTCCATGGCTCAAACTGTTATTATGTTTGTGGTTAGCTTGCAATCTCGTGCCCCTCCGCATGAGCACATTTCAGGGCAATTATCCCAAACTAAATAGTGTAATATGAAGTAAATATGGAAAATAAAAGTATGTCAGCCTGCTTGGGGGCCTTAATGTGAAATGCTGACAGTAATATTTCATATAAATCTTTAAAATAGTGTTTTTCATAAATAAAACCAAAAAACATATCTAAACAATTTAACCAAATGTGCCTCAGGTTTTATTGCAGACAGGTAAAATGTTTTGCTAATATTATTTTGTAAAGCACTTACTGCTCTATGTTTACCCGATGAAAACAATTTAATACAATTTTCATTGAATACTCCATAAACACACCAGTTCAACAGTGTTAAGTGTCGCTCTTGTGACAGCTTGGAGGCACAGGTGGACCATGAAGGTGCTGTTAAATGGGAAGTTGCTCCAAGATGCTAGAACCTTTAGAACCTTTTTGCACCCATTGGGCCACTCTCCCACCCTGTTATTTCAACACAACCTGTGATCATCCTGAGACATAACAAAAGGTGTTTCCATTTGCAGCTGAGTGTGGATTTTTTTTCCCCAACAAGTTAACAACGACCGACAGGTTGTTCTGTCAGGAAGGTCGCTTTTTCTTGAAGCTTATTTAGTAGAACAAAAACCAAGGTTCCTAACCTGAAAAGATGGTGTGGGATTTTGAATAAGGCTAGTGAATAAGGGACTATTTGCTCAAAGAGTTGGAAACTTTAGAGTACATGTGTACCCTCTCACATCACATTTGGACTCCAGTTTGAGCCCTGACTGACAAATCAGAATGGCGAATAACCGCGGTAACATGCCGAAGCATTACCAAACATCTGGAAGAACGCTCGGCAGCTTCCAGCGCCGGTGAAACATCATAACCACAAATCCACATGAACGCCCATTATGGGTGTTGGTGCAAAAATGTTTGTTCAGTCTTAGTTGCCATCATGAAGGTTTACTTAGAGCCAGAAACCGAGACTCCCGGATGATGTCATCTGGGTAGGAAAAGCCTTCCAGGTTTTCCACTAGTGGTTGGTGCTGAAAGGGTGAGAGAAAGGGGTTGAGGAGCTCTTCTGGTTCACCACACTTTGGCTTCCAGCGATAATTCAATTCCCAAGATGTTCCATGCAGAACGGTCCAGTGATGACACCAGAAGGTCGTAGGGGGCAACTTCATTTCTGTACTAGTGGGCAAAGGTTGGCCAAAAAGAAAAAAGTACACTTGTTTCCAGTAGCTATATTACAAGAGACCGGCTTTGTGAACTGCCGGCAGGTTCACGCATGAATGAGTGCAGAACAGTTTGGTTATTATCAATGCTTAAAGTCTACCACACAGAAATCCCTGTTGAGTCCCAACGTTTCTGGGTCTTATTCATCTTTGATTGAAGGGAAACCTAAATACATGCAGCTGAGACAGACACACACTGGCACACACACACACACACACACGCGCTTACACACACATGCCTACACACACACAAAGAAAATTGCCAACACACATTTTCATGGTTTTCTGTGTCCTCAAGAGCCTGGGCTCCTGTTTGCTACGCACACATGTCTCAGCTGGAGGTGGCAGAACAAATTACCATGATTTTAAATTTGTGCTTGTGTGTGTGTGTTTTGGAGAGGGAAAGAGAGAGCGCAACCTTGACATACTGTTAATCCATTGAAGATGAAAGAAATAACCTGATGGATGCAAAGGCAAACAGTTAGGATAAGAAAAGAGAGAAGAGCAGAGGTAACAATAAGAGCTTAAACAAAGTGAGAAACAATAAAAAGCAAATATGGAAAAATGAGATGGGAATGCAGGGCAGAAAAGCTGAATTGCTGTTGCACGGTGTGGTAGAAAAAGACACCTTGCTCAGCAAGCTCGAGCTGCCAGGAAGCATTTTAATCACAACAGCAGATCCAAATAGGAGTGGAAAGCGGGGTAGGTCAGGAGGTTGGGTCGATTTGCAGAAAAAGGTTATCACAAGAGGGTGCCGGTGTAATCAGATCTGGTTAAGGGGAAAAAAAGAAAATCACTGTTATAACAGGAGGGAAAGTGAAAGGCGGAGGGACAAAGTCAAGAGAAAAATACAGGTCTGTAAAAAAAAAAGGAAGGCAGGAAACAACAGAGAGAAAGCCGGAAGGGAGGTAGGGTTACCACCATCTGCTTTGAGATATCCACTGGCCCCAACAAAGCAGTTAGGACAAATTTGGCTGCATACCCACTTGACCACTCTAGCGTTTAAGGCCTCTGTGCCCCCTAAATCAGCCAGATTCCAGGCTTGTCGTCTTTGTTAACATCTAACACAGTTGATGGTGGAAGTTCTGCCTGTAAAAGCCAGCAGAGCTGCAGGCATGCTTCATCCTCTGACAATGTCAACCCGCTGAGACCACTGTACCACAGCAGGTAGAAGGTTTGCAAATATATTCACTGAATCACTGTACAGAGATGACATTACAAAATAATAAATTACTCAGGTACATTTACTACTAAATTATCTTAAGTGAAAAACAAGGGCCCATATGATGGATTTCTCCCTACCCCAGTAGTCCACTTGCAAGGTCAGCCGAACAGAACTGCAGTTTGGGGGCGAGGCAAGTAAAGCCAGAAAGGAGGAGGTCCATTTTGTTATTGGCGTTTTACTGTTTGACCTTCGTATAACCTGAACAGCCCCCCTTGTTTAATGGCAACAGCCAGCAGATCAACAGAGTTGTGCGTTCAATTTCCAGAGCGCTGCAGGGAAAGGAATGTATGTGATGTGAAGTTGAATTTTTTTTTTTTTTTTTTTTTTCATGTAGTTTCCGACAGATATTTCACTTCCCTTGTCAAACCGGCAGTGCACAGCCATCAAGCAACAATCACTCACAACAGGATGCAACCTTTGCCTCTGCCCCGGGACTGTTGTCGTAGAGTAATACTCCTGAAATGAATTACTTGCACGATCGCCAGGAATACAGCACCGATCCACACCACTGAAACACCGTCTGCCAGGGAAATATCCAGTTGGGTCAGGTCTGGCCTTCAGGGCTGTGTTCTTCATCACAGCTCTGGTTTTAAACTCCTCACCTCAATTCAACTGGAAGTCGAGGATGAACTGAAAGCATTTGTCTTCCAATGAGAAGGATTTGCAATAATTTTGTGTCAGGAATCGATGGCTGAAGTTGAATATGATGCACATAAATATTCAGATAGTGACATAGGCTTTAGCATTTAGCTATATTTAAGACTTAGATTTCTCTAACACTCAAAGGGCTGATACTGGCCCTGCAAGAGCCCTGTGCACCCTTTCTTCCTGTAAAAATGCCAGAATGTGTTTGTTTTTTTGTTTTTTTTTCCTAAACATCAGAAGCCCAGTAGTGATGCGTACTCACATGCCACTCGGACGTGTGCCTTGCGACTCTTGGTGGTTCCAGCAGAGCTCCATGCCACACACTGACACCAGTAATCCTCGGGGCCGAACAGCTCCTCCACCTGTTGTCGCGTGATTTCGATGCTGGCTTCTCTCACCACCAGACCTGCAGGAGAACACACCAGGCCTGAGTCACGAGCACCGTTTCAGGCTGGAAAAAAAGAGCCCTAGGATGATAAATGAGTCACATGTTCAGGTTCATCAGGGAGCCACGATACTCAAAGGAGAGTAAAAGCCGAAGTCTATTTAAGCTTTAACGCCGATATGCTTTTATGTCCGCTTAAGAGGCAAAGAGCTCAAGCGGTGCTGCAAAACCATCTTAGTGAGTCAATAGAAGCAGGGGATAATCACACAATATCTACCGCTTCTTACAATCCAAGCCTATTTCACCGAACACATTCACTCCAGACTTAAAGTAAACTTTGTGAGATTGTTCCGTTGAAATCCTGCCACTTAACCCACTCTCTCATTTTCACTCTTCTTTGGCCTTTTAAAAGCTGCTCGGTGTCAGGAAGAAATGCCGGCCTCACAAAGTTGTGCGAAAAATGAAGGAGAGCAGAGGTGCAGACGAGAGAGAATAACGGGCAAAACAGGGACAAGACCAGCCCTACCCCCCACTGCCCTG
The DNA here is from genome assembly GCA_000180735.1 of Tetraodon nigroviridis. NCBI lineage: Eukaryota > Metazoa > Chordata > Actinopteri > Tetraodontiformes > Tetraodontidae > Tetraodon > Tetraodon nigroviridis. Next base: position 257,852 of record CAAE01014999.1, read on the forward strand.
AAAGAGATGACGGCAGAGTGGTAGAAATAAAATACTGTACTAAATGAAAGAAGGACACGTAGTGAAAAAATAATAAAATGTGAAAGATGGAAGGGGATAAAAACGGGCTGTAAGTGAAAGCATGTGGAGGAATGCTGGTGAATGCTTCATGGAAAGATCTCAGTAGATCATTTCAGGTTCAGAAGTGTTGCAAAGAATCATTAGGAGATCCATGGAGCTCTGGGAGGGTGACCTGAATTGCACCAAGGCAGTGGGGCGAAAATGTAACATCTAGCAAACACGAGTGAGGCAGACGGAGGCCATTAGCGGCTGCCGTCAGAGACACAGTGAGTGTACAAGAGGGCTGGATCAAAACCACTAGCACAAGGTAGAAAGTTGGTGGACTGTCTCGATCACCTCCAAGACGGACAGAAAGCCTTAAAGTCAAATGGCAAATATGGTGCAGAAGTCTGAGAATATTTCTGAGCAAACAAGCAAACACGGAGGATTGTTCCGGCTTTAACGGCTTTACCCCAGAGAGCACCAGGCACAGCCAGACAGGAAGAGGCAGAAAAAGGAAAGAAAATAGCAGCTAAGCTGGCAATTAAATCCAGTGGGCGACCCTGAAACGAGGCTGGTCAGTCTGTGGGCGGACAGTGATGGTGAGCAAAAAACACAGCGTGCGCACGATGCAGATCAATGAAACAGGAAGGGCTTGAGGAGAAAAACTGTTAAATAAAGTAAAAATTGGGGCTGAACAGAGCTGTCTAAAAAAAACCGCAAATATTGAATCATTTTCCAACACTGCAACTAAATATCAAACACTCAGCAGGGGGCAATTATTTAACCAGCGGAGCGCTTCAAAGATGAGCAGACTGGTTCTTAATCATTCAGAATCAAACACGCGCTTTTTCCATATTAATGAGAAATGACGAAACATGTCGGAGCTGTAAGTGAAGAAAAAGAAAGGCTAACGTGGCTCCATTTAAAGGGAACACAGACCTGCAGATGTAGTTCAGATCTCTGCTCACGTGACATCTGCATGTCACGTGTTCGTCGCTCAGCTTGGAAAAATGGAAAGAAAAATAAAGCTAAATGAGCTTCAGCCGGGTGTGCTAACATGAAAACATGCTAGGTTTGTAGCGAGAGGGTCTAGAGCAGCTTTGGTGATGGACAATGTGACCTGTGATGTAACAAAGGAAATGAGCGAGGTGGAGGATTTAGAAAAAAGCAGGAAAGCCACAACAGCAAGAGCACGTATAGAAAAGTGAAACGGGGGCATGAAAGAGAGATGAGCCACTTTCATGGGCAGAGGTAATCATCCGGTGTTATGACAGACAGTAGTCAATTTGGGCGGGGTGAAGGTTCAATCAGAAAAGACACAGCTGTCTCCCGATGCTGTCTTCCTGGCTGAGGAAAATCATCACGTCAGCGGAGGAGCCGGAGGGACCGTTCCTGGGGACGTGCCTCAGACGTGCACAGTGACAGGTGTTTGTGGACGTGGGATGCTCGCTGTTGCTGTGATGTGCTGTTTGGCACGTGTGCGTACTCCCACCTCAAACACAGCCTCTGGGTTGCTAACTTGCTTGCTCTCTATCGATAGCTGACCATGACAGCTGGCAACCTCGTAGGTCAACAGAGAAGGTGACGATTGACCTATCAATCGTCGCAGCCAAGGTAGAAAACATAAAGATGCAGTAACAGTCGCAGACGGGGCCAGGCTGTGGGTCTGGAGCCGATCCTGTCATTCGCCATCATGGATCAAATGAATAAACGGAGGTGAAGACAGGTAGCTGGAGATCAGTGGCCGGTTTGTTTCGTTCAGGTGCTGAGCTGAGCGCGGTTTCATCATTCTGTTTGGAGAGGACAAGCGTGCAGTTCAGGGCCTCTGTGGCATGACAGACCTGACGTGCACAAAACCGCCGCTGTCAGTTGGGAGGACACGGGCGGAGAGAGTTGGATGAAAAATGAAAGACAAGAATCCAGACAAATGGATTCTGTCACAAATGGTTTGATCTACCAGGAAAAAGGCAGAGCACAGCTCCAACAGCCACCAGCGCCCCGTCCGTTTAAATAAAGAAAAGTCAAACTGAGTTAGATTTTTAATTTCATAATTCACGTCTTTAAAGTGAGCGAGTTTCTGTCATTAACATAGTCACTGCAGATTTCCCCCCTTCTTCTGTTCGTATGTGTGTGTTCTAGGTTGTGTGTGATTGTAATACTGAGCGAGTGCTCTCGTCCTATAGCGGTACAGACCCAGTGAACCATGACACTTCAGAACTAGAGAGAAAACTTCAAACAGCGCTCCACTCGCTGACCTTCTTTACTAAAAGTTGATGTCTGTCATTGATTTAATTTAAACGATTTCAGCGCAGGAAAAAAAAAAAATCTTAAAAAGAGTCAAAAGAGATGAGATGAACACCGGAGGAGGAAAACTGTGAAAGACATGTGGGCGGCGAAGAGCAAGCCTGGTGCCAGAGAGGAAGAGAAATGTTAGGAGGGAGAAGGTGGAGGAGAGATGAAGGAAAACAAGAGAAGAAATCAATGTAAGTAAGATGGCAGCAAAGGAGAAGGAGGTCACAAATCACCTCAGCCGGTATGAGCATGCTGATAATGTGCGTGTGTGAGTGTGTGTAGAGCCACAGGTCAGACTAACACCTATACACACTTAGGCTGATGAAGACAAAGTAAGCGGCCTGGCCCATGCTAGGTCAGGTCAGTCTGAGGCTCCTGGTGTGGTGCTGCCAAATGAGGAAACATGGCAAATGAGAGGACCAATCCGAGTCATGGATTCTGACCTTTATGTGGTTCGGACAAAAAACTGTTTGTGTCAATCTTCACTCCTAAGCTCTTTTATTCTCATTCCTAATTTAAAAGAAGGGAGATTTAAAAAAGAAAAAAAAAACTTAAGCTGTAAGCTGACTTTTCTGTATTAAAAAAAAAAAAACCCAAACAAAACAATAGGAAGCCAGGAGTTAGAGCCAGTGGGGGGAACAAAGAGCAGCCCAGCAGGATTCATATCATCCTCCTGCTCGCTGGGACTCGCTGATATCTGCTGGCCTTTCCAGCCCTCTCATCCAGCATCCCTCCATCATCCCCCACTTCTCTTCTTTCAATCCCTGCTTTTATCTCCCTCCGTTCTCTTACGTTTCACTCAGTGGAAATCAGAGGAAGGCACCAACTGGCATGGAGCGAAGGGAAGGTGAGAAGAACAGAGGGGACGAGACAGCAAAGGCGAAGACAAACAAGAAGGAAAGTATTTCTTATTTGCGTCCGTAAAACTGCAGGGAGAACAGGGGAGAAAACAGCTCCCTAAGATTTGTTTTTTGGTTGTTTTTTTTAACAGAACTACAACTATACTGCAAAAAACATTGTAACAATTCCCAGAGATGTTCCGAGAACTTTATGCTTATACTGAAACTGACTGAAAAACGATCAATGCTAATTTAAAGCATTCGTTGAATTTGAATAGCTAAATTAGATACTAATTAATATGAAAAAGGTTGACAGAGCATGTGTCAAGGATGGTTAAACCTGTGCGATAACGGAGGCGACACAGAAAATGGACACATTCTCTGTTGTTGATGTGAAAAGCTCGAAGCCTTAAACATCTGCATATGCGGGGAGCAGTCAAAGCCAAGCCGTTAGCAACAAAATGTCCTCACTTTGCTAGGAAAAAAAGTGTTTTGCTCCTAAGCACATCGCATTAGGTGTGTGCACACAGACATACATACACAGAGACACACACTCACAGCTCCTAGCTCCAGGGAATGCTTTGCTCTGCAGTGGGAAATCTCCTCCAAATCAAGTTGAGATGAGCCAATTTAAAGTTGTGCTCACACTCATACTCAAATAAAGGCTCTGCACACAAAAATAAGTGTGGCACATTTTGCTCAACTGCTTCCCTGAGACATAACCGAAATAAAGTGAATTAAAGGAATCACAACAATCCGGGCAGCAACGTGCTGAGCCTCTGGCGTGTTCATCAGGGACGTCGGTGGATCTTCTCAGGTGTCTCTTCTTCGGTCTGCAGACGTCAGCAACAAGCAGCAGAGTACAACCTCAAGTCCAGGAAGACAGCTCTTGAACATCTTTGTCCTCCTGCCAAAGCGCCGAGGCACCGTGCACCACCACCTCGCCAGCAGAGCCAGGAGACTAGCAAGAGACAAGTGTGGACGTCTGGCAGCACTCCAGAACATCACTGCAGATCCTATTAAACTGTCCACTGACATTGCAGGGTGGTGGTGGGGGCAGCCACCTTTACATGTCCGACATGTGACCGGGCAACAACACGTGGTGAAAGAACAATAAAATGGTAAGTAAAACGATTGTTTCGATACTAAACTGTAGCCAGACAGACGGAGGACAAACAGACAAACATAGATAGGGGGTGTACCTGAGTTCTCGTCCACCCTCTCCTCCACCGTGTGGTCCTTCTGGTGGACCCACTCACTGTTGCACTTGAAGTAAATCTGTGTGGCAGGCGTGGCTTTGCAGTACAGGTTGGCGGGTTTGTTCTTGACAATGTAGCCTTCCTCGGGTTCGAACAGGAAGTGCGGCAATGGCTCGGGAGGATCGGAGGGGAAGGTTTCGGGGAGTTCGCTCAGACTCAGGAAATCGTCGCTGTCTCTCACTGCAGGAAATGGAAGCAGAAATGCAGTTTAGAATCAGCGAATGGCACCCGTTATTCTGCTTGGTGGGCCTGGCTGGAGGCTCTGTGGGGCAGATCTCTGCAAGGTGATGCTGCAGACGCTCTATTATTCATGAGCATCCGGTGATTCACACCAGTGAGCAGCCTTGTCCCCTGAACTCAGAGCGTCATGGTCATTCCAAGACCAATAATTACCGCGACCTGCACCTGTAATTTTCTTTCACTTGGAAAATGAAAGGCAACTTTAATAAGGGTCCTGATTGTGACGCCCAGTTGTGAGCTGCTGCTGCCATTGGCCTCTAAAAAAAGTGATATTAATACATTGTTACAAACCAGCAGATTACATTTAATATGGGTAACCAGCAGACAATGTCATTAGTTTGTGATTACATTTTAAGCAGGGCTGTAATATAACCATATTTTAGCAGTTTCAACAAACTCAAATTCTAACATATAAAACAAGACACTCTGCAACTGTAGACTTTGAGATAAATAAATAGGATGTTTTGTATCTTTTAAAGTGGCTTGTGAGCATTGGGAGTCTAATCTAGTTTGGACTCTTTTCCCAGAAGTCACAGTTGCCTGATGAGTTTACTCTCAGTCAACATTACTCATTTACATTTTAACCATCATTTCATGTGAACATGGTGATATTACACACATGAACAGGCACTTTCGGTTATTCAATTTTGTCTCTGTAAACCAATATGTTTGCCCTCTGTTTCAGACTAATGCTCACATTAAGCGGAGGTACATTGTGAATGACGGAGGGCAACAGAAGCCTCACCCCCCCAACCTCAACCTTTCAGTTAACCTGTAATTTTCCCTCCCTCCATCATGGCTGGCTTTGATTATAGGATCGTGGAAACCTTTCCAGTCTGTTCTTTGTGGGCCTGTCTTCGTGACTCACGACTCACGACAAGAGTAACGCACCATCCCAACTCTCCTTCAAGGCTCAAACTCTATTACTGCATCCAACAAAGGAAACACAGCGCCTTTATGCAACCATGCACACTCATATCTACTTTTCCATCTATTTGTGTCCTTATGATTCTTATTTTGGGCAGCTATCAGAATGCCCTGGGTTTAACTAAAACAACCTAAAAAGACCTAAATCCGAGGTTAGAAAAAAACCTGATGTGATGTCATTTTCTCAGTTGTGTAATTAGTTTACTCAAAATATAAAAACTGGATGCCTTTTTGTGGCCTAATTTCCTGATCTGCTGCGTGTTTTGCTCCCACTGGCGCTAATTTAGCCCTGGTTTGTTCATTGCATCGCCGTGATCCACTTGCCCCACTAACCCCCCCCACCACTTTTTTTGTCGCCTCTCCACTCGTTCTCACCCTTGTGTGTCATCGGGGGAAGTGGGGAGGAGCAGTTTCATCACTCTTAACCTTAACTCTTATTGACTGGCATCAGAAATGTGATCACAGGAGAAAAGGGTGGAGAGAATGAGGAAAAGGCTGGGTGTGGAGATCTCTTCCTCTTTTCACCGAAGTTGCTGCTGGCCTGGCAGCTCTTCTCAGATCCTCTGACAGGTTGAATTACACATGCTAACAGCCTTGGTCATAAACAGCTCCCCTGAATGCTGTCATTATTAATAATGGATGGCTGTAGCAGAACAACGTTCACCCTCGATTTACAGTATGTTGTAAATATGCAGTGCGGGTAAAAAAAAAAAAAAAAAAGGACAAGCCCAGTTCAGAACACCTGCAAGCTCCATATCAGTGTGTAAATCTGCCATCAGGAGTGGCCAATCATCTCAGAGTGAACTGATGGGAGAAGAGATTGATGGGTGGATGACAAAAGGCAGAGAAAAGAAGTTAAAGGAGGGGAAAAGAATGTGGTTCGTGTTCATGGTTTCAGGAACAAAGACCAAACTGAGAAACCTTTTGCTGTAATTGCTCAAAATGGCTTTGAGCCAAAAAGAATCTTCTCAACACAAATATTCAACAATAACAGGTGTTTCCTAAAATCGGTGGTGCCATTTTTGGTTGAATCTCAGAGGTTATTGGTGTTCCACTGTGCTCTGGATCTAAAATATGTCTGTATGGGTGTGAGAAACAGTGTTGATAAAGTAAGACGTGTTGAGTCGTTCATTTTCTTTTGGCAACTTCTTGTCAAACGTGGGTAATTAGACGCCATTCATCAGCGAGGTTGTCAGGCAATGTTCATGCAGCTGTTAAGGTCACAACCATGAGAATTTGTTGAGCTGCTATAAAAAAATGCAGAACTGTAATGGTCTGGTTAAACCCTGAGCTCAAAATAATAATGTGTCTTCCTTCTTTAAAAAGTAGCTTTTGATGCTGGACACTTTTGGGCCACGTGGGAAAACTGGTAATTGATCTGAGAACATGCAATTAGATGCATTTTGAAAAGCCCTTTGGAAAGACTGCGGAGCACTGAGAAGACACATTCAGATGCTATGTAAGGTCCACTAACTTTTCCTGGTGGACAGGATCTAATCGTGTTATGCCACTGGTATTGATTTTAATTGGTCTCAAGGGAGGAGCAGCATTTTACCTCGTGCAGTACGATACCACTCACTCGTTTAATTTTAAGGATAGTTGTAAGCAGGGGAAGGAAATTTGCTGCAGCCTTGCAAGCTTAATGTAGACTTTGGATGTGTCGGACACCACGTGTTGGCCTGAATGGAACGGTTTGGGCTGCATTAGCATTTAAGAGCAGGTGTGACAGAGGAGGTTGTGCCAGGCAGAGACACTTCCAGAGATAGCTCCTGACCTGAGATATGCAAATATCCAGACGTGCAGGTGATTACAGTTAGTCCAGTGGGTGCTGTATGCAGGCACCGCCTCCTGCTGAGTCAGTCCAGGTGTTTAGTGCCTCAGTCCCGGGAGGTTGTCGCCATGGACGATAAAACCACCAACAATAATTAGCCAGTTAAAATCAATCTAAGTTAAAGCCTGTCCTACAGCAAAGCTGTCAAAGCGGGGCTTAAAGTTCAGCATTCAGAGAGATGCCCTGTTGTCTTGTGCAGCGTGGCAACGTTGCTAACACCTGTGCAACTTTACTGCAGGCGTCTGATGCCCTGCAGGTGAACGTCAGGACTGTAGGGGAGGGGTCGCAGGAGCAGAGTGGAGGGAAGCTGCCACCCTTACACGCTACAGCAGGTCCCTACCTGGGCACAGATGGAGGAAAGTTTTAGTATTTTGTTTGGCATATGATGATGATTCAATCTTATAGTAATAAAGCCTAAAGGTATATTAGCAAGGTCACATGTGGAAAAGTAAGCTTTGTTTATTAAAAAACTACTATCTGCAACAGATTTGGGCCTTTGCCAGCAACACAGTCACTAGGTCTGAAGAATTCAGTTAAAGAAATTTCCAACACAACCATATAAGGTCAGGAAAAGCGCCTCATGGCCATGACTGTGGGGTGTGTGCATCCATGTGCACCGCATGTGGGGGTGATGTGAATCGGCGCAGTAGCCGTGGAGATGGTGAGATCATACATCTTATCGGCAATTGGAAAACAGCAGCAGCTGTGAAAACATGCACACAAACAGGGGGACAACTAAGCAAACAAAAGTCGAAGATCCCTATCTGCTGCAGACACACACACACACACAGATCAGTTATCTAGTAAAGAGCCGCTCCTTAGTGTGTGGCTATTATAAAGTCTTGGCTTTCCCAATCCTTGGTTTTAGAGTTTTTCTTTTCCTAAATACTCTCTTTTATTCAAACATTCCACAGGAGATTCAAGCATTCAATTTTCTTAAGTGCTTCCTCTCCCACTATTCAATTATTCATGCCTAAAACAACAGATAACCATATTGCTGATGCTCTGTTTACTCAGTTGGGTTAAAATATTCCTTTAAGACACACTCACTGAGCAGAAGCTCTGACTACCTCCACCTCTATTAGGTGCTGAAAACATTTTATTTGGCATTATACTGCATGATTGCATGAATCCTGGATCGGTTACTGTAAATATGCAGGTAGTTTCGCTCTCTTCCTCGTCAAACACGGATGCAGCCAGCGTGTGAAAGCATGGGGGCGTTGAGGCTCATTTGGTGTAAAAGCTATCTGTTAAACAACAAGAAAAAGAATACATTTTTCATGTGCTGCACAGCAACACACCCACAGACCCATATGTACGAGTCCATGCATAAGAAGTTCTGAGATTTTTTTTTAATAAATTATCCAAAATTTCCCAAACTGCCTCCCACCTTTGACCCAGTATGGCAGATGTATGTGCTCACACACACACACACACACACACCACACACACACAGAAGAGCTTACTGTTTTTGTTGCATCTACACATCACAAATAATTCAGAAATAAAGTTTGCACACAAAAGGTTACTTTATCAAATATACCATCAAATTTATACACCTTCAAGGTCGAGAACGGAGGCGTGAAGACTTGTGTAGTAGGTTGTCTGCAGATTTGGACAGATATGTTACCCTGATCTTCTTTAACCCGATTGTTTGTTCAGCAAAAAGATGCATCTTAATTAATGAAACATATTGTGTTTAGAGGAAATTGCGTTATTGACGGTCCTTATTTGCTTCTTTTGGGCTTCTGTCAAATTCTAGAATACTTTTTGTATTTACAGAGGCGATTGCAGGTATTTGTGTGCTCGGACATATTCAAAGAGGATGAGACGGTTCATGTCATGCATATTTCATTTAGTTGCAAATTATAATTCAGGGAACTGTATTGCCTCTGTGTATCAGGTCAGAGAAAAGTTAGTGTGCACGTTCAAGCATTTGTGTGAGTGCAAATGTGTCGACAGTTAGTCAATGTGTATAAATTTTTAATCTAAGATACCATAAATGTGCATATTTCTAAACTTGCGTGAGTGCCTTAGTGTGACTAGGGGTTATTAGCTTTAGCTGGTTATTAGTTTAGCAGAAGACATGATATACAGTGTGTGAGTATTTAATATCTTCTAACAGGATGCTGGAGGTGCTGCAGTGGTTAGTTTTTAACGGTTTGGCTGCCGAGTGCGTTTGCAGATGCATTTCTAAAAGGTCAGGGGTCTTGAAATGTTTTTCAGAAGCTAGCATCTCTTAAATAGCCAGCGTTACTTACGGGAACATTCACAGTTGGACATATATCACACACGCGCACTGCCGGGCGTAGTCACAGTTAATCACGGACAAAAGCACCAGCAGCTGAACAGTGGGCGTTTGCAGGTAGGCAGCGCAAGATCACTCATTTGCAATTTTTTTGTTGCCGTCTATGCCAAACTGCACAAATCCATGCACAGATATGTCAGGATTGTGAGTTAAGAGTGTAGCTTTGCCTGATTCTTTCCGGGGGGAGGTGGGGTGGACACAGGGGGTAAGGGTGTCCAATTAGCCCTGAAATAGAAATTCAGCTTCTGCTTATCTCACTATTTCGCAATGGTTCTTCATGGTTGGCCAACAAGTGCTCTGGCTTTGGTTACAGTTCTCATATCGTTTATGTGGGATGCTGCCTGACCACGGACATAAATTTCACAGCGAGTCGACAGCCGAGCCAGGCAAGGACCCGGCCCAGTCCCCGCCTCCGCCGCTGGTTTTAATGACGCCTGAACCTTGTCACTGTTGTGAGGAACCGGATCGAACGCCATCAATCCAAGTGGCAAGAAAATTCATCTCAGGGTCTATCTGACAGCCGACCAAAAGCTCGTAATTCAGGCCGTCTCAAGAAGTGCGGGGGAGAACCGGCAGCCCACACACTTCAGACACCACGAGCAGTCGTGCATCTTCATGGTAACCACATTAGTTCACATGCAGTCTGGCCTATGCAACAAACTGGTATCAGCTGCCACGCTGCCTTATCTTCCAGTTGGATCTTCTGCATTCCCAGGCCGGATGGGAAGAGAGTGAATTCACTTTCATTTATGTTTTACTATCACAGCTCAGCATCGCTGTTAATACCAGCAACCAGCGCAGGGCGACACATTAGAATATCAAAACATTACCCTGGGAACTTCTCTACTTTCACACAGAGTGAATAATGTTGTATTGGAGGCTGGTGTGTGTGTGTGTGTGTGTGTGTTTACACCTGTCACTATCATTCTCTGCAGCTCAGTGTGATTCTTTCACTTTTCTATTAACTGATCTTCCTTTGCTGTGATCATGGGGGCTGATGTGTGCTCTGTTTTCTCTCATTTTTTTTCCTTTTCTGTTTCTTGCAGTCCCCCCCCCCGCCCCGTTGTAGAGGACTGACACTGACTTCCTGACATTCACCAATTCATCTCCTGTCTTTTGTACGCCTCGCTGTTTCCACCGTTCTGACCATTCAGCTCTTCATTTTCTGTCCTGACTGACGAGCTTCTTCCTTCAGACTGGCATTAAAACACAGCGCTGGGTCCAGTTTTGTAGATTATCTGCATGCTAATGAAACACTGGCACCGCTCACGCGGTCAGATAAAAAACAGCTCAGAGGCTTATTTCATTGTAGGATGTTGGCAGGTTATCCTGGGCTGAAGGTGCGAGCTGATCAGTCATTCAACTGCTTATGCCTAACTCCATCTGGAGGCTCACTGTCTCACCTCCTTATCCTCCCTCTCTAGCATCTTGCTCCAACACCCGGGTGCCTCCCGACTCATTATCTCGCCTCAGAGCCAACCTCGCCGTTTCCCCTCCTCTCGCCACCAGGCTTCCTCTTTTCCTTCCTCTCTTTCTTTGGTATCTGTCTTTACTTCCCAGCCTCATTTTTCACCTTGCAGCCTGGGATTTTTCCCTCCCCCTCCTGTGCTTTGCTGTCTGGCATCTTTTCACTCCACACCTCCTCTCAGCTGCCTCCTCTCACTCATCCTCTCATCCCCCTTCCTCTCTCCTCTCTCTATTTTTCTTTCCACAATTTTCCTTGCTCTCTTCATCCCTCCCCCTGTTCATCCCCCCCTACTTAGGTCACTATAAATAGAGCCTCAAGGGGAAATCATAATGGACTATTGCGTCTGACCTTATTACAGACACATTACTGACCACACGCTACATTACTCAGTATTTGTCTTCTTCTTCTTCTCTCTTGGGTTCCAAACAATGTGACACGAGATTCACAACACGACTGGTTTGGTGTTTTAACTCAAACTAATACAAAGACGAAGGGAGTTAGCTCACCGCTAACGTTTGGCCTCTGTTTTAATAAGAAATGCCACCATGACAAACACTCGTAAAATGTCAGACCATTCCTTAGACAGTATTGCCATTGTTTGGTCCTTCTTTCTGTCAGATCATCTGCCGCCAAAGTTCCTAATTAACTATTATTCTCAGGCCTGCTGCCCTCACAAGGGCTATGCCACGAAATAAGCCTGTGAGAACCAGAACCATGCTAACAGGCTCGGCGATCTCAGGAGAGCAGTTTCATTTTTACTGAAAGCTTATTTACACAGCAGTCTTTAATTCAGTTGTATTTGCCAGGATGACGTAGACATATTCCGGAGTTAAAGTTAATTTGACGTGAATCATGATTCAAATCCAAATTCTAAAAACACTATAAACCGTTTACAAAAACAAACATGTATTTTTCAATTACTAAGTGATGCAATCATTTTTCTTTTCATATTTGATCCAGAAACCATGGAAGGATTTGCCAAAGTGTCGGGAAATGAAACCAGGCCTATTTGGTGGAGCAATGCCGGCTGGATAACTAGCAGAACTGTGCAAACGCTTGATCCCAGAAGCAGACACTAGCAGCGCACACGTCTCGTGCACAGCTTGTTTCACTCCGGTGGCTTCTGTCATGATTGTGTCAGCAAGTCATCAAGACAAACCCTGAAATTCAGTTCATTTTGTAAACACCAGCAGACACGCTTCTAATTACAAATACATTTTACAAACACTGGAACACCATGTGTAATGGACAAGGTACAGAGGCAGCTGCCAGGGGAGAACCATGCTCTTCACTGGAAGATTAGTCTAGATGCTAGCCTCAGGGCAGCACAGCTTGTCTGCTGAATTGCTGATTTGTTGACTGGCAATTGCTAACTGGTCTGACATGGGCTCAGATGCATCCCAGCAACTATGGCAACAGCGGGGGCTTAAAGGCATGAGGTAAAGGCTGAGGAAGACTTCAGGCACAAAAGAAACACAAACAAAGCAAAAGTAGAAACGAAGGGGTTAATAAAGCCTGTGACTCTGTATCCTTGAGGTCTGAAGCAACTCCATCATAAGAGCTTGATGGAGACGGTGACAGAGAAGCACCACTGAAAGCTAAAAGGCAGCTTAGGTCCAGAATGCTTCCATCTAAGAAAAAAAGAGCACCCTTGTTTGTGTTCAGGTGGGTGGAGGGCAAGAACCAGTGATACATCAGTGGTTATGAGGAAAACGCCAGTGTGGAAATCCTGCTGGGGGCTGGAAGTTTAATTTCAGGTGATTCAATTTCAAGATTCATTTCCATTTCGGGCTATTCGGAAAACTACTTTAATTCTATTTAACACACGGTCACAGCACGGTTAATTATGTATTTTCATTGCTTACATTAGCTGCACAGACAATAGATTGCACCATCAGGCAGCGGAGAATGCAGTTCCCTTCCAGTTCAGGTGGAGGGTCCACATCCACAGCGCTCCTCATTAACTTTACCTGACGACTTTGATTCAGCGTGAGAAGGGACACTTGGAATTAGCTCACCTCGTCAAACCACGAGGCTGTTTTTTATTTGTTCTTTCCTCACCATTATCTAGTACATTAAACCTCCAGATGCCAACGCCGCCACCAGCATGTTGCTTGGCGCCGATGGCAGTCCTCCTAAAGGTCATCGCAGCGTAAGAGGAGCACAAAGAAGCAAGTTAAAAGGTCAAATGGTCACCGTTCTGAGTGAGTCATTACAATGGTACGAGGCCTGATGTAGGCGCCAGATGTACGCTGACAGGCTGGAAGCTGGCGGTTGCCCTGGGGGCTAGCAAGGCTGCTCATGACTGGCCCCCTTTACTGAGGCCCTCACACAGAGGCACAGGCAGCAAGGGAAACAACAAGAGGTTTCTTGGTTAAACTGGGGTTACCAGGGCAAAGGTGACGAGGCTTTCAAGGGGGCGTGCGCACGCACACACACGAGTTTGCTAAGTGTATAGGTGGTTCGTGAGAATAAAAGAGCTACTGTGCAGGTGGAGTCAGAGGTTGCAGGCGGAGGGAAAAGCTTCGCTGCCTGCTGGATGTGTTTGCAGAGAGCTGCCCTGTCACGGTTGATGAAGGAGTCTTGAGTGTTGGAGGCTTGTTGAAGCTCAAAGGTAAAGAACCACAGCTGAGTGAGCTGCAGCGCGTGAGATTATATTTGTAGATGTGGCTCGCTGTTAAAGGCCCCACAGTGAGAGTTGTTTTAAAGATGAAGCATGAACGAAACAAAGGCGTTGCATCGCTGCAAAACCTCTCTGAGGATCAAAGAGGTGGTGTTTTTGGCCCTGTTGGAAATTTTTATGAAAAAGGCTTGTAAGCCAGTCATGTTTGAAGTTCTATGAAAGAGGGGGGGCTGCTGAGTCCAATGACACCAATTATTCTGGGTACTTCATCCACAGGCAATGTTTTATGAGACGGTTTTTCCAGTTTTTCCAATTCCGGATTTAAAGGGTTACTTGGCTTTAAAAATACTGATTTTAATCTTACAATTGTCCAAAACTTTTTTGGTTTTGTGTGTCAGCAAGAGAACCACTGAAAAAGAAAGAGGAAACCAAGGAAGCTAAATGTACGCCATCCTCACAGGTGATATATTGCCATGTCGGCTGTTTTCTGGGGCCACTGGTGTGTGTGTGTGTGTGTGTGTGTGTGTGTGTGTGTGTTCAGGTAAGCTGTGCAGCCACTTTCCTCAGCGCATTCTTTCAAAATCACTACAATAAACAATCAGGACTAAAACCCGCGGGGAACGGTGCTGTGAAATCAGTTTTCTTATAAGACCAGGCCCTTGGCTACTGAAAAACTGAAATTAAGTTGATACAATGGGAAAAAAGGTGGTGCCGAGTATACATGGGGCACTTTTCACCAGCAGGTTCCTGTAAGATACTACATGCTTAGGGATCTGAGCTTTTACTGTCAACAAAAGTGATGTTAATAATATTTTGAAGGAGAAAGAGGGTAAAATTGATGAATTCAACTCACTTCGTCCAGGATCAGCTGCTAGCAATACTGCTAGGGCTTCTGGGAAGCAAATGCAAATGCAAATGTCCAGCTAAAGATTTCTGCTTTATAAACACTACATGCAGAGAGGCAAAATGAAATCTGTTTCGAGTTCTGCATAAGAATAAAAGCCAAATAAAGTCTGCGGGGTGTGCTTTTTTCTGGAAAACACTCCCTTCACGCCGCTCTCTCTGTTCTCTCTGCTGATTTCTCACCTGTGCTTGTGCACAACAAAAGGCAGACACCATCAAAAATAGAAGGCACGCGAGTGCACAAACACACGCATGCACGGCGAGAGGCTGTGGCTGAATCAGCATGTGGGTTTGACTGGTGTGATTAATGGTGCTCTGTGCACTCCAGTGAGCACGCCGGCCAGAGACCAGCACAAACATTATCATAACCTGAAAGACCTAATTATGGCAGCACTCGAATGACGGGCCTGCACAGTTCTGTGTGTGTGTGTGTGTGTGTGTGTGTGTGTGTGTGTGTGTGTGTGAGTGTGTGTGTGTAAAAATAGTTTTTCTACTAGCAAAGTGGGGTCATTTTGCTGGGCCCCACAACTTTAAACGACTGTTTGAGGGTTGAGGTATGTTTTTTAGGTTAAGGTTAAAATTGGGTTTAAGTTGGGCTTAGGGCTAAGGTTAGGACTCAGGAGTTAGTTGTTGGGATTGGGCTGGGTAATACATTTTGTTTTTGTTAGTCTGCAAATGTTGTGTGTGTGTGTGTGGGTGTGGGTGTGTGGGTGTGAGGACAAGATTTATGACCCTGCTCTGGAGACCGCAACGATTTACGTGATCACAATTCAGATGCAAATTACAGAACATATGGTTCAGAATTTAAGTCGATCATAAAGCAGCCAAAAATACGGGCGTGACACTGGGGCCTCAGGAAAACTAGCACAGAATAAGGTAAAGAGGTAATGGGTGGAGCGGCAGTGCATTTGCAGTAAGTGGGACAGTAGCCAGTTATCATGAATTGTCATGCAGTGGTTGTGTGTGCGTTTCCAGCGACGGGAACTAGTCCATGTGGTATTTACCTGCTAGGACGGACTCCAGCAACCACAGATTAGGAGAAACTAGAATGGCCGGGTGTGTGTGAGCTCCTCTTTTATTTTGTTACCTCTGAAACCATTTTTTTCTTGAATTAACTTTCAGAGCAGATGAGAAACAACTGTGACTTTCATTGTGTGAAATGTGGCATCTATAATTCATGGCGGGTTGTCTTCAAATGACTTAAAAAACGAGGAACATGAAAATGTTTTCAAATTTATGCTCCTGTTTTTCTGTAAAAGCATCAAAACAGAACATCAACAGTGCCTCGCACCAATCAGAAGCGCAAATTCCACCTTATTTCCTCTGTTCTCACTTCATCTAAAGATGTCAACTTTCCAACTTTGGGATTTCTTTCTTTTATTACTTCTTGTTTTACCAGTGTGTACTGCAATGCGGTTAACAAACTCCTGATAAAGAAGATGAACCTAAATACACCAACGGCTCTTACGGTGGCAGATATTTTCATGTTTGTAATAAAGGAGTTCGCCTTGGCAGCGTCTACAGCGCTCGTTTCGTGCCAATGAAGCAGCCGTCAATTTGAGCCGGAGTCTTTGGAGCTGATAAAAGCTGGCAACCTGAACAGCAACAGATCCAGTCAAAGAGGAAGCAAACTGCCAGGGAGGGACAGGACACAATGAAGAACGTTGCCAGGCTGCGCAGTCAAAGTCTATTATTTAGCGTTTTATTGATTAAAAGGCGAGGGGAGTAAAACTTGCCAGCTCACCCAAAATGCAAAAATCAACGAGAAAATGACAAAAGATAGCTCAAGAAGAAGTGAGGATGGAACGTCTATGGATGATGGAATTCGAAAGCCTTTTTTAATGTCAGTTTACTTCTTCTTTAGATGCAAATTCAAACAAGTCACAAAGCAGGCGCTGAGAAGAGCGCTTGGATATCAGACAAGAGGAATCAGCCCAAGGGGTAAATCCTCCCAGAAGTAAATAATTCAACACAAAAAACCTTGTCAAATTCAGAGATATGATGGTGCTGCCACTGTGAACTTAAGCGCACGGACATCAAAGGCAGCGTTTACTCAGACTCCTCCCCTGCACGTGCACCTTGTTAAGGGTTTTAGCAAGCTAAGACCCTCGAGGATTTCTACATACGTTTGATGTTTGCGTGGAGATGGCAAATGAGAAGCGCTTTTACCGAAGAGCAGGCAAAGAGGAAGTGTTTACTGGACAAAACATGCAAACATTAAAGGCGATACTGAGCAGAGGAGAAATCCCTAACATAAGTAACAGGTCTTCAACCAGGTTTCATTAAGCTGTATCTCTGCTCACACATTGGAGGTTAGGTTTTTCTAGCACCTCGAACCAGAAGTGTTATTCAGTAGAGAAGGTGTAAACAGGGATTTATAAAGATGTGTGCGAGTCTTCCCCAGCAGGAGCCGGAGCCTATCACGGCTGCACAGAGGCTACAGCGCAGAAGTAACAACCTATCAGCTCAGGTTACATGTTAATAACAGTGTAAATGCTACTGTCAAAGTGATAAAAAAAAACATTTACGTCAACTTCAAAAATATGAATTCAATAGGCTACCCACTAATGCTATATTTGAATGCTATCCTTCATTTAAACTCCATAACCGGTGTCTTTTGTCTCCACGAGACACCAAATAACTGCCAATAGAGTTTATGACATCAGGATGTTTCCCGTGAGCCCTTTTATAATCTGATAACTCAGATCACCATCAGACATTTGTGGTCGGGTAAATGGGCCCAGTTTGTGGAAATTGTGTCCATTTATCATCAGAACAGAGTCAGGCACAATGTCATGGTGTCAACTCGGGGTCATTTAAGTGGTGGGTGTCTTATACAAGCTTGAGCAGAATTTTTCCATAATTCAGCATAAATGCGGCAGAACCAATGAGCTGACTGCTCCGGTTGGCCGACTCTGTCGATGCCGGACAGGGAAAAAAACAGGTCGTATTACTAGCCCAGTTAAGTGCACCATAACAGACAACAGTTGCTCGGCAATACAAGGCAACTGGAACATGAAAGAGACGGCAAGATTCTCTGGGAGGGGTGAGCAAAAAAGGAGAGAGTCGGAAATGTGAAGGAGGGGTAAAAGATGCAGCAGAGGAAAAAAATAGGTGATGGACTGAACAGACACCAGTCGGCTGTGAGTAATGAACGAGTGACAGAGGAGAGACGAGGGAGATGGCAGCTGTAATTTACATACGCTAATTAAACTTCTGTTTAGGTCACTTGCTCTTCGTGTCAGAGCTCCCTCAGTACCTCCCACACAGCCTCACATACATTTTCTGTCTTTCAGCAATTACTTCTAATACTGTTTTGTTTCCAAAAAGAAGCAGCAACATTAACACACACAAACTCCTACACTGCCTCACTTCTCTCCTCCACTTCTTCATGCTCTTCAGTATTCTTGTTTCTGTAAAATGTTGCCTGACCCTTTGCACAATTTCCCCTTACACTTGCCTCCTTACCTTTCAGTGCATTCTTTTATTTACTTTATTTTTTGTCTCTCAGCTGCGCTTCCAGTCCATCTAATCGTTCCCTGTAGGGTCAGTCTACTTAGGTTTACCTTTTTTTCATCATCCCAGAATCTCCTGTTTTACTTGCTTCTCTTCCTTCAGCCCAAGTACTTCCTTTTTGGTGCCAAAATGTTCCCTCTGTTGCATTTCCAGCATCTAACTGAACACACCTGGAACCTTTTCATGCCAGTCTCTTCATCTACTCTGCTTTTCCCTTCACACACCTCCCAGTCTGCCCCGGTTTTTATTCACAAATATGCTTCCAAAGTTGCCTTTTTGTTGGACACGGCCAACTCTGCCCAGGCACCAGGGTGCCAAAACACTTTTTGGACCCTGCTGAGTGCACACAAATGCACACACTCACACACACGTACACATTTACACACACACCCAAACACGCACGGACACACTCATCTAAACGCACGCACGCCAGAGTCAGGAGATTTTCTTACAAGCATGCAAACACATTGAGTAAAAGGCCTTTCGCCTTCCTGACCGGGTGCCTTTATTCTCTTCTTTTTTGGCCATCTGTTCATTTATTTTAGAGAACAAACACACCTGACAGTACTGAGGAGTCACTAAGTCCATTTCACCGTTCACTGAACAGCACAATTGAGTTGACTAGATGGAGGGATAAGCTGGAACAAAAACGTAACGCACACCAGGGAGAACAGGAGATCGAGAACCGCTGTTCCTGCCTCAAGCCATTTCTCTGAAGTCAATCAGAAGTGTATCTCGTGCTTGCCATCATCTAACATGATTCAGCGCTGAGCTGTTATGGGCGTACTGGCCGGATGGATTTCGGTGGTAGCCAAGGCTTCATCAGACGACAGCATTAAGGCCCAGACGCTTAAATAACATATGTTTATCTAAGGTTTCTGAATCAAAAAACATATATTATAGTTAAACATAGGTAAGAAGTGACCAGTCCCCCTCTGTAGCAGTAGTGCAGAATAACTAATCTTTTGGACTTGAAGGGGAATAAAAGAGACCACATAGAAAAGAGCGTCTTCAGTCTATTCTGGTATAAATCTTTAAACCTGAGTGCAAACTTGAGTTTTAAACTGCTAAATTGCATCAGTGCTGGGGTCACTGTCGGGGTCACAGACTCGACTCATCCCCGTGTAAGGGTCAACACATCTGCTCCTGTTGCTAAAAGTTCTTACCTGAGGAGGTACGGGAAAGCATCAGACACGGAGGAGCACGGCAACCAGCGTGGAAGCGAAACAGGGAAAAAGGAAGAGAGAGAACAGAGAGCATATTTAGATCAGGGCTGTTCAGAGTGTAACAGACAACTACTTTAGACATTTTCTATTCACTCATAACTTGAATATTTAAAGGTGAAGCAGCTGGCTTCATTCGGTTCATTTACATGAGAACTAAAACATTAATTACTGCTTTATTTTTGACTAAAACTGGGACTTAAAAGTGTGTGTGTATAAGCATTTTCACTCCACTAAACAGGATATTTTAAAAGTTGTTTGTGGACAGAAAAAGAGCTACACATGCCAGACATGACTCCACATGCAGACGTTCCAAACACTGCCGTTATACAACCAGGCGGTAAGCATGACGATAAAGTGGACTCTATGAGTGCTGCATTTACACACACACTAGCTGGAGCAGCCAGAGTCAAATGTTTGTGTCCAGTATGATGGAGACGGAGACAGTGAGACTGTGTCTCGTTTCAGCCAATCAAATGTGATGAGTCGCAGGGACAGCAGAAAATATGGAACATAATTAGGCTGTCTGGCTTTTGTCTGTCTGTGCGTTCGTGTGTGTGTGTGTGTGTGTGTTTCTGCTTGTTATGAGACCGAACTGCAGATGGTTGGGGGGACGTCTGCTCGCTCGCTCTCCTCCTTCTTCAAGATATTTACTTACTTACTTTTTCATTTCCTCTAAATAATTCACACTTAATGTCATTGCCCTCTCTCCATCATGCCTCTCTCGCTGCTCCATTTCATTCCTCCTTTTGCTTAAACTTATTTCTAACCCTTCACAGCTCTCCTCTTTTTTACACCGCGCACTCCCCGTGCCTCTCTCAGGTTCTCATTTAGATATAAAGACACACTTCTAAAAACCTATTCTTCCTAAACTTGTGTAGCATTATTTACATTTCTCCACACGCTCATATTCTGCCAACGCCAAACCTCAGCTGTCCAGATGTTCCACCAAGGTACGCTAGTCTAAATGACAGCGATGTTCATTCTCTTTTTTGGAGGGGACAAAGGAGTGTTTTCAGTGGTGTGGACAACCCTGAGGCACAAATGCAACTATTTCAAAAACACCAAATTACCCTTGACGTGGTGTTGATGATCAGCAGCTGATTACTTCCTGATTTGGAGAACCTTTCCAGCTGCCATTGACCTAGCCCGGTGGATTTTTGCTCTCAACAACTTCCTGCAAGAGTTAATAAGCGCTGAAGTGAGCGGAGACACGCTGAACAGTTTTTTTTTGTTGTTCCAGCCATCATTAAGGCCAATCACTCCCCCCACTCCAGTCCCTTGGGTGAAGACCTCGAACACTTTATGTGATTTACACACGTCATTAAAAACCCACACACATGCCTGTTTCAAAGCTTCTTCTCACTGTGTAAGCACACACACACGTACACACACACACAGACATAATCATTCTGATACTGTGCTACTACAGCACTTCCTGTTGGTGATATTAGATTAAAAACCATTGTTTTTCATACCTCTTTCCGGGCTGTTAGCATTGGCTAAATTAGCGGACTGGACAAGCTTCTTACAGTCCAGCTGCAACACGACCCTACGTCTGCATAATTCATGCTAACGTTAGCTCTTGCATATGTGTGTCCCCAGAGTTAAACCAGACTGGTGTGTGTGTGTGTGTGTGTGTGTGCTAGCAGACGCTAGCGTGTAATGGTGGCCAGATGTGTGATTCTGAGGAAGACCCCTGCTGCTCCAAGTGCCACAGGTTAGGACAGATGCAGAGAATTGTCTTTTTCTGTCTCGACAACTGTCACTGTGCTGACCTGTTAGCACACACGCTTCCAGACACACGTGTCGCACGTAAGCGAGCACACGTGCGGCCGTGACATCTCCCTGTCATCAAGTCGGTAGCCGCCATCGCCCACTATAGCAGGAGCATCTCTTCAACAATCCAGACAAACGTGGAACAACCCTGACCCTCGTTCAGCTGATAAAACCTGCACCGCAGTGCAATCACTCAGCGCCTGCATTTTCATACCTGGGGAAAGAGGGGGTGGCAACAAAAGCAAAGGCAGCAGTGCCGAACAGGCCTGAAGCCCTCCACTACAAACAGTGATGGCTGCCATTATCCGCAGTGGACGATGACTCAACGATCCTCAGCATCTGCAGTGATTTTTGTCAGTAGCTGTTCCTCCCACAATTCTTTTCACCAAAGTCCTTTACGGGTACTGTCTCCTCGTCTCTCCACCGTCTTGAGACTTACCGGACTGTGGCAGTGAGTAGATTTGGAGTCTTTATTACTTATTAAAATGATGGAGAAGAAAGCAGAAAACTGAATTAATCAGCTGCTGTGCAGAGTAAACGTTTGGAAAGTGGAGTCTGGTGTGGTCTGCCTCCTCCAGCAGAGCACAACCTTTCACAGCCTTATTATCCATTAAGAGCGCTGCACCTCATCTGAGGGGGAAGCTAACCAAGATGATGAACAGTTTAAACTGGAATTTAACACATGGAGACGGTCGTGGTCATGGCACTCCTCGCTCTGTTCCCTTTTTATCTCCCCGACATCACACGAGGCTCCCCGACATCAAGTTCATAGCCTGCTGCTTTAATGGATGTATTAATACAACCAATGAGCTTCGGAGAGCATGAAATTATCTTTGAGTGATGAATTAAAGCTTTATTGATCGTCTGTAAGGTATTCATTACCCAGCAAGATTGTACTGAAGAATGGATGAATAAATGAAGGTGTCGCTCCGCTGGGTGGAAAAACAGATGGAAGAATGAATTAGAAATGGAGTGGGGGGGGGTCTAAAAATAGTTTTTAGCAGCAGTTTTATGGTTAGCAGATAGCATCGATCTGGTCATCACTGGTGATTTGAACTCTCCATCAGCAGTCAAAGTTATGTACTCCGCTTCTATAAAAGTTTCCTCTGGGTTCCAGGTGAGAATGGAAGAGAAAAATTGCAGAAGCTGAAACACAGACGTGAACAGTTGATTTGAGGGTGAAGCAAGCGTATCTATAAGAGTCTTTCCTCCTGATGTGGTGGATTAATTAAAGGTTCCTCCCTGATTTAGATTTCGCTGAGGTCCCAGAGTGAACACACAACCTTGATCTACAATCTGCCTGCACTGTTCTCTTAACAATTAAAGACTAAATATAGAATTAGCTCCGGTGTTTCCTTTCATCCTCTATCTAAAACACCCCCCAACTTCATCAAAACCCTTCTTTCCCCCTGTTTTTATTAGCGGTAGTCATGTGGGGAGGTCGAACTAAAGTCAGGATGGCATTGAACTCTACCTTTATTTACACGTATATATTTTTTGTATCTGACAGAAAATGTCAACCTTTGGTCTTTGCAATGCTTCTGATTTGTTGGTAGGGGAGTCTTTTAACAAAGCTATCACATTTCAGACCTCCTCTGTAAACACACTTTAGCTAGGCTTGACTGGCCTTCCTGCGTGCATGGACGCATGTCCGCAGCCGGCCCGTCTGTCTCCGGACCTGATGTCCCACCTGTCTGCACCACGACTGTCACCACGTCTCTGGCTGTCGCTACTTCTGGCTTCAGCTAAGCCTTTGTTTCAGCAAAGGAAGGCCTTTAAAACGCTTTTTGTTTGTCAGAAAACCAGCACAAACACACACAGAGTCCTACAAGCGAGAGACACACACACACACACACACACACACGCACACACACACACACACAATGGTACAGTGGTAGATTGACACAGTAACAAAGCCTGAGTTCATAAACAAAGAGCCCGTTTGTTTGGACTGTCTGGGGCCAAAGGATGGAACGTCTGTGAAACAACGGCTGCAGAGGATGTGTGGTGAAAGGTCAAGTGTTTTAGTAGTTTTTCAGAGAGAGACACAAAGGGAGGGGGTCAGCGTGAATGTGTGTGTGTGTGTGTTTGTGTTTGTGTTTGTGTGTGTGCGTCCATCAGCTGTGGTGGTCTTTAAGTAGCATTCTGGGCTTTGGAAAGTCTCCAGGAAAACCTCCCTATTCATTGTTTCCTTGTTTCTATTTCTTTCCGTCTCACACACACACATAGGAGCACATGCACGCACACACACACACACAGACATGTGAATTTATGAGTATTTCCTCTGTTCTGGTAGTCTTCTGGAATGTATGTGTTCAGCAAAAGGAAGTTCCAAAACACAAATTAAATGAGAATAAGGAAGTCGAGGAGTTAGGAGGGTTAGCAGGGCGGAGGGGGTACGGGGGGAGGGGTGAACTGCCCAGTAGTCATTAACATTTGATGATGTTCCTGGAAGTCTCACAGATTTGAGGCAGACTTTAGAAAGGTAAACGGGGCCCACGACAAACAAACATGACAAGGGCGGGTGGCCCTCGGTGAGGGGCATCCTTAGTCGCTTCCGCTGCCGGATCAAACAGGGGTTGGAACGGAGTCACGGGAGGCAGAAACGAAGCGGAGTTGAGGAAAGCGAGAAGCTTGGGTGTCAGGAGGCCTGGCACCCTGCTGTAACCCTATCAACCAGCACGTATGCTTGCAGGCGCAGTTAATAAGCTATTTTCAGACAGGACTGATTGTGTGCATCTGCACGCTGCCAGAGTGTGCGTATTCATTGTCCAAATCCAATCCAGGTAGCAGAAGTAAAACTGATCAAATTCCACAGCTGCAGACTAAAGGTGGAGGTAACAGCCATTGGTTTGCCCTGGTAACTGCTGTTCCACAGAAAAAACAGTGCGACGGTGATGTGATAGGACCCAGAACCTGCTGATGGCAGTTGTGTTTAGCAACAGCATAAACGGATTCTGGAGCTGCTGCATAAATTCAGCAGAGTTAGCTAGTCAATGATTCATAAAGTAAACAGTTTAAAGGCTGCACATTAACGTTTATTGAGATAATGTGAATAAAGTACTTCTGGAACTCACACGCAGATAAACATCTCATGTTCATGCCGACAGAGACAGATGTTGGATATCAAAATGATAAATATACAAAAGAAGTCATCACTCCTGTTAACACACTCTTGCTCTCTCTCTCTCTCTCTCTCTCTCTCTCTTGCACTCCCTTGCTCTGTCACACACTGTGTGTGTGTGTGCATTAATAGATAATTAAAGATGTTTTTGTGCTTGTGTTTTTGAGGCATTAATGCTGAAGAATGGGGGGAAAATCAAGCATCTGGCAAAGGTCTGAAAGCAGCAACAACATTTAAAAGCCTTAATGGAATCTCAAGGTGACAACAGGAAGACAAGGAGAGGGAAGAGAGACAGACAGAGAGATGAACAGAAAATGGTAAATCATCCTGGAGCATGTGACATCAGCTCCTTCAAACACATGTATCCACCTGGTCAGAAGCAGTAACACACAAACACACACACCTGGCGCCTGGGTGGTTCTGACCAACAAACAGTTGAGGAACAACAAGATAGTTGTTGAATGAGCTTTTATTTTACCATTCATCAATAACCAAATTCCAACAGCTCATTTCTGCAAAACAATCCATTTGACTGGCTGTTTTGAAAGATGTTATCAAGCAAATGATTGCTGCCAGACTGAATTAGCTGTGCCTGCAGTCGGTCCAACCATGGCCATCTAATTCTATTTCCTCTTTGGTTTATTACAAGTCATTACAGGCCCAGACTGGAACTGGGTCCAACCGTCCAATGACGGTTGTTCTACAGTGTTTACAAGGTCTGGTATCATTTGGCCTCTGAGGACATTCGATAAACTTTTACTTGAATTTTGCAGCGGAGTGGTTTTGGACACTTGCAGCCATTACAAGGGGAGAAGGGTGGGGGGGGAGCTAAGTCCCGGGGCTACAAAATAAAAGATAAAAAAAAATAGAGCTGACTCCATTTCAGCCTCTGGAAACTATTTGTGTTGAAAGAAAAATGAGAAGAGATTGGAGGAGTGGAATAAAAGAGATCAGGTGGAGGACAAAAGCAAAGAGACACAGACCAGGGTCTTTCCAGGGGCAAGCAGCATGCAGACCGAGTACAGGGCAGAAGGGGCAGGACCTTTATAAAAGCGCCTGTTGTCACGCTTAGAGGACTCTCTCTCTCTTTTTGTCACTCACTCTCTCTCTCTCTCTCTCTCTCTCTCTCTCTCTCTCACACACACACACACACACACACACACACACACAAGTTCAGGAACAGATTTCATGAACTTTCCAGCCTCTAGCCTATGGGACCTTTCAGCACCATCCTCTAATATCTAGAAAGTTCTGTGTGTGTGTGTGTAAAATGTGCGCGCACATTTTAGGGTATCACAATAATAATTCAAACAGTCTCATTGCACAAGACTGCAGACCAAACTTTACGTTGAGTCGGACCCCAAAGTTGGTGCTTCCTCACCTTTCAGAGTTTAAAGAGCGGCCGATGCCTATGCTCTGGAGGGATTCACAGGAATTGGAGGATGGTGGAGTTTGAAATGAGCTTTCTATGGGAATTGTTTCAATTGAAATATGAGGTGAAACATCAGTGCAGATTAAGGCAAAAGTAACCTTCGAATCAGAGACATTTTCATTAGATATAACTTGTTTCACCGTTGAGAGCATGAAAATATATATATATATATAAATTAAAAGTAATTAAAAAAAAACTTAGGTAATGTTGTCTAAATTCCTTAATGAAAGCTGGGTTTTTGCCTCCAGTGAATGGAATTCCTTGCGACGCCTCAGGATGAAGCTGTATCGCTGTATCGATCTTCCACCGACCCTCAGGAGCCTGTGGAGCTAACGCCCCGTCCTGTGGTGGTTATCATGGAAACCACAGCGCAGCTTATGGATACGCAAAAATCAGAAGTCAGGAGCGATCAGGAAATGCTGGTCAGACACCTCCGAT
>CAAE01014999.1:291828-319582 GCA_000180735.1 Tetraodon nigroviridis
CTTGTTGCCTTTTGTACTGCAGGGACAAACAAACGTGCATACGCATAAATACATACAAGGAAACACGAAACTGAAATAAACACAACAAACTCACATCCGTAGCTCTGCAGCATGCTTGTATCCAAGCGACAATATTTAAATAAGACTTCTAAATGTAGCAAACTACACATCAAACACAAGGACAGATTTCACAGATCTAAGTAACATGAAGTCACCTGTTAGTTCAATGCTAACATCCAGGAATGGACAAAAATGGTAAAAAAAAAACAAAAAAAACCTATTAATTTATAATTGGATATGGATGGATATTTATAATTGGATGTCTAAAAGGCTGGTGTTGTTGCTGTGTACAACAATTATTTGCTTTTTTTAAAGACAAAACACTGCTTGTTTTTGAATAATTCAGCTTGTCTGGTTTTCTGATTGGAACATCTAGTACATTCTAAAACAAATCAATAAAAAAAAATTAAATTATTTGTATATGAATGCTCTCATTGATGGTTAAATGATGGTTGAGGGTACCACTTTTCATTTTTTTGGCTCAGACATCGCCTTTTAAAAAAAACAAATGGTTTTGTGTTTTTAAACCAAATTATCAGCTGACCTTTTGCCTAGCGTTAAGTCATGACTAATTTTTTTGAGATTTAGAGACAGAAGAGAGAAGTTTACACGCACAGAAGGTGGAAAAAATGTTAGTTTAGAAAACAGGCAATATGGCATTAATTAGCGTTGACTCGGTAGCGGGTTTGCGATGTAGCTGTGTGGGCGTGCGCCACCCTCTCAGCTTCCACAGTAGCCAAATGCTGAACAAAGAAATTGTGTGTTTCCTGCAGTCAGCTCCACCTCTGCAGCGCTGGAAGTACACAAGTAATCACTACCTCGTGTCAACAACGACATAAATACCCACAGGCGCCAAAACACACGCTGATATGGCGCGCGCACACACACATACAAACAGCTAATTAAATCAATGTGTGGCTAAAACACTAGCAACATATTGCAAAGCAAGCGGGTTACAAGGACAAAACTCTTGATCATTGCTGCTCCTCATTATTTTATCGACAAAGTGTTTATATCTGTGTGGGTGAGTGGGCGGAGGGCTGTCGTGCCTGAGAGTTCTTGCAAGATCCGACTAGATTTAGTGAATAACTCAGAGAAACTGACCTGGGAACAGGCTTCATGTGCAGAATTTTTAACAGCAGCTGGGCGATAAGAAATCAACCCGTTTTCAGACTCTATGTTTCCCAGGGAGGACCGAACCCCCCCCCCAACCCCCTTCCTATGGTGTGCATCACGATCTCCTGCTTCCCCGTGTAATTTCTCCATCAGCTACTCTTTGGACCTCTGTATTTTCCCTCTTTACAACACAAAGTAACTGCTAGGAAAAAGGTCTTTAGGGATCCGTCGTTCACGTGAGGCGTAATTTATCCTGTGGGGTATCCTGTTACATCCATTTTGCAGCAAGAACAGTGTAACCTTGTGACTTGGGGAGCTAAATCATGGCCATTAACCACCACTAGCGCTTAATATTCCACGTCCCCCAGTAGAACGGACTGACTGGCTTTTCCATGAACTGGCTTCCCTACTGGGTGGGTACCAGAGGGGAAGTGAAGAGACGGAAAAATAAAGAAGGGAAATGAGCAAAGATGCGGCAAAGGGGCCCGAAAAAGTCGACAATGTTGGCATGATTAATGCCGAATGTAGCAGCGGGCCCCCGCAGCTGAGGTGTCACTTTACTGAATCCATCTCAGGCACACAAATGAAAGGGGGCTTTTGTTCCAGGTGAAAAAGGACTAACAAACTGACACTTGATTTAACCAAAATCCTAGAAGCACATGAGTGCATTGGCAATCTAATTCCAGACCCTGCAATTTAAACCAGTGAGAGGTCCGAGAGTGCAACATCTGGTGACATCTGTAAGTCGACACCTTTCAGGGATTTTCTCCTTCATTGATGAGTATAGGAAAGGTTTTACGTGTGTGTGTGTGTGTGTGTGTGTGTGTGTGTGTGTGTGTGTGTGTGCGTGAGTGAGTGTGTGTGTGTGTGTGTTTTAGGTCATTTTTGTTTTGTTCTGTTTTGTTTTACTATATTAAAACATTACTTTAGATAATCAGACAACCTGCAGGACAACCTGCATACAGGCATGCAGCTACTGCTTCACCACATGTGAAAATCAAAGAGAAAGGAAATCTGCGGCCTGTGCACCGACACATATGAAGGCATGTTACGGCTAAATCTGCTCGCAGTGGTTGAGAGATCGCGTTTCAGATTTATGCTTAGCCTCCTGCTGTGAGCCTGGAAATGCTGTCCAAGTGTGTGCAGCTTTATCAGCCCATTCGCACACTGGCTAGGATTTATTTTCAAGAATTTCTCTTTTTAAAGTGTCACTTTTTCATGGCCAATTTGCCTCTTCTGTTTGCATTCAGCTGTCAAGTGCAGCAACAATAGTATGAAACAGTGATTCTATTCTGAAAAACTCTGTAAATAAGGGATATGTTTTGAAATTCAGTGCGGTACACGGTCACAGCGCAACACCCTCTACTGTGAAGTGTAACCTTCTTAAAGTCTTCTGTTTCTTTCAGTTCTATTTCCATGACACACACTTTTACAAGAGCATGTGTTCTCTTCTTAGTCATTCTTCAACTTTTAATAAACAAGACTGGTGGTTCTAGTTTAGCACAGCACATTTTTGCTGATGTATCCACCAACACGGATGCACATTTAGATAGACACACACAGGGGCGCCCTGGCAGGCCCAGGCCTCTTCTGCTCACATGCCACAGGAGCTTTAAGTTCCTGCTCAAAGCCCAATGAGCCCCAGCTCCCTTCGCCACGGCGGACGGAATGCACCATCACCGGGCATCGCCGCCTGCCTCCGGACGTGACACAGCGAAGACGCGAGCGCCTCAGACAGCAGCATGACACATCGGGATACGAGGAGAAGAGGGGAGAGAGGGAAAACAGTGGGGGGGGGGGTTGTTGCTAGGGGGAGACTGCAGGAGTACCAGTTAGCTAATGGGTCAGAATTAATGTGACCTACTGACTGACTGAGGAACTCACATTGAAACCAAAAATCCAATGAATGGCTTCCCGTGATGCCCCCACACCAAATCCTCTGACCTGACAGGAACCTCTTAGGATGGATGCTTGAGAACCATTTGCTTATTCACTGGCTGTTTGGCTTCTCCGTTAAACCGTTAAATAAGGGGTCAATATTCCACAAGCAGGTTATCGAGCACGCCTTGACCACGGTGATGTCATGTGGTCGACGGCCCATCGATGATGATTAGAGGAGCTAACAAAACGTGCTGCCTCTAATTACAAAAACAGCCGTCTGCTTCATCTTCAGTTCGTTTTCTCCTCCTTCCTACGACAAATTACCCTACCTCAAAAGATGTAAATAGGCTGAGCAAGAGCGTGCCGATGATTCCGTAATAAACCTTATTTTATTCCAATCAAGTGGAAAATGTATTTATCGTAAACTGTTTACATCAACTGTGATATTTAGCTTCTAAACTTCTGCTTAGCGTCTCGGCGCAGGATAAATGATTTTGCAGTTATTTATGGTCACAGGAAACCTGCAATTCCTTATCTACGTCAGACAGCAACTGTTTTTAGATGCTTTATTTTTCTCTGACTGCAACCAGCCATTTTAATGATGTCATCTCAATGTATTTTCAAGTTCAGCCAAAGAGAATCAGTAAGAAAAATGTACCAAAAGGGTTGAAAAAAGCCAAAGATCTGTTCATTTTATTAGAAAAGTAGAAACAGTGTGCGCTATGTATCAACCCAGAATGGGGCCATGATTTCTTGGGTTTCTTTTAGTTTTAGCAACATTAACGTGACGTCAGTCCTGTTGGTTCTGCAGTGGCCGAGGTAGATGTGTGGCGAGGGGAAGGTAGGAGCATAGCCCTCCTGTGAACCCGGTGCTCACGTCAATGGTGTCAGCAAAGTAAAAACAGTGCTGAGATTTTGTTTGACAGCGACGTGAAATAACAGAGGACGAGAGCGGCGCTCGACTCTCGTTGTTTGGCCTTTCCCCTCGCTCGTCTGTTCTTGTCCTTCTTCCCCCTCTCACTCATCATTAGCATCATAATATTTTCCATCTGCTGGGTGATGCAGACGTGACGCGAGCGCAAGCCAGTGTGAACAGCTGCAGGCATCTACCCCGATATTTTAGTAGGCCCTCCACATTTCCTTCAGATGGAGCCCGGGCTGAGTACCCCAGAGTACCCCCATTACTCACAGTTCCTTTCACACCAGGAGGAAACCTTGAGCAGGACCCAGCTCATATGGGTTTGACCCTTCTGGTGGAAAGAGAAGAGGGACTCAGCCACACCTGGGAATAGGATACAAACTGAAGGAGAACTAACATTAGTGGGTCAGTGGGGCTTTTGCTCTTTCCTGCCATTTTATGGTTCAGTTAGCAACAAACGGTAAGTGTAAACAGACTCAGAATGGCTTTGACACACTCACGATGTTCCTGAAGACATAACTTCCATTTTATCTGGCTTGTTTAAATGTTTCTGTCAGTAAGTCGTGCCTGGATATAAAGAAAATCCCAGCAAAACAGAACTTGTCTTTTGACATTTGACACCATCAAAAATGTCCTCTAAAGGCAGAGATTTAAGACCCAGTGACACACAGGTCCTCTGTTTTTTCGAGGTGTTTAGGCAAAGGTCAAACAGCCTAAAAAAACGACATAAGCGTGCTTTAGAAAGTAATCATGGGATAGAAACTGAATTATTTCAAGATATTTTTGAGCAGCAATTTCCAAACAACTCTGAAAACAACAGTGCTTTTGTTCCCACGGTATGCAGCACTTTTACATTATTATGGACCAACTGCCTCCCAAAAAGTACAAAAGCCTGGCTGACAGCCAAACACAGAAAATGGATTGAATGGACTGAGCCTCCAACCAGCCTCAAGACGTCCAAAATGGGCTAAAGTGGAGCAACGACTTTAGCCCGTACACAGCAGATCCAGCTGCTGAGACCAGTCAAGACGTACTGTAATTTTCCTGCTCTGAATGTTGTCTATGCCGGCAAGAAGTGAACCACTGCTGTGGCAATGTAAGGAAACGGCTCGTCTAACCCTCCTCCCCCGACAGAGATGCTGCCGCTGACGTAACATCGCTGTGGACGATCTGCCACAGACATACGCTGCCATTTCCAACACTCTTTTAATTAACACGTTTCTATTTCTATAGGTGACACTCTGTGTGTCTGTGTGTATGTGTCTATGTGTGTGTGTGTGTGTGTGTAGGTGTGTGTATGTGTGTCTGACTGTGTGCGCGACGTGCAGTAGCCCAAAGGTCTGGCTGTGCGGTGGTGACGTTGAGAGTTTGTAGAGAAAATGGGGATCTTTCTGACATTAATAAGCATGGTGCGTACTTCTGTGTGTGTGTGTGTGTGTGTGTCTGTGTGTCATACACTCACCACCAGGCTAAAGTCTCTTGACAAGCCTAATACCAATTATCAAGATTTACAGCAATGTTCATGTGGGACTTGCATCAAAATGGTTGGTGTGCAGCATAGCCAGAACCGTTGTCCCAATTAGGGAGCCCTGTGAAACAGCAGCGCACATGCACACAGACAGAGAGACAGACAGACATACAGACACAGACATACACACACACAACACACACACAACCACACACTCACACACACACACAGACACAATCCCATTCTTACACAAACACTAAGTCTTACGATGTTGTATGTGCACATTCACCATCACATGAACCTATTCTCTATGCCTCTATGCCTCTCTCTCTCTCTCTCTCTCTCTCTCTCTCTCTCTCACACACACAAACACACACACACTGTGGCTCTCATGGGGATGGGCCTTTGGCCTTTCACAGCTGGAGGAGAGAAAATGCTGAAGTGGTAGAAATAAAGAACAAAATGAGAGCACATCGAAGGAGCAAGTAAGAAGAGAGGGGAGTGGAGTCGCATTTAAAGCAGTGAAAGATCAACAAAAACGCAGCTTCAAGGCATCAAACAAAGCAAAAGCATGTAGTTTGTTTGGATCAGACACGATGTTGCATTTTTAAAAGCGGAAACCCCATCCACATTATTCCCGTTTGTTATTTCTATTTGAAAATCATTATTAAAGTATTGCGAGTGAAACCGAGAAGTCGCTGCGTGTCGATATGCGTCTAAATATGCATCTAAATGTGCACCGGATGCACAGTCAATATCTGTCTAAATGTGCACCGGAAATGCTGACCAGGCATCTCCTGGAGAAGACCAGGTAAGAGGGTCTGTCCTTCTGTTCTTACTCCGGGGAATCAGAAAATCTCTGGAACATTCTTTATCGGTGTGTCAAAGCGTTCTGTAATTCCACTTTGGCAATAACACAAATGACCAATGTCAATATTAAACCCTCGTGAACAATTAATGGACGCTTGTCCGGCCTCAGAGGCAGAGGGCCGGAGGAGACGCAACCTTCTGTCGTTTCAGAAAGCCTCTGGGATGCAGGGAGCTGAATGAAGTCTGCAGAAGCTCAGAGACTAGGCACAAGCAACTTTTAAAGTATTTTTCATTGAGGCTTTGCAGCCTCCCTTCCTCATACCATGACATTTATAACATAGAGGAAAAGTCCATAGCAGCTCTAAATCTATTGCTAAGTTTTTGAGAGTAGTAGTTTTGCTAACAAATGTCGACGCTGTCACACTCACCTCCTGGTGAAGATAAACAGCCTCTTCATTCTTCACCTACACGGCCACAAGGAACACAGAGCAGGTCTGAACCTCTACTGGCCACTCTCTCTCTTAGTCTCTCCCGCACACGCACACACACACACAAACACACACACTCCAAAGGCAGGAGACAGTAATCAATGTCGGCCAGTCACAGTTCAATAAGCAGACTACACAATGTTACTCAATTATTACTGTCTTGTTTAACCAATAGCACCAGAACAAAACTGAGAATCAATTTGCTGCCACCCGACAGGGTGTAGTGTATGTGTGTGTGAGAGAGAGAGCTAGAGAGGAAGAGAAATAACAACTCAATGCTGCAACAACACAGAAAAGGTCCTTGATGATTAAACGTCCACTTAAGCAGACCTTCGAAGCATCTGAATCTGTGCGCTCTGTCTTTCTCTGTGCACTTTAATCAGTTCTACATATTTGATATTCACAAACAATAAATCATCGATTTTTCACAAACAAATTGGTCGCAGCGCTTTAAAGTCAGAATGCAATCTGTCTTGTTTCCGCAGATTAAAGGGTCTGGCTGGGAGTATTGATTAGAGACAAAGCAGGGCAGCCTTTAGCAACCCTTTACCGGTACGTATCTAAACCTATCTGAAAGAGCATTTTAAGCATCCTTTAGTCTTTTCACCAACACTTAACTCACCATGCTGTCAGCCTGCTACTCTTTAAAGAATCACACATACTATGTGGTGGAATCTAAGATGTTACACACGTGTTTTTTTAAGGATGCATTTGAGTTAACAAGACGCTGGAAGGAGGCCAGAATCTTGAGAGGTAAACTAGTGAGGAGTTCCATGCTGTCTCGACTATTGGTATTTCTCACAGAAAAACACCATTATATTTGTATTATCCAGTCTGAAATTGTGACTGAAAACATCATTTTGTCTGAATGAACTGCTTGTCTAGAAAAACTAATTCAGAATAGATAGATGTCAAATCAAAAAATAATAATCTGGAAATGCACCTGCTACTCTCACCTCCTGCCACATGCTGCTGTGCCTCCAGAGGCTTTCTACATCTTCGAACACACAACACATGTTTGCCATGACAGCTTCTGCCGTATTTATACTACGAATAAACTTTTTTAAATTATTTTTTCATGTGCTGACCTGGGACCAAAATGGCTGCAGCCTTGCCCTTATTTTCTGACAAGACTTCAGCATGAAGCAGAGATAAACACCAACTCTGAGGGGGCACAGAGGAAGAAGCTGCACAAATAACCACGGCAACAATACCGGGATTTAGAGGAGCTGGAGGGAGCCAGGGGCATTGTCTGGCTGTAGTCAGCTACTTTGTGCTTCTTTTGAAAGTGTTTCTTGGGTGTGGATGACATTTTTCAGAACATAGAAGGGGGAAATCAGTTCAAATCATTCTGCAAAGTTCCCCTTCTTGTGTCTTTGGTGCAAAGTTACAAATCCCACCCCCCAGGGGAGAAAGGAAGGGGAGAGGGAACAACACTGTTAAACAGAAGAAAAAGAAGCTGGGCAAAAACTCATTTCATGCCCTTAAAATGTGATGATGCAACCCAGGAGAGAGTGCCCTTGCACAGATGATTTGGAGAGAAACTTACAGGTGCTTTTCATGGATTACACAAATTCAACAAGTTGGCGGCCAAACTACAATAGATGTACAGGCGCACGTGTGTGTGTGTGTGTGTGTGTTCTCACATTTACTACATAGAGTCATAAAAATGTTATTCTACCAGCAAAGGAAGGCCATATAGCTGGTCCACACAACTTCAAAGGCCTGTTTGAGGGTTAAGACTTGAAGGTTGAGGTTAGAATTGGGTTTAGGTCAGGGTTAGGAAAGTACAAGGAACTCTGTGTGTGTGTCTCTGGTGTTGGTGCGCACGTCTCACCACACGTTGCACAGTCTGTACTAAGGAATCTGTGGGGGTGCTGCACCAGGAGACCACCTGACAATGTCGGCTAAAGAAATAAAGACACAGGTATCCCCATGCTAAAGGATTCAAGCGTGACTTGTTTCCAACATGCAGCTCAGAAAATTGAAAAATTCAAAGGACAACTTGACAACCCTAAAGCAATGTTCAGTGAATTAAATTATATGTATGTAATTTTAAAAAAAACTTTGTCTTTTTGCAGATTAGGTGGCAAGCATAGATTCATGAAATCCGGATACAGTTCTTTTTAGTGCAATCCCCTGGGTTAATAAAGAATTAAGAGAAACATGAATTTTAAAAAAAAAAACTCCTTCTCCTCCAATATTTACACGTGTGGGCTGCAAGAACTCTCGTGCGCATTTTGCTTTCATGCATAGTTGCAAATGGATTTCATCATGTTCGATCAAAGAGGGAAAAAACCAAACGCCATGTCTCTCCAAACAGGGACGATGATCTGACACTTGAACACTTCAGACTCTGTGATGATTCCCACTCTTCACTGCAGTCAGTGGTTTTTGCAAGTGGGCTTCCACAGAAGAACACAAGGTGCTGAGCAGAGCTCAACCCTCAGAGAAAACGCAGCTATAACAGCTCAGGTGAAGATGTTCAAACTAAGTCAGGACCCAAAGCAGAGGGTTTCCGCTCAATAACTGACAAATGTATAAGAGATGGCTTCATTTTCTGCCACATTTGACATTTACAGAACAGTCAAATCATCATCGTCGGCACTCTGAGCAGTATATGTTGCCATTGGCGAGAAACAAGCTCCTTGATGGGGCATCGCACAGAAAAAAAAGAACACTGCCGTTGTTTGACCTCCTACTCAAAAAACAACCCTGAACTTCAATTTAACAACAAGCACAGCAGAATTCCTTCCGGACCCAAACACACAACACTGCCGGCGGAGGGAAGAAAGACATTTTGGGGTCAATCTAATGCGTTTGTTCTTTTTTTTTTTTTTTTTTTAGATAATAAACATCAATAAAACATTGTGAGGCGTACAGCCTGGAGAGGCGCGGTGCTCATGCCGCGCTGCTGCTGCTGCCAAGCTAGCATGTGCATGCACGATCCGCGTAGGAGAGGATCGATGAAAACAAAGAGTAGCAGGAATGCTCTTTTTAAACAAATGCAAGCCGGCGGTTCTGCGCCTCCACAGCACCTTCGCTGATCTGCTGCCAAGCAGCAACAACAAGAGCAGAGGTGGCCCCTGCTGCTGGCAGGACGGCATTCAGGAAGAGCCTCTTCAATCCCTCAATCATTCAAAAACAACTTCAGAGCTTAAATCCTTTGACCACAGCATCATTTAATCTCAATTTATCAGGCAGCGCTGATGCTCCTAAAGTCATTTCTGATTATCTCAGATAGCAGCGGAATCAGTGATGATTACAGCCTGTGAGCCACAGGAGACACAGAACAAAAGCTTCTAATACGACCAGCGACATCTCAGCAAATGAAACCCAGAATATGATCTGCTTCACCATAAATAAAAGCTCATTTGAGTTGACTCCATCAAATATTATTACTGTTGTTCGACTGCTGTCCATTATTGATGCCTGTCCAGATGGACGGCTTGACGCGAACTCTCTGGTTTTCAGACCAGTTTTTTTGAAAAAGGGAAGGTTCCACATGCACGCTTCCCTTCAGCTATCTGAGTAACTCCATTTACTATTAAAGAGACCAAATGTAAAACAAATCTCCAGAGTTCTGCAAACACAGGCAGTCAATAAAAAAAAAATGGTACAGGCACCGAACTACCATGGAAACAATGTCCTTTAAACTTTTGATCCAAATTTTATAGCTAAGTTTGGTTTGTTGTTGTGAAGATCAAAGTTTGTTGGCTGATCACCCGGGATAACGCAGCTAAAACCAAAACTGTCCCTAAAACCCTTAAATACTCCAAACTATGCACCAGAAGTCTTCGTACTGATTCTAATTACTGCCCCCACGCTCTTATTTTCATATCTCGCTGCTTCATTCGGTGTCCCTATAAGTCACTGTTATCTTCTCCCTCCCACTGGTTGGACCCGCGCTGCCTACAGGTGCACTGACGCTCGGATGTATTCATCTGTTCTTTACTCTATTTTTTTTTTCCACTGGAAACAAAAGATTCCAGAAAGTTGGTTTTATTATTTTTTCACAGAGGAGAGTCATTACTCTCTTCTTTGGTTCCCACCTGAGCTCTTCGGGAAAAGGGGGGGTGGGGGGGGGGATGACTTAAACAGAGGGAGGAGGTTGTGTGGATAAATCTGAAAATAGCAACATGATATTTCATCCGTGCGACACGAATGTTCCCTCTCAGCAGAGGAGCGCCCGTATTCGTTAGCTGCGTTACAGTACATATCCGAATAAGCCATGAAGCTGTGTGTTTTACAGCCAACGGAAACGCAAAGTTTCTGCCATTTGTCCATTTTAAACTGCCCATGCGTGTGTCCTGCTTCGTTTTTTCAAAGGCCGCAGAGAAGTAAGTGACACATCCGTGTTTAGAGGAATACGCAACCAAAAACCTCTCAGCAGCGTACGCTAAATCCCTTGATCATGACATCCTACAGCGTACAATGTAGCCTTTCATAACAAGCATGTGTGTGTGTGTGTGTGTGTGTACCAAGTAAAAACGTAAGCCTAGGAGGTAAAAAGTTACAGTGGTGATTATAGTAATTATGGTTTCAAATTTTTACATATGCTCTTAGAGGGATCACCGGAGCGAGAGAGAAAAAAGGAGAAAGAGTGAGAGAGAGGAGGGGTGGTTGGGTCAAATGGGGGTTTGAAGGCAAAGGCCAAAGCAGAAGGGCTGTGAAAAGGACAAGGAGATGGTAAAAAAGCAAAAGAAAACGTAGAACTGAAAGATATGAAGAAGCACAAAGGCTAATCCTTCTGGCAGCCTCCAAACACCTCCTGCTCTTCCACCTCCTCCTCTTCCTCCCCTCCCTTTTTCCACACTCTGCTAGGAGCTGAATAAGCCTTTAGAGTGAAGCTTTGTTTCTTATCAGAAAAGAGCATGAATGTCAAATTCTCCATGCAGAACTAAGAAAGAAGGAGAGCACCTTTTAATTCCTGCTTTTTTCCTCTCATTCTCTGCCAACATTTATTAGGGTCTCCTAGAATTTGTGTCCTCGACAGTCTGTTTTTCATCCAGCTCCTCCATCCCTCTCGACGCAGCACAGCGCCAAAAGCAGAAGGGGATCAGAGTCGCAGCCTTGCGGACCCCCTGCGGTGGCGCGACGTCTTTTTCTCAATAGCAGCTTAATTACACATTCATGGTGACACAAATAACACACTCTCGTCCAACACACAAACTGCCACTCAGCCGGCGTGCGCGGGACCCATCTGCTGGCCGCGCGTTTGTACTCGAGAAACTGCTGCTGCCAAACAAAACGCACATACGTTGTAATGTGCTGTCTTTTCATTCGTGCGACACGCTTTCAAGGGTTTAGCATTGATACCATAAAAGCTAAACAGGCACCCCGAGAAATAAATCTAGAGACAACAGATTGGTGCTCTGGCATGGATCCAAATTCAGCACCAAGATGGAGGCTCAGGCACAAGAAGGGAAAGTTGATTTCTTCACAGGAAGGTTTGAGCTCACAGATGCAGCCTGTTCAACATGGTTCCTGGAACTAGAACTTGCAAGTGGAGATCTAAGCGCCATTTACTAACATGTCTCCCAGAGTTGCGTGCAACGTGTCTGTTAGCAAACACATTCCCAACAGCCACAGGGCCCCATAAGGATAACTAACAAAGCCCGTTTGAGTCATGCTCTGGTTTGGGAGCGTAAAACCGATGAGTAAAAGAATGTTAGAGGTAGCAGACGAATAAAAAAGCTAAGGACAAAAAGAGAGGAAATAAATCTAAACCTCTGATTAAAACTACTCAGATATGTTCAGCGTTCTCTGCTGTGCAGGCCCATTCCACAACCCGCGGCTCCGGAACCAGCAGAAAGCCCGAGGACATGGAAGGCCAACAACCGTTCTTTCGACACACACTCACAAACGCATCCAGCTGAAACAAAGAGCCTGGAAATGAGAGCCCCAAACGAGGCCTTAAGTTTCACAGGCCATGAAAAATTAATAATTCCACATCTTTACATGAAACTCTAGAAGGAATTAGGCCCGGCAGCAGGAGACGCTGGGAATCACTTTCAGAACATTTAGCCTTTTTGTTTTAGGGTTTTTTCACCCTCTTCAGCTTAAGAACCCCTCTTACACACAACACGCACACACACACACACACACTTAAGGACACACACGGGGGAAAAATTAAAAAACGGCTCAAGTAGAGACAGAAAGGACAGTCCCCCGGACTAACTTTGACAATGCAAAAAATTATTAAAAAAACATTTTTGAAAAAGGCTTTTTATCTTTAAACGAGCTATTACATGTTTTCACAGCTGTGCTACGGAAATAATTTTGAAATTGAATCACATGGAGACGGTAAACGTGCACCGCTACGTTCGATCTTTCCATTCAGCGTCAGCAGCTGACGACGAAACCACGATAGATGGAGGGAAGGCGGGTCAGGAGGTCACAGGATGCCGACAGGGCCATGCAAATTAGCCGCAATGCAAAGATTTCTCACACACACACACACACTGGCATTAATGTGCACACGTGCATGCGCGCACACACACACAAATATTTTTCTGATCAGACAATGCTGAATTCTTTTTTGTGTGTTGTGTCTGTGTGTGTGTTTGGGGGGGGGTGTCAGTCAGCTTGTCAAGTCCTTGTGGAGTGATCAAAGCTAATGCAAACCACCCAGAGAGATCATCCATTCATCCTTTCCCACACACACGTTCCCTTGTTCCTATCTCACTTGCTCGCCCTGACGCCAGTTTTACAAAAATAAAAAGCATAAATTTACCACAGAAATCCTGCTTAGCCAACAGCAGCGCAGTGGTCTTCAACTGGCATGGCAAATCAAGTTTGGCTGTTCGGTTCCAAAAATCCCCCTGCTGCCTGCCTGCCCACCTGCCCAACAAACAAACACACACACACACACACACACACACACACACACACACACGACACACAGAGAACCCTGGATGGCTGGATGGCTGCAGTGCACTGGAGACAGCATAATGGAAGACAGCATGGGAGCGCTGGCAATATTATAAAGCCGTGACAACAAACACACACACACACACACACACGGAAAGACCATGTAACCAGTGCTGGTACAACCACACACAGCCAAGTTGACAAGTCTCCCACACATTATGGTGTGCGCACACACACACACACACACACGCACACAAACACACACACACCCCACAGGGTCTAACTGAGAACATCCGGTTTTTAAAATGCCAAAATGAGAAACACAAACAAGCCGTCCTCCAGCGGGTACCGACGGCCTTTCACACCACTTGCATAAGTTTGCATCTCCACATCTCCACTTTTCCAGCTACTCCGGTGTCGTGATCCCCCCCAGGCGTGAGGAGCGCCGTTCGGAACCGATCACCGGGCACGCCGAGGCCGCAGGGGTGTTCGCGCTCTCAGGCGCAGAAGCTGAACAGACGCGCTGCTGCTGCGTCCTGGTGCCAATCTGGAGGAACTCCGAGGCGCTGCGGCGGAACCGCGGTCCAGCCCAGATGGGAGGCGAGGGGGCTGCTCAGGCCGAAGCTCCAGGGTGGGCCTCGGCCGGGCGATCCCCACGAAGCCTCTCCTCTGTCCGCCCTAATGGCTCTAAAGCGCCGTGGACAGGTGGAATATGAGCCCCAGGATGGAAAGCTTCAAGGAGAAGCATATAAACTGGCTGTATTTTATTTCTTTAAGATGGACAAAAAATTAAAAGTTAAGAGGAAACTCGATTTCAGCTCTGAGTCGGTGAGATCCGCGACCAGAGCAGCGCGTCCACGCCGACGCGTTTGGTGCGTTTTTCCCCGCTCAGTGGAAAAAGGGTGTCTTCAGAGACATTAGTCGGGTTTTTTATGGGCCGAAATGTGACAATAGACCGAAGAAAAGTGGGAAAAACCAGTGGAGAAAAACAGAAGCTCAGCAGGGTTCGATCCGCTCAGAGAAAACAAAGATCCCCTTTTCCATTTCTCTCGTCTCTCTGCAGCCAAATTGGGCTGTTTGGAGACGGCGAGGTGCTTTTTTTTCCCCGAGGTGGCTGAAAACCTTTCTCAAATCAGCCCACAAAATTGCGCTGTATTGATTTAACAGTAAACCAATCAGAGGAGTCATAATGAATCCCAGCGGGTGTTGTTCCCCAGAGCTGCAGATCTGGGTCCCGCTGGGAGAGCCCAACTTTTACCGAGGAGGGGAACGGGAGCCCCTGAAGGCACCACAAGGGTGGACGTGGAGTGTGGGGACTTCTGTGCGCGTCCGTGCTTTTCTGCCCGTGACCTGCAACAGCCACCCGCTGCAGCCGCCGCGCGCCACCCTTCCCACATCCCACTACAATATTCCTGCTGGTTGTTTCACTGGGGCAGCTTAATGATGCCAGCACAAACCCCTGAGCGTCGGGACATTACAGCTTTTTATACACTCACGCACGCTCCGTGAGAGCAGCTCTGGCGTGCACGATGACCAGCTCGATGATCAGGAACAATTATTTCTGCTGCTGCACATTTCTGCGCGTTTGGTGGATCGTTTTTACGCGCCAGTGAGCGCGCACGGCTGGTGATCAATTTCCCGTATCGAACCGTGAGACACGCGGAGACTAATCGGGATCTTCCGGCTGGTTGTCCCCAATATTCATCTGCAATAAATACGAAGTTGGGTTTTTTGTTGTTGTTGGGTTTTGTTTTGTTTTTTTAATCTGGTATAGATCAATTACCCCGCTGCTTCTAGAGTTGAAATGGGTCAGATGACAAGCGCTCGAGGTTTCTTTTCCTCAATTAAGTGCACGTTTCGTTCCAACCCTCCCAGAGTTACTTTGGCAGCAAAGCTTTGGCCGTTTTTGCATCACGGTTAGACCAGAAGAGATGGCGCGAAGACTTTGACAAGACGCGTCGCAACAATTAAAATTAAACTGCGCAACACATCCAAAAAGTAACCCCAACAACCCCGGGCGACGCACAGCCGTTTGCGCGGATAAGCGGAGGGGAAACACTCCGCGTTACACCAATTCAGGTGCGCTAAAGACGGAGGTGGGAGACGCGGCGTACCTTGGGCGACTCCTCGGTGGAGGAGAAGCAGGAGCAGCAGGATCCCCGGCGTGGCGCACATCCTCCCCGAGCAGCAAAATCCGCGTCCTATTCCACTCCTCTGTCCACTTTCACCCATCACGACAAGTGACACGCATAAACACACGCAAACTCCTCGGGTCCACAGCCGGGGGAAGGGGTGGGGGGGAAATGGGAAGAACCCCCCTCACTCCTGCAGCGCAGGGTCAGCTGAGCAGTTGGGTTGGTCTTCTTTTTTTTTTTTAAACGCACAACGGTGCGGGTCGCCTCCGGTGTCTGAAGTGGGTGCGGGAGCGCAGGCTGGAGCGGTGGGGACGAGCGCGGGGTCGCTTCTCTGCCGTGGCCGCTGAAGCTCTGAGCTCTGCTGCTCTCTCCGTGCGCTCTCTCCTCCTTCTCCACTCTCCGTTTACGCAGAGAGAGAAATGCCACCGCCCTCCGGCTACACCACACACGCACCGTCTCCGCTCCGCTCAGCCTCCCATCTGAAAACACAGATTCACAAATAAATATTTGAGGTTTGTTGTTATTTATTTAGAGCACATTTTTGAAGATTTTAAAGACTGTGTATAAATACTTTTTTTGAAACTCATTATGAGTTGAGGACTCGAATCGTTTGACATTTATTATATACTTTTAGTGACGTTTGCGCGTGTAAATGTTCCTAAGTCCCACTGATGTCTGCCCGCTGACGGCTGCAGGTCCTCAAGCATGTCTCCACACCTTTATCTAGTTTGTTAAACTTCAACGAGCTTGTATATCTATAAACCTGGACATAAACCCCGCTTTCTTTCTCTGACCTCTTTGTGCACAACCCAATGAGGTCACACACACGGCAGTTGTTGCCTGAAAAAAAGACCACGTCGATATACACTATGTCCTTCCTGCCACCACAATCACAAACCAAGCTTCCCAAAAAGAGTTCTTCCTTTTTTTAACGTGGCAGAAGCTTCAGAATCCCACGTTCCCAGATTTAATGCCGGCACATAAACTCATCCACAGTTGTGTTTGCAGCCGTGTCATTGTTCGCCGGCAGTGTCAACCTCAGCGTCACCTTGAAGCACTTGTGAAAAAGATCAACCTTCAATAAACTGGAAACATTGTGCATCGTAGACACACAACCACACACACACACACACAGGTAACGTAACTCAAAAGTGCTGCCGCGCAGACGCTTGTGCGCCGCAGACTGGATCATGCATTGTAAATGGCGATGGTGAAATATGTGCTCGGCACCATTTGTCACTGCGGCGGCGTCACAGTTCAGCAGCTACCAGTGGAAGTAGCTGCGGCCCGCGGGGAGCCGTAAAAGCCTTTTTATTCCGCCACTTTATTGGGAAGGGGAAAGCAATAAGTTACACAAGGGACACACTTGAATGAGGACTAACAGCATTCAATGGGATTCTCACGGCTCCACGTGGAAGTGCATCAAACCAACATGTGATTTACACCAACTCCAACTCCACAACTGTCGGCGCTTGAGGTTGAGCGTCTGGCCAAGACTGAAAGGACCAGAGCAAGAGCCCGAGGAAACCGAGCGAGCTGGAATTGGTTGGAACTGGAAGGAAGCTGGTTCTGAATGCTAATTGTTCGAATAGAGCGCCTCTGTTTGATGCATTCAAATGGATATTTTTACACCAGTGCGTCTGCAAGCATCTCCAGTCTGGAGTTGCATTCGTGACTGATCGAAGTCGACAAGCTGTGTTACTATTACCATAGTTCATATTCCAGCTGTCGGTTACAGGCTAACATGGGAGAAAAATGGAGAAACATGCTAACAGTCACGGAGGAAGACCCACATCATGTAAACATCTGTGTGTTAAAGGCTTTTTACCCAAATTTGTTTTCATTTACCTAAAGTGGATGAATGTTGAATGATGAAAATGAATTTTTGAAAGGATCTTCTATTATGAGCCACACTGGATGGATTTCAGGCATGAGCCATTCATTTTAGGATTTGCTGCATTGTCCAGGACTTTGCTTTAGTTACTCCAAAACACTTTACATTTCCTCGGAGATGTGGTTTTTTGCTCTTTTCTTTTTTGCTTCAGATCATTGTTTTGCTGCGTTACACAACAGGGCCTGGGCTCTGGGTCAGAAAATGCTGGCTGGACATTTTCTGGCAGAGAGCGGCGGTGGGGAACCGTCCGGTCGCACAACCAACAGACAACAACAAACAACCCGCGTGTGAGAAATGTGTGGTTTTCCGGGCCGTCAACACGGAGACACAAACAGCAACAGGGTAAGAAAAAAGGAAGAGAAGGATGAATCACTTGCAGAAGTTAGTCTAGTTCTATGTCAACATAAAATTACTAAAACAGACGACAAACTCTCTGAAAACTCTCTCTAACTTGTGACCGGATTGATTGGCCTTTCTTTCGACACCAACAGTGACCAAACTACAGTCTCCATTAAAATGCCATTTTTCCTCTCTGCACTAAATGAAAGGCCTTTAAATCTCTCTTTCTCCCCGTCTCTCTCCTGCTCCCCTGTCCTGTCACCTACCTGCAGGAGCATTAACATCATATGTGTCATTTCTGTTCCGTGCTTCAGCAGAAAAGTGGGCTCCTGGGGCCGTGGGCTGACGAGGTTTAATCTCTTTAAGCAGTTACATAATGGGCCCCCAGTTCACATTTTAATCAGCGAATAGATGGCTGCATCCAGAGACGAATAATCACATCTATAACTTTCTAATCTAATATCCAGCTACATTCAAGTGGATTAGAGAGGGGAAGGGGAGGGCTGGTGCACAGGTGGTACGCAGCAATCCCAGCCAGTGCGTGCACGAGGATTTATCCCCGTGTTATTTTGAGATGTAAAAATGAGACCCGGGTGGGTGGGTTGGTTGAGGGGGTTTGAAGGTGCTTGTCAGTCCCGACCGGACCAATCAAAACAGATCCCCGTCGCCCTGAAGTCGTCCGGTGGAGAGTACGGCAATGGGTCCTGACAGACTCATTCGCTAGATGGCTC
The DNA here is from genome assembly GCA_000180735.1 of Tetraodon nigroviridis. Taxonomy (NCBI): domain Eukaryota; kingdom Metazoa; phylum Chordata; class Actinopteri; order Tetraodontiformes; family Tetraodontidae; genus Tetraodon; species Tetraodon nigroviridis. The sequence goes on from CAAE01014999.1 coordinate 310,543, forward strand.
TACAGAGACCTGTGTGACCTGACGCGCACGTACCAATGCAGCGTCACCGCTGGCAACAAAAAGGGATCCAGAAGAAAGACGGGCAGACAGACAGACAGACAAAAGAGGAGGGGATCCAGTTATGAAATGAAATTGTTTACTTACGCACACACACACAGACACACACACGCACACACAGAGGATTTATCTGCAAATACAAAAATGCTGCAGCCACAATAAAGTAATTGAAAAGCCCAGTCAGCTCATGACCTCATAGCTGGTAAAGATTTTAATTCACATCTCATAAAAAAATTCTTGTTTTTATTTGTTTACACAATGACAGTCTGTCTAATGGTCGGACGTTACAGGCATTAAGGAACGCGCAGCGTGAAGAAAATCAATGCAAAGTTGATTTCCCGATTGTCTTTTAATGAGGGTTTTTTTTTTTTGTTCGTCTTCTACCAATAAATTTATGATAAACACATCAATCCCAGTATGACCAGCTGGTAGGGTGTTGGTCAAAGCTGAACAGCAAAAACATAATTTAGCATTAGCAACATAGCATAGGAAGTCTTTAGGCCAGACTTAGCATTAGCTTGTGAGACACATCTCCCCTGCTCTCCAGCGTCTCTCTGCCAATGACAGCTCAGAATCTTTGGCGTCGGCAGTAACACATGCGGTTTGGACCTCACGCGGGCGCCACCGCAGCATTGGTCTGCTGCGTGGGTGTGACACATCTGCGCTATTACCCGTCATTGGATTTAAGCGGGTTTTCTGCTTCGACAGGTGGCTTGTGAAAAAAAAAAAAAGCCATTTTGAAGGAGGTGTCACACCATCCCTTACGTTGGATCTCTTCACCCTCTTTTCCCAGAGAAATAACCCAGTACTATTTCAGACGACACTTCAATTTAGATGGGCATGGGCAGAAAAATGCTCGTAGTGCTGAAGTTGCTAAAAGACAAAGTATTCTGCAGAGCATTTAGGCGTGACATTAGCATTCAGAGAGCCGTTAGCTGAGGCCCTGAGAGATGCAGGTGTGCTCCCAGATAGAGAAAATGGCTACTTCCATCCCTCTTCCTACGTGTTAATATCCTGGTAATCAGACCAAGTGCTTTTTGATTAGCTCATTTTTAATTCATGCACACCCATAAAACCTGAAATCACACTTAATTACAATGGTGGCTCCAGCAGTGACCAATATTGATGTAATTAAATAATTAGGAGTTTGCTGCTGCAGCATCCTCTCAACGGACAAAGGATGATCAGACTGTATGGTCGGAGAATGTAAATGACTGAAGCAGCCTGAATTTGTGATGAAGCTGGGGGGAAAAAAACACACTGCCCAGTTGTGTGCATGGAGACGATCTCTCCGAAACTAAGATTGGAAGTAGTTGGAGTGCAGCCGCCTACAGGCTGGGCTGAACGCTGCCTGTGCTGCCAGTCTGATAATTGTTGATGAACTAAACTAAAAAAAATCCTCAACGTTACGAATCAAAGTCCCTGCCAGCTTGGCCCTCCTGCCCAGTCAGAAAAAAATGTTTTTAAAAAACTTTACAAAACTTCAACAAAACTAAAAAACAAAATTCCCCACCTTTATAAAACCATTAAAAAACAACGAACCAACAAAGAGAAAATCCACTGATGCTCATCGGTATACAAAGCAGTTCCTGAAAATCTGGTGTTTTGTTGACTAGAGTTCCTGACGCAATGGCAAACAGGATCTCTGATGCTTTCTATCTTCTTCTTATCTCCTCATCCTATTCCCCAAAGATGAAAGAAAACAGTTTGCATTTACTTATGGAGACCCTACAACACATTAGCATCTACTAGTGTGTGTGTGTGTGTGTGTGTGTGTGTGTGTTTCTTAAGGGTTTGAGACTTCGTTTTTAGGGTTAAAGTTAGCGCCAGGGTCGGGGTTTTTAAGGATGCTTCAGATAAAGGGCTAGGTAATTTATTATGCCTACAGAGGTCCTCACAAGCATAGAAGCACAATGGTGTTTATGTGTGAATGTGCAGAGCTTTGAAGTGCACGTGTCCACAGTGGGTCCAGCAGGCCTGTGTGTTTGCTGGTGCCATTCTAAGAAGGTGTAAGGTCAGGGTTCGCGTCAGCTCCACTCAGCTGTCACCCTCTGAGCTCTTTATAAAAATCCCTCACAGCTCTTTCAGCTGCTATTTGAACATCATCAATCTGGCGCAGCCTGGAAAGCTCAAGGCCTGCCGAGGCTTTCACAGCACATTCATTTGACAGGACGAGGAGGGGAAAAAAAAAACGTTTTATCTCTGACTTGGTCAAAACTCAAACGTGCTGACAGTTTTAAGGGTAAAAACAGAAACGGAATCCAAATGTGTTGGTTCTGGGTTTTTTTTGTTTTTGTTTTTTTTTTTTTTACAACCACGGGTTTTAAATACCTGAGGTTAAAGTTACTTGAGATCACACATTCAGTAACTGCATGATTTTTCTGCCAAACTCAGACCTGATCAAAGTGAACCAGTCTAGTTGCTAACTATTTCCCAGAGCCCTGGTAAAAAAAAAAAAAACCTGTAGCTTGAAAAAAGGTTTGTTATTAAAGATAGGGGTGTTATTTTTCAGATAGACGACGCTGTCTACATGGATTAGAAGGTGAATGCTGTTGTTCATTGCATTTGATGGAGAGAAAGGTGCATCAATCCCTCAAACTTGTTAAAAAAGGCAATCTTGGTTTCATTATCACATTCTCACCAGGTTTGTTCTGTGTTCCGGAGCCCAGAAATACAGAGAAGAATTTTAAAAAAAAAACACTATTCAGGCGTTTTTGCCTGAAATAGTGCCAAACCAGAACCAGCAGACAATGAGCGTTGGGTGGAGTGGGTTAGGGGATCAAAGCAAAGTGAACCTGACACCAAAGTGCTGAATCTTGCCCTGGTCAGGCGCACTTTGGTAAAAACACAGAATAAAAATCCAAGCTAGACTCCTCTGGTGACTAAACAGATGTGAATCAGCAGTAAGAGGCTCCTGAGGGTTTCCCGCCGTGGCCAGAGGGACGGGCAAAGGTGTGCAAAGTGACATTCTGCGGCCATCTTTGCTTAGCGATGGAAAAGAAGAAGGAAGCTGGCTTTCTAAAGTGATCCGGCCCTTGGCTTCTTTTGACAAGAGTAAAAAAAGAGAGAGATGGTTTAAGACGACTCCAGCTGCGTTTTTAGAGAGTTGCTGCTGCTTGGAGCTCAGACATGATGAGCGAGAGTCAGAGCAGCCACTGCTTTCATCTTCATTTCACCAAAATCCTTACTTTTTTCACCAAAACTATGCTAAATGGTTTTGGAACTCCACAATGGCCAGTTAGATTTCCATATTCTCCCCATACAATATGCACACATGTTCAAATTTAAGAAGTGTGATGCCAGTCTCTTTTTCTGACTTTTTAACCAGGCTCTGAAACAAGCGAGGACCCTTCAGAAAGGGCGAAGCTCGATCTGTGCAGCATCTCGAGTCTATTTCGCAAAAGAAGCCAAGGCCTGGCGGTTATGTCTCGTGTTGAGCAGAAATCAACATGACGTCCTTCAATAAGACCTTGTTCTGTCTGGAAATACACAAACAGGAGGGAAATGAATGACCTGTGGCTCTTATTGCAAAGTCATTCGGCGCTTGCGAAGCGGCTGCTCTGAGAAACGCGAGTCAACGTGATGAAAGGATTGTGCAACAGTTACACATGGGCTGCCAGAGGAAACGCTCCCTCTGCTGTCTGGAAAAGATTAGGACTGAAGACCGGACTCAGTCTGTGGCTTTAGTCAGGGGCAAATGATTGCAGTCACTTGTTGCGGGTAATTATGAACCCTGAAAGCAGCCTTGGGCTGCATCTACTCCGGCTTCTCACTGCAGACATGCGCTAGTTGACGATTTAAATGTAATGCTGAAATAATCTGTTTGTTAACTTGCAAACACGTGGAAATTTCAACTCTAGCCTTCACCACGCCAGGTTGAGAATGGGCCGAGAGTTGTCCTGATGTGTTTCATGTTTAAGCTACATTGAGGAAGGCTGCAGCTGGCAGCCATCACACAACATCTGGTTTTTAAAGCTGGCCAGAAGACACTGAGATTAGGACTGAGCTCCTAATTTTGTCTGGAATTATACTTATTTAGCCAAGATGTTTGATTTACTGTGATCTGACATGAACTTTGCATCTCACAAAGACAGAGGAAAAAAAGAGTCAACATGACACGAGGAAGTGTGGAATGACGGACGCCCAGGATTCAGCTGCTCGTTGCAAATGGACGCACGGAGCAGCGTCGCGAACCGAGAGTTTCCTCCAGAACCGGGCTTGAATTTACTGAGGTTTATGAGCGCGTCCACTGTGCACAGCTCTCCAAGGGTCCCCCACCAAACAAACATGCAGGCGTCATGCGGTTTGTTTAGATGCAGCTTTGCAACAGTGAAGGAGGCCTTTCCTGTCAGCACTTCCAAACCAACCCCACCGGCTCCATGCAGTTCAAACCATGCTGTCGTAAATTTCAGCAGCTAACATGCTAGAGTCAGGTCAGCCAGTTTGGGGGGGGGGGGGTTCTTTCTTTCTTAAATTCTCAGACAATTTTATGGTCTGACCTTTTTTGAACTTTCAGAAAATGTCTCGAGTGCCTCCCCTTGTGACTAATCTTGCTCAGAGTAGAAGGATTCCTGAGGCACAGCTTCAAGTACGTTGTGAAATGACCCCACAACCTTTCCCAGGTTGACACAAAGCAAGAGTTGCTCCTCGTAGATCGTTGCTGATGTCTTTCCTTCTCACCTCTGCGAAACACAGATCGGAATGATCAGTATTAATGAGCGACATTTGCTGGGAGGCACCCTGCTGGGATCTGGCCACACATGTGGTCTTTGCCTGTGAAGGCCAGGACATCACCGCACGTATAGCCACATCCGTCTAAATTCTTTACCCCAATTAGGAACAAATAAAAGGAGGGAAGTTTAATATTAATAAAAACTGACTCATAAATGTGAAGAAATCTCTGATCTGGCCATCTGAACTTGCGAGGGGTGGGTCAGAAGTTGTAGGTGTTACTTTCCTCTGTGTGTCTTTGCATCTGTGTGCAGAGAAAGTCCTCTGGATTAGCCCGACATCTATAAAGGCAGTGGAGCATTAAATGCAATCCCATTTAGAGTTCATTTCTTTTATTACTGTTGCATTTTAAAGAAGCTCCCAGCGGTTGCTGCGTCTGCAGATTGAGCAGTTGCGTCTGCAGGAGGAGACAGGCTGCTCTGCACGTTTACTGGAACTCCCAGCGGTGCCACCGCGCTGACATCCTGCTGAGACCGCTCTATTATCTTATTTGCACAGGCAATGAAATGATGGGAATGGAACTCCCGGCCCTCGGTGGTGGCCACAGTTCATGTTTCAAGACTTTGATCCAAGCTACAACTTAAAAGCTTTGCTGTCTGTTCGCTTCAGTCACTTAGCCCAAATTTCCCCTTGAAACGGGATCCATGCAGATTTACAGGTTTAGCATGTTAGCGTATCATCTGTGGAGCAGAAACTCATTCAGTCCTTCCAAAACGACAGAGTAATCTTTATGGTTTTGTCTGTTTTTTATAGTTTAAACACAAAAGTTTTATCTTAGAAAATCCACCTGATTCCAGTGTTTTTCAGATTTTTAGTGCCATAACTGATATAAATATGAAATATAGTGCCTATGAGCACATAGTACAGAAGGAGGTATACGTAAAATGCATAGATGGAAGGAGAAAATAAGATATGCGGACGTGAGGTAATTTTACAGGAAATGAAAGAAAACATATGGACAAAGAGGAAGAGCAATCGCCAAAGATGAGCGTTCTCCCCCCTTGGCACGCCCATTACAGACGACCCAGGGCGAAAGCCGAGCCGATCCGGCCACAACGCCACTCCTTCCCTCCTCGTCGGCTAATGTTGGCTCTTAAAGGTAATTTACACCAACATATGTGGTGAGGCATCAAAAGTGCATTAGGCAGATCGAGATGCTGCCGCTGACGGAGCGGCGGCGCCTGGAGCGGGTGGCTGCTGCTCTGTGGCGCTCCCACACATGGGAGGACTTATCCCTCCTTCCCCTCTTCCTCCACTGTCAGCTCTCTGTCCTCCTCTCCTCACCCAAACATCCTGCCTTTTATCTCCCTACCTCTGACTCCTCATCCCTCTTCCTCGCATTTACTCCACTCCCATCATCCTGATTTCATGAGCAGCTTAAAGACCGGTCCTCCGGACAGCAGAGCTTTTTAAAAGTTGCCAGTCCCCCATCGAGGCTTCATCAGCGCTCTTCTGTCCACTAAACGAAAGCTCTGAACTCATCCAAACTGACTTGATCTCAGCCGTTCTGCAAGTGTGCTGGTCTCTGCGTTCCTCTTCACATCCAACTCTCCGCGTGACTCCATCACCAGCCTCCCGCTACACCTCGGATCTACCTTCCGGCTCTGACACCGTAAACACTTAACCTCAGCCCCGGCAACCCGTCCGCTCTCCCCTCTGTCAGAGCGTGATGTGAATAATAGGCTGTTGAGTTAATCGCTTCAATTTGCCTCATTGTTCTCGTTTTACCTTCACGTCTGAGAGAAAAGGAAGGAAGTGATGGGACTGTGATTAGGCCAATCAGTTTCCTCAATCCGTTTACTCTTTTATTTGACTTAAAAGACGAATTCAACTTTACCAGCTTCCCATTAAGGTATAATCTGAGTTACTGCTAATGTCAGAAAGGATACTCTGGCATTGTTGCTAAAAGATAATGCAGGTCAGCAGCAGGACCAAAGAGTAGCTATAACACTGTAACGACCGATGTAAATAATTAGCACAGTCTGTTACCTGTTCACTGTCTGCAGGTTCAGCCAACAAAATGTTGAGGCTTGATTTTTCCTTTTTTAAAACTCTCACTATTACCCTCATGCTATTTTTAACACACACCAGGTTGTGTCCGATGTGTGCGCGTGTGTGTGTGTGTGTGTGTGTGTGTGTGCGCGTGTGCGTGTGTTTACGTGAAAGCAGAAACCACCATTTTTCTGCCAGATCTATATGATTTTCAGAGACTGATTAGTTTTATTAGGTCTTGAATCCAACTCAAACGAGCTGCTGCTGTTACAAACCCACTTTTAATCGCCTCCCACTGAAGGAAGAAAGAGTTTGATAGAGAAGCAGAGATCAATTAAAACCGTATCTAGGGGGAACCGATGCCGACCGTAATTGCAAAACCACAAAAGTGTCTGAACCTCAGACTTTTAGAGTTTTTACTTTTAAGTCAGAATAAAATGACAGCAGAAAACGATGATGAGTCGCTCCACACATGGTGCAAAGGAGACAACAAAGGTTGTGTTGGGGGATGAAAGGAAGAAGCAGAAATGCAACTTTTTATTGGTGTCAGCTGAAGAAGTGATGAAAGTGAAGCAGGCCCTCTTATCTGGGCTGCATGGATGTTTTTAATTTTTACTTTCTGAGGGGGCAGAAAGCATCCCAGTGTTTGGTTGGTGTTTGATTTAATCACACATTTGAGTTCTGAGGACGTCCCAAAAGAACGTGTGTGCATGTGTGCGCAGATGTGTGTTTGTGAGAGAGAGAGAAAGAGAGAGAGAAAGAAAGAGAGAGACAGGGAAAGAGCGAGAGCATAAACGGATAAAGCCGTGAGTTTTTGATATATTTCAGAAATCTAATGCAGGCTTGATGCCCTTGCCATGTGATCAAAGAATATGGAGCCTCTTTCATTACCTCGGATGGAGGAACACATTTGGATGTTTGCCTCCCTCTCTCTCCATCTTTCTTTCTCTCTCTCTCTTTGCCTGGAGGAAGACGAGGGTGTTGATTTGAGAAACACACTGCAGCCGAGAAGCTTTTTAACAGAGTGGAAATGCTGCTTTGGAATTCAGAAATCACAAAGTCTGCCTGGGTAGAACGCTGAATCACAGAGAACAGACAATCCCACGCCTTTAATCAATGTGGTAATGTCCGAGTGGAGTCAGAAAGGGAAAAAAATTACATTTAAAATTGCATTGATCTAACATTGTAAAATAATTATTTTTTTATTAATATTATATAGAAACACTGCTCCAAGTTTATGCTACACAACTAACTGTCTGTCGTTAGTAAAAACACATCTGAGGACAACAATAGGTCACTATTTCTTCAGCAAGGACTTGCGTGGCTGGCTGGCTGGCTGGCTGGCTGACTGCCTGCCAGAACAGGCAGGGGTCTCATTGTTGATACATTTTGTAAATTCAGTTTCCATTTTACCAGTCAGTTTTAATATAAATTTTTATTTCTTATTTCAGCAAATAGCAGCAACATAACAAAATTTTAAAAGTTAAAAGGACAGAAAACACCTTCCCTGTTCAAAAAGGAGCCGAGGACAGCAGAGGTGCCATGATTGAGAGTGCCTTATTTTTTGCCTTATCTATTTCCAAATTGTTTTTATATTTTCAGACAACATTCTGCTGAGATTATGAATTTAAAACAATGGCTGTGGCTGGTAAATCTGCCGGAGCAGAGACTTGGTTTTATATACCGTATTTACTCGCTTATAAGACGGGGATTTTTCCTCGAAGTTTCGGGCTCAAATTGGGGGGCCGTCTTATAAGCGAGGTCTACAGACAGAAAATAGTTTACTCAGAACAATGTGCAGATTTCTCAGTTTCCTGCAAAAATAAACAACAGAGACGCGTACGCGGTAATTACCGTAAATTAACTGTCATGCGCGACCGAGAAAACGATCCAAGATCGGAGAATGAAGGAAGAAAAACTACGAAACGCTTCCTCCAAGACTGAAGTAAATGCGTACCGTGCTGGCACCTTACGAAGACATGGAGAGTAAACTTAAAGAATGGATTTTGGATCTTCGGGGCAATAGTTACGTCGTCACCCGACCATCGATGGTCGGGTCGAACGGACGGTGCACCCGCTTCATGAACCCGCATGATCTCTGCCTCCGCAGATGGCTCAGAAGCTGTCCAGTGATGTAGAAGAACTATACGAAACCCCAAAATGAGTTTCTATTAATTTCTGTGTTTTTCACCGTTCTCTCGTTACCTGCTTTCCTTCCTCCCGTCTTATAAACGGGTCTAAACAAAATACCGACGATCTA
>CAAE01014999.1:327335-338408 GCA_000180735.1 Tetraodon nigroviridis
CAAAGGAGAACACTTTATATTCTACTTATTAATAATAAGAATAAAAAAAATAAACCAATAAAAAAACAGACAGGTTGATGGTGTCAACCCCTTATTTTTAGTTTAAAAAATAAATAAATAAATAAATATCTATATATATGTATAAAGCACATTAGACAGTAACCATAAAAAGAATTGTAATTCCACAGTAGGGGCTCAAGCATCAAAGCGAAGCTAGCGCAAGGAGGGGAAAGAGAGGTAGGAGGTTAGAGAGCAAGGAAAAACAGTCTGAAACAGAGGAAGGATCCTCAAACGGTAAATAAAGAGGGGGATGAAGGTGTGATTGTGGTGATTCTCTCAAGAGCAGACATCCTGGATGCCCTGCGCTACCGTCTGTGATGCATTTATGTATCACAGACGGTAGTCTATCAATACAAATGGCAATGATTGAATTTATGAGCGTCCTTCAAACCCTCCAAGGGCGCCTTTCAGTCTACAAACCTATCCCTGATAATACCAAAGTAACCGCAGGCTCTGGTGATAATTCAGAATTCTAAATTAGCCTCTTTGTGTTTTCCCACAGGGTGAAAACATTTTTTGTCTACATGCTACACTGGTTTTTTTGTGGCTTCAGTGGACCTCTCTTTAGTTTGTTTGTTATTCATATTTATTTAGTGTTATTGCACATATTTTAATACCATCCATCCTTTACACCACGGCCCAGTCTACATTGCGCTTTAAACAGCTGGAGCTAGCTGCGACGGTAACACTAAGCTAAAGCTGAAAACGTCTGAAACTGCACATGTTCCTGGTTTGTTCCTTTTTTTTTTCTTTTTCTCCACTGTGTTTCAACCCAGTAAACTCTGCTTTATACTTTCACGGTTACTGTTTCAGCCCCCATGAGAGGAGAACCCAGGGTGAATTTGGCTGTCAACTGCTCTCTGAGGAACACCCTCAAGCCGCTTCAATTCACTGTCAATCTCCCCGCCAGGGTTTGGGCATATGGAAATAATGGTGTTTTTAATCAAACGGCAGGCTTGGGCGGCATCTGCGGGGTTACATTTAGCCGTCATAATAAAGATAATAGCTTTAGTTTGGCTTCTTTCCTGAGGATGACAGAAGGATGACAGAAAGAAAGGAGAAGCAGCAGCAGCAGCTATAAAAGCTAATACAGAAGTTTAGATGTGCTGCTGGATGGCTTTAAGGACTGAAAAGATCCATCCATTTTAAAGTGTTTTAACTGGAACAACAAAAAGAATAAGAAGAGAATAACATACTTTGAAATAGACTTTACTAATATTGCATTTCTCAACAGTGAATTAAACAGCCACAGGTTTGTAATGACTGCAGCTACTGTAAGAAACAGTTTTTAAGTCCCTTGTACACATGACCCCAGGGAGAGTTCACAACTGTCGGTGTGTGTGAGCAGCTCTGCTGTCTCCCATAGAAAAGACATGAGCGCAGATACACCAGCGCCGACTGTGAAGGACCAGTGAGGCATGACACAAATCAAAGACTGGACCCACCGGCATGTTCACAGACACACACGCACGCGCGCGCGCAGCGCAGACACACATACACGCACATGGTCTGACAGGGCAGAGCCAGAGGAGAGGTGAGGATGGTGACAGCTTCTACCCTCGTGTCACTGTCAGTCTCTCCAGAGGACTGAGGAGCAGAACCAAGTGACAGAAATGACCCACTTTCTTCTGCAACCAGCACACTTGTCACACAGGACACACTTCTGAGCTCATGTATTTGCTGTTAGCTGCTATCCTTCTCCATTCTCCTCTGTCCAATCCGGAATTTCGCGAAGCTTTAACAATTCCAACACGTAACGATCAAAAAACACAAATGCAAACTTTGATATTTAACGTCATTAAAAAAATTCCCTTTGATATTTATGATAGCAGAGATCTGAGCTCTTTGCTATCAAAACATACACGTGGGACACACAGATCTGAGCGGATGCAAAGAAATCTTGGAAACCTGTACGAGAAAATCACACCAATTTGTTGTCTCTGAGAGTCTGCTCTGATCGCCTGCTCAATAACTGCAGTTAATGAGAGGAGCTGCTCACTGAATGGGTGGGTGGCTGTTTCTGGATTCTCTGACAAATAAACTGGTAGAAAAAAGACTTTACTCTGCCACCATGAAAAACCAAAAACATAGCTAAATTATTCATCAGGAAAATTCTTGGTTTGGGATAATAGAAGCAGGCGAATAAATCTTGAAGTCATGCTGAATCCTTAATCCTCTCTTATCCACTTCCTTGTTCAGATCTCTTCACACTTGGACTTCCTCTGTTACCCTGGAGACTATTCATCACCGTGACAACCATGCGCACCACCTGCAGTTATTGCTGGAGTCTATTAATATAAGGAGCAATGTTGAAGTGACCCACTGTGTGAATTACTCCAGGAAACAAGGGGGACGTTGCTGTACCCCACCAGCTAGCTGCAACCGCTAAACACCAACACAAAACTTGATCAGTTGTTACAAAACTGCTGGATGAGGGTTTTGGCTACTATGAGACTTACTGTAAAGATGCCACTTTACAGAAAGTTATAACTGCTGCTACTATTACTATTACTGTGGCAGCATGATAATAATTTATTTATTATTTTAGAGTTGAATTTTTATTACAAATAGAATCAATTACTGAAACCTAAACATGAAAATTGCCTGCAGGTATGAAGGATAATTAGATGAGCGACCAAAGCAACAGTCTTGTTTATGAGGCTGCTGCTCAGCCAGAGAAAGTTTACATGCTCTAATTATGAATAAGTAGAAAAGCACTCGGAGAACGCGGTTCTCTGCCAAGCAGCTCATTCCCCCACATATTGTGACTTACAACCCAAACAGCCTCCTGTAAAAGCAGGTGCTCCAGCCTCCTTGCTTCCATTAGTGGTTGTTGTTAAACTTAAAAAATATATATCTGTACAAGTTAAGCAGCACTACAATTTTCAGTCCAGTTTTATTAAAATCTATGTAATGAATTTAGCAGTTATTGTACTAACAAACAGACAAATATCCGTGAGCATTAACTTCCTTCTGTTAGCGCTAACAATGTTACCTAAACATTGGTAATGTTCTATGGAACACATCTTCCTGCCACAGTAACACTTGGATCCTCAAAAATACTTCCATTGTTCCGTGCACACGAAAACAGAATTAGTCTCTTAGTAAAAGGAACAAAGTGCTCTTCATTCTATCATGTTAATGAAGCCGCCGCCAGATCATTACAGATGCGCTGGATCCCACTGAGATCAAAACAAAACCAAAAAAAAAAACTATAATCTGGCTCTTGGTAGTAATTCTAATCATGAATTCTACCAACCAAAACAGTCATCCCTTAAACAAGTTTATCTAAATGTATAGGAAGTGATCTAAAAAGCAATGTTTAACACATTTGTGTAAAATTTGTGGCTACTGCGTATGTGTAACATGCAGACTGCAACAGATTTCAGCAGCAGCAGCAGCAGACCATAAACGCTGTCGATGTGGGGAATTAAAGGTGCATAACGGCATCGTTTGCCCAGTTTATGTTCCTTTGTGTCAAACACTGATTTAGACTGACGATCTGTATTGCATCTAGCTCTGTATTCACTCTGAGCAATAACTGCGTTTAGCAGGTTGGCAATGAAAAGGTCATTGATATTCCATCAATGATTTTACTGTCATTAAAAGAGTCTCCGTGGAGCCAGTCAGTCAGCTGGACGAACATATTTGTCTGACTCAGAATTTGCTGGGAGTTCAGGAAATCAAATTATGTAAAATAAAGTGAAAAGGAAATAAAGTAAAATCAGCGCGACGTACACACGCGCCTGAAATATCTTCCAGTGAGTGTTCTGCACTATTCTAGTGGGGATTCTTTAGATCCAGTACAAGAACCAACATGTGTGGGGTTTTTTAAGTTTGTTTTGGGATATTTTTTTTTTTTTGGCGAGATGACTATTTATTGCACTGAATCACACCCCTGACAGTGTTCGACCGCCAGCTGAAAGAACAGAGAGACGGAAGAGGCAAAGATGCAGTTTTAGCCTCACCGTAGCCTCTCTGCAGGCGGGCGCCATGCCTGCACCCGAGCTGATAACAATGAAGGGGAAGAAACGACCGGGGGGGGCGAGTTATTTTGCTGCTGCTTGGCTTGCAGTTCGGAAGCAGTTCCTTCCTTTCATTTTTGCAGGTCTGGATCTGCTCCTTGGTTCCATCACTGTTACAGTGATGTTCCATTTAGCCCACAGGACACATGACATCGTTGTTACTGTTGTATCAAACGTAACATCGACCTTCGAACTTCAGCTGGGATTTCCACAAAGCAACAGGAGTGATTCATCACAGGACGTATCATTTAGCTAACAAAGTCCTAATCACAGCCTAAAGAGGCGCTTTTACACTGATTCTGATCAACAATGCATATAAAGAGCAAGACAATTTTCAAAAGTATTTTTATCGGTCGAATCTAGTTGTCCTTTCCCTCCTCTGATTGTCCTGAAGTTAAAAAAAAAAAACATTCGAGCATCTTTTCATCGACCTATTTCCTGAAATTACCAATTTATGAATGCAGGACACGAGCCATTGCTGGCTGCAATAAAAGCCTCCCAGTTTGACACAGCTTCAAAGCTGCCATCTTAGATATTAATCTCAACTCATAGCAGAGGTGGGGGTGGGTGTTTGCGGGAAAACGCAGCTAAGCAGAAAGAAAGAGACAGATAAAAACTGACCTTTGGTGAATAATTTCCTTCTCTGGATGCACAAGTGTCAAAGCATCATGTTTGGAAACTTCTTAGGCTGAAGAGGAGAGATCCAGGATCCAGAGAGGGACTGGGGGAAGAACAAGAAGGTTAGAACGCCTGACAGCAACAAATGAGGGTTTTTAGAAACGCGCGTGGACTCTGACAGATGGAGAATTTACATGAATTTCATTGAGGGAAAAGGCAAAACATGGTCAGTAAGTAGACATAAGCAGGTCAGTTTGCCAGAAACACCATGACAACACGGCCGGCTGATCTTTAGGATGGTGTGCAAAGATCATCAAGCAGCAGCTCTCAACCACACAGCACAACACTTCATCTCTGACACTAGCTAAAGTTCTGGAGGTTAAAGGTCACCGCTTTTCATCTCCAGAAATATTGCTTTGGCCAAAGAACAGATGTTATTGTTGTTGTTGTTTTATCTGGCCACAGGAATCTCCAGCAGGGGGATTCTTCTTTTCTCCAATCAATGTGATCATCTCCAGACATCAGTTCAGCTTCCTCCACTGTTATTTTCAGCAGTGTCCAGGGTTTTCTGCTGAGCTGCTCCGACTTTGAGATATTTCAGGAATTACAAAGTCAAAGATGCTGTAATTCACATGTTCAGGAGTTCATCTTAAAGCTTAAAAGTCCTCAGACAATGCTTAGTGACGTTCATATTCTAAGACTCATTAAACGCACGTTTGGACGTCAGACTTTAGTGTCCACTTCCTATGTACTGATCTGGGTTCTGCTCTAATGTCTGGGTTAAAAATGATTGCTTGCTTCACACGATTGGACCTTGATTAAATTACAGCACGCTGTTCTATTGGTGGGCGGGGCTTCTGGTCTGTGGCCTGTAAAGTTTCTATAGACTGACGTGAAACTGGTCCTGGCAGCCAGGCCTCTGAATCTGATCTGCGGGTCAATTTCCTTGAATATCATACTCATAGCCCTGAAAGGTCAAACAATAAATCTATCAGCCACCATCGCCATGACAATCCATCATATCAGGTACAGTATCCTCCTCTCATCCTTGAATTAGCAGCATTTCATAGTATAAGATCTCAGTAAAGGTTATGTTTACATTTTTATTTCCATGTAGATATACTGCGTTGCTGTATTAACCTTTATTGCTAATTTCCCACGTTCAGTGGAGAGCGAAAGCTTTTCTGTCATTCAGAAGTGAACGCCACCCCTGTACAGGCACCTCGCTGCACTTCGGCGGTCATAAATCAAACATGACGCTCTTTAAATGGAGAGATTAATTATTTACACTTCAAGCCAAAATACCTCGAGAGGGAGGGGAAAAAAATACTGACACATAATAATTCATTTTCAGGTGGGAGAGGCTAGCTACTCTATTACCATAGTCCAGATTTATAATGCTCTCAGACGAGTCAGGCCACAGAGAGGCGCGTTCTGCCAGCGCCGAGCTCTCTGCTGCCCCAGCTCTCCCAGCTGTCACCCTACACACACTTGACTAATTCGGTCAGTTGGGCAACACGCTTGTACCTTTCTCATGAACATGATTGTTTGGAATACATAACCCTTCCCCCCCGATATTACTACGCAGAGAAGCTCAGCAACATGTCAGCTGCCTAAAAGTACATTACCTAGCAACCATCATGGAGCCAAGCTCTAAAGAAGGCTCGCTGTTCTCGCTGAGGATGGCGACGATTCCAGCGTTTCACACCAGCATCCTGGCGCCAAGTCATGCACATGCTCGTGTATTTTGGTGAAATATTATTAATATCATTACCAAACCAGTCATGAGGAAGAAGAGATGGAAGGAGGGAGGAGGAGGAGGAGGGGTCATCATGTACCACAGCCTGGAAGGACAGGACAGACTATTAACAAAAGAGCATGTGTTTACACCTGATTTTACTGATTTCTGACCCCAATGAAAGAAAAAGAATGATCAGCGGTCAAAGCGGCGGACAAGGTAGGCTGACAAAGGCTCCGCTAGGAGGTTTTAGAATACCTGCTTTATTCCCTTTTTTAACTTTATGTAAAAAATGAAACTGAGGGTACTGATAGCAGGAAAACTGGCTGAAAATGCGGTCTGTTCTGCAGAGAAGTTTATTTATATCACAGTTCCAGTCCGCAGTCAGGAACACTGCAGTACCTGCAGGTACGAGCTGCCAGCTAACGAACGCAGGAGAATCTCACCATTGTGAAGCGGCGAGACAGCTGAGAGTGCATCGACATCTCTGTTAATGCACATATGCGTTTCAATGTAATATTTTCTGGAAGTTCTTGATTAATTGGACCGTTTGGTTCTAAAGACGCACTCAAAAGAACCCAGCTGTGGCTCTTTGTTCACACTTACTCTGAGGCTGATTGCCTTTGTAGTGAATGGACGTCGGAATTGAAAAGAAATGTAATTTGATAATGTACAAAATTCATCACACTCTAAGAGCCTTAGCCTGTCTCCTTAGACAGACTCATCTATAATGTAGAGATCCATAAGTCTGAAGAGACAGAGAGAGTGGAAGGGAGAAGGAGAGGAGAGGGGAGGAATCTGCAGAGTCGGAGAGAGGAGGAGACAAAAACTGGATTGGATGGATCGGGACAGAGATATTTTGTGAACCAATCAGCCACCAATAATGAATCAATGGCAAGGCCTTAAATGGAGATTGGTTCATGTAATGCAGGCATTAACTCACATATTCATCAGTGTCTATCATGAAGTCAGAGATATAAACCTTCTCCTGGTCGCTAGCAAAAAGGTGTTTGGGTCAGAAGAAAGAATTAGTTCTAAAATGCTGAATTGTTTCAATTTGTGTAAGCATGTGTGTGAGACATCTGCAGGTCTGTTTGTATCAGTGCTGACTGTTACACACCTAAAAACATAATTAAATGATGGCATTTATGAGCTGTTACATGTAGAGATTGCGGAGCAGAGCAGGAACGGGGTTTCTTCTCTGCTCCGTCTTTCCTTATTCATCGTCTGTACGTTCTGTTTTTAAATGGCAATTAAAAATAGACGTGAATGCTGGAACGCTGCAGGGCCAGCCAGCTGCGACACTCTTTACGTGCCTAGAGCAGCGCTTTATGGACGGAAAGGCGTAACAGTGGGAGTCATTCATGGTGCATGATCTCGCCCTCTGCTCTTGCGAGGAGTGACACACTGAAGCCCACGTGTCTCCCGCTCACAGAAATTCTGTTTCTCTGTTGGGTTGACGCTTAACTGCTGTTCTCGGTGACGTGAAAGTGTAACAGCCCTGGCGTCTAAACCCGCTCCGTCGACTGCATCTAAAGGCGGAGGCGGAGGAGCACGGGAAAGCTCATTACACCTCAGTGACTTTGATGCAGTGAGGAGGAACAGCTGTCACATCTCAAGAACAAGGACATTTGTTCATGTTCTCCAGGTGGGGAGAAATGGTTCATTTGGGCCAGAACGTTAAATGCTGCTGGAGTGCAGAAGTCCTGGGAAGTCTTCTTAGAGCCCACCCACTGCACCACGGGTCGTCCACGCTCTTCATCTGTGCTGGGAGGACTCCCAAACCAGCACCGGAAGAAAGTAATGGCATCATCTGCTTTTGTTTGTTTTATTTTACCAGGTTTTTTTTTTAAGTTGAAACAAATATTTAACAATCTGAGGAAAAAGAAGGCGCAAAAAGGGTTTCATCATCATCGTTGTCTGCACAGAAAACAGAAAACTCCACACGTTCTTGAGTCACCTGAGTGCTTTCCTCCTCCTGCTGTCGGCTGTTTTGCCAGCACTAATTACTGTGGATGAGGTTTAAGTGGAGACACCAAAGCCTGCCTGATGTCTGAGATTTAAAGCCAGTGTGCGTGTCCCAGCATCTGTCTGTCCTTCGCCAAGGTCGTGCGTTGAGCAGAGAGTGGACATGTGGTGTTCACGTCCCCAAACAGCCATTTTGTATCGATTGTAAACATCACTTGGCTCTCAAAAAACACTAGTTTAATCACTTGATGTAATTTTAAATACGAAGAATAGAGACAGAGTGAACCCACAGGTGGAGCCACCTGCAGAACCTGAACCACTATCTTAACCAACACAAGCAGATAACCTCGAGCAATGCAACCAAATCTGCAAAGCAACCAAACCTTTCTGAGTTCAGCCTTTCTGAATTCAGACCGCTGTCCAAGCTGCCAGGTCCATTCCACAGGAAAGTCTGGCCTTCTCATTTACATGATCCATTACACGTTACTAACGACTCTGACCTTCTCCACCGTTAAACGCCAGGCCGGCAGAAAAGGACTGATGATGGGAGGAGGAACAGAGGGAACAAGGAAAACGCTATGACCAAGAAAAGAAGGCGACAAGATTTTTTAAGGCTGTGGCATTCAGTAAAGTCATAAATCTCGTTTTTTTATTGTGAAGCGATGGCAGATAATGTAAGTAAAGGTCAGCACAGCATGTCAGCCAACAATAGATCACAGGGACTGATGACTGAAGTCGCCGCTACAGACTTTTTTGCTCCTCGCTTTGCACAACACTCCCCGCCATTCTTTGCTTGCATTTGTGCAATTTTCTTTTTTTTTTTTCTGTCGTCTTTATCTGTAGAAAAGCTGTTTTGCAGTGTGTCAGCAGCCACCTGTGAAGAACACCTCGGCATCACATGCTGGAGGAAGTGTTAATAGGAACAAAACAAAAGGTGTCAACGTAATTCACAGTCAAGATGGTATCACTGCCTGAGCTCAGCCACTGAAGTCTGAAATGTTTGTTTTTCACATCGACGCTCTTCCCTGCAAAAACAGTATTAGAGCGATGATTGAAACAAAATTTGACAGCTGCAGACCTTGTTTTGATGAGTGTGTGTATGTGTGTGTGTGTGTGTAATGGCGAGAGGTAATTTTCATTTTTACGGTGAATGCGAAATTCCAATTGATTATTCCGCTTTTCTGCTTTTTAAAAACAACAAGTCCAGTTCTTTAATTTCACACGTTTAACAGACGTTTGAATTCCTGAGTGATACAGACCAGCGATTCAACGGCTCAAGGACGGCAGAATTAGAAGGTTAACAAGATTATTCGGAGTGCCAGTTTCTGCATCATTGTTCGTTTTCTGGTCATCATATGTAGGATTACCAGTAATATGACCTCTTGACCTTGTGTGTGTAAAAATTTCCAGCTATTGCTTCTCTTTGAGTTTATTTCTTGTTGTGACTCCTCTGAGATGCCTAATTATCTCTTTCGAGGGCTGATCTGTCCTGATGTGACCTCAGCAGTGCATTAGAACAGACCCTGATGGCAGAGTTCAGCTGGTCTGACATGGAAACAGCACTTGATTTCAGAAAGGTTACTGTCTGGACACTTCACTTTTTTGGAAATGAGATTGCGATAACGCTGCGTTTTCAGCAGGTCTAAGAAGCTAGCAGGACAGCCAGATCAATAAAATCATTTCATGCTCCGAGAGTGGAGGCGGCATTTCACTCAACATTCTCCAGACTCACCTTTTAATGGGACCACAACTCAGATTAGCAGAGTCAAATGAGAGTTTTGGCCTCAGCGGACACAATTCAATTTTACCCGAGCAGAGTGCAAAGGGGTAAAACTTGCCTCATTTGTCATTCACAGGCTTGTCTTATCATGTATAACCAGACAGGCTATTTGTTGACTCAACCTTGCCTTCATCTGAGACAACATTTTGAAAGAAAAAAATTATCATGTTGATGGGAATGATGTTGCGATTTGCTGCTGTAGCTTCTTCGTCATCTCCAGCTGATAAACAACTTTCAAACAGTCAGCTCTGGAAACACCTTCAGACCGAAGAGGAAATTTACTTTACATAGCAGATGGGTTTTTTTAAAATAGGGATAAAATATAATCACGAGGACACGGAAACCATGAAAACTAAGTAATTCTGACTAGAACGTTAAGCTATCACTAGTCGTTTAGTGAATATTTTTCTTTGCCTAAAATGAGTTACAGCTGCCAGATTGGGACTGAATTACTGTCAAACATCAAGAAACCACATTTCTGCACATTATATTACACAGCTGACCTTAAGAAATGACCTTTGATTGCCTTACAGAGGACAGATGCAACAATCTGCTAATAAGCACATATCCGAATATTTCACAAGTTTACCTCCTTCCACAGCCATCTGTTGAGGCCCATTCAGCCTCCACCATGCTTTTTTTTTTCTTCTTTAACTCATTTTCTCCTTTTCCTGTAAGTCTCATCTGTCACCGAGTTGGTGGACTGAGAAAAAACAAGCTCATATCTCAGTGAGGTTTTTTTTCCACCCTCCGGGCTTCCGTCAGCCTTGTGTGTCTGCTCCGGTTACATCTGCTCTTTCCAGTCTCCGTTAGTGAGTCTGCTGTATCTGCATCCTTGAAATTTAGCTGTGAGCTTGTTAGCGGCATTGAGCGGTTGACGTAGC
>CAAE01014999.1:339224-369720 GCA_000180735.1 Tetraodon nigroviridis
GAGTAAGTAATAGAATTATTTGGCCGAGTGTACTGCTGCTCATACAGTAGATGCAGGGTATCTCTTCACGTAAGTATACACACAACTGTGTGTGTGCGTGTGTGTGTGGCACCAGTCTCTGCATAGAAATCTCCTGCAGAGCATCTTTCCCCAGGTGTCACAGCATCATGATAAATGGGCTCGGCACTGCTTAGACAACCACAATGCCCCCACAGCAATCTATTTCCATAACTTCTCGCCATTTTAGAGAAATGCATTCTATTTCTTGATAACAGGGTGGTAGCAGTATAACGTATTATAAGATAGACTTGTGGCATAAAAGTCATATAGTATAGAATAGTGATATCTTGGGTTGGTTTTCATTACACAAGCAGCTGCAGGAGGGCACCCAGAAGGATGATTTATTATCTCAGAAAGCTTAAGCATGCCATATATAATTAGTCAGATGTAATGAGGGGCCCAGTATTGATTATTACTCTTGAATATATTTGGTTAATCATGAGTGGTTAAAAAAAAAAACAACCCACATTTAAGTAAGCAATACAACAGCCAGTGGAGGATGTGGAAACAGGGTGCAAGTGTAGCAGTTGCACACATCCAAAGGGATTTGCACTAATTAAGCGGTTGCATCCCGAACTTCGTCCTCCGAATGCAGAAAGCTGAGTGGGTGACTGGAAAATGCATATGCTTCCATGCTGCTGAGCTGCCACCAGCCCTGGAGGTAAATAAAGTCTGCCCTCTTGGGGCTGGAACTTTAATATTACCTGTGTTTGAAGGAAAACTAGGAGCAGGGGAAGAACCTGCAACAGTGGAGGAGCTTGGGGCACAACTGTGAACACTAGAGGGAGTCTGGGAATATCAAGAAAAGTGGGAAAAGAAAACCATGAAAAACTAAGAGAATTAGGAACACCAGAGGGTCACTAGAGAACCTGGAGCATCGGCATTCCGGCTGTGTGAGGGTCACTGGAGAAGCTGGGACACTGGTGCTTGAGAAGCTGACACCAGGAGCCACATACTGATGATCCCTAAGTGCACTTGAGCTCATTCTCAGCACAAGTGGTTTTAAATATGACACATGGCATCTGGCTGCTGAGGGTTCGGGGGCCAACTCTGACGCCAACCCTCACTAAGAAGATGTGAAATGTTGATTCATTTTTAATATTAGCCCTAAAGCTACATCTGATCAATATGCCATTGATTGACCAGGTAAGCTCTGTTTATGGCTTTTAAACCCAAATAATGTGTGTCATTCCATCAGGTTTTCAAGTTTTAGTATCCCAGAGTTAAAAGTTCATTTGTATGATCTCTAAACCTAAATTGATGTAAATAACAATTAGCACATAAGAGGTTAATAAATCAATGTTAATAGATCAATGTTAATGGATCTCCAACATGTAAGGTCGTTTATGATCATAAAGTACGTTCAAATTAATGTAAACTGATTTAATGGGTGTTTCTAAATATTGCAAGTGATCATTACTTTTTTTTTTAACACAGTTTGACCTGAAAAGCAAGCAAGATTTTGGTTAGCACGCAGGGCAGCTGCACAGAGGACACATCCGCCTCAGAACGGAATACCTGGAGTGTAAAATTAAAAAGCAGTTCAGACTTCAAGCGTCTGTGTCCTCCTGTAGTTAATTGTGGCTCACCCGTCGATTAAGCCGCGCCTGTCTATGTATGAACTGTCTGTGTTGGTGGGACTCACTCTAGGGGAGAAATTCAATTACTCACCCTCTCAACAAGTCCAGGCCCTGCCTAGCCCAAGCTGAAGTATAGCTGATATCCGTGGAAGAAAGATGGGATGAGAGGATAGTGTGTGTGTGTGTGTGTGTGTGTGTGTGTGTGTGTGTGTGTGTGTGTGTGCGACCATCTCAGATTCAGAATTCACCCAGAAGTTTGTCCATGATGGAGGTTTGAGCATGATTGTCACGTATCACAGATGTCACAACTGAGCTTCTGTGACAACTAAATATAAAAGTCCAAACTAGTGGATGTTTGTGGTCTGTTTTACGCAAAGTTCTGCTGCGATAGTCTCACCTCTTACTGTCTAATATCATGACTTGTTCATTAGTCATCAAATAATAAAAGTTTTGTAAACTCTTCTATCAAACTGCAGGTCCAAAAGGCCAAGTATAACCTGGACAGACAGTTGCTACCTTGGTGGTCCCTAGCTGTCGGGTCAGGCAAAGTTCAAGAGTTCTTAAGAAAAAGTCGATAGAAGGCTACGCAAGGGTAGAAAATATCAGATTTCATAATCACACACTTGTGACGAACATGCCAAAGCAAATTTACAATGAAATGACTTTTACATGGAGATAAAGGATGCTAGAGAAAAACAGGATGTGTTCCAATAAAAGACAGAAAACTCAATGAAAACGCGAGAAAATTTAGGAAGATTCCAGACCGCTCTTTATTCAGGAGGGCTTTTGCAGACGTATTGGGGGTTGATAATTCAGTTTCTACCTGAGCATATTGGATTTTAATGAAAAAAGTGCTTTCATTAGAAAGTCCTTCCATCAAAGCTGGTTGGGTTGACTCTCCTCCAGATTTGCGACAGAGCTCTCCAAAAATGCTAAAATATCTGTTTTCTTGTCCTTTTTTCCTTCTATTATTAAAAAGCGTTATTTTGACCTCGTTCTTTCTGGGGAAAAAAACAAATCAATACTCAATAAAGTACAATAAAAGTCTTCAGGAAGCCAGTAAAGAAGCAATTTTCTGGTGGCCACTCCGCCCGTCATTCGTCTGTGATGCAGCAAATGCAAAAGTTCCTCCATGAAAGGCTAAAAGATCTGATCCGATCTATCACCCACGCTTTAAAGTGTGCATCCCTCTGGTGACAGGGTTTAGATAAGGTCATATTGACGAGAGGGAGACAAGTCATTAATAAACAAATACACAACAGTTACTCTCCTGCGACTGCCAAACGGATTTCTCCTGAGATTTCTTAACTCCTTTGCGACGATTTTAGCTAATCAAAATGGCAGGCTGCCAGCCTGTCAAACGCTTGTGTTGGCCAGTCCTGTCCTTCACTTTTACATTTTTATTCATAAGTGTTCACCCTAAGTGCTTTTTGTTGTTTGACAGGGTTAGCCGGAGCCATTTTCACCCTGCTGGGAGATCGGTTACTGGAATCAAAGAAAGATCACAGATGTCACTGTGCCATTTTACTGTCGTACTAGAGTACGCTTGCTCCCCCCCCAAAAAACAAAGAAAAAGGTGGGGGGGGACAGCAGAAGACTGAATGAATTATTACTGAACTTTATTTACATAGAAAATGTGATGCAGAATGCAAAAAATGTGACATGTTTATGTATCTTCTGAAAACACGGGGGATGGCCTGACTTCACATTTCAGCATATTTAAAATGGCATATTCCAACTCCGGTAGTCTCCGACACGGAAATGCTTCAGCACACACACACTTTGCTCTTCTGTTTCTGTTAGACAGTATTCTGGCATGTGTCTCATGTATTTCAGACTCTAGCACGGCCTTTGCGTCTGCAGTCTCATTAGAAATGCATATCTCAGTGTTAGCGCTACCAATTTATGACCAAACTGGTTCAATTGATCGCACACGCTTGTAGATTGACAGCTAGGCAGAAAGGAAACAGCAAAATACTCTTTGTAGACATTGCTGAGATGACAATCCTGCAATTCCTGCCGTGGCTGTAAAAACAATTCCTGGAAAATCTCATGATTAAATTGCAGAAAACTATTACTTAGGGAACATTTTATGTGGATAACACAACAGTAATTCTAGTAATTGTTCATGATATCAGAGATTGAGTTTCTTGCTGATTCAGACCAGATTAGCCCTGCCCACAGAGAACATGGTCACCATTATGAAAATGAAATCAGGAGCTTGTCACTTGTGTAGTGGAGTGAGATGCATAGCAGCACTAAGGCTGGAAGAATATGTCTAGCATGATTATTTAAGTCTTCTTCTGTCTATATTGATTGGTCCAGCTGCCCTTGAGGGAGTCGGGCTGTTTAGTGGTGTGACGAGCGTAGTGAGTCATAAACCTAGAGACAGAATGTCAATGAGCCATAAAAACTGTCACCCTGTTGCTACTGAATTTGTTTCCTATCACTTATAAATGGGCCTGAAAAATGATGAGCCAATCTACAGAGTCAAAGTATAGCTAGCAAGAGTTAGCTAACAAATAGCAGTAGAAAAACAAAGTTTGGTAATACTTGGACTAGTAAAGGTAAAGAGCTCCTTGTTGGAATATGGAGACCCAAAATATTAATTATGAAGAGCAGGAATCATCATTTTACCAACTGTTCCTTAGCAACTGCAGTTCATCTGCCCACAATGTCTCATGCCAGTAAGTCTCTAATATAGATTTAGAAAAAAAGAACACAATGTTTCCGAAAACATACCTAATCACCTTGCTAGATTGTTTTTTAAAACTGAAGTTAAATGACATTAAAATGTGTAAAAGTTGAAGAGTCTACACATTTATTACCAAAAAAGTAACACAATCCTCACTTAGGAGACATTTATCGCCTGTTGCTAATGAGATTAGCTCAAATGCTGATCACCAGCACCACAGTGACACAGGATTAAGACAGTTTCACAACCATAATCCGTCTCCTTCTGCCATGATATTTGGTTTCCCTGTACTCTAAATCACACGCTGGCTTCCAAGATGAGGAAACGCGCATCAAGTTAATAACCATGCATGCACTTGAGAAGGTTCGCGCCGCATCGGGTTATTAACTGTTAGTGTTTTTTTGTTTCTGCATTTGAATTATGCCTGCAAAAGTTTCAACAATGCAGCTATTGTCTCCACGGGTGCAGGAGCAGCCCCCTGAAAATTCAAGCCGAGAAATTAAAGATGTTAACAAGGACAATCGTCTGGAGAAGACAGCGCAACGGGAACACAGCGATCAGCGCTTAAAACACGACCAGCTGAAAAAACAATGTGTCTTCATCTGTTACCGCCGTGGAGTTAGAAGTGCTGCCAAGGTTGGTGCTGGTGGAGCGCCCATACAGAGAAGGTCTTGGCAGACATACGAGTGACAGAAGGTGTCCCAGACCCATGTCATCCCTCCCCTCTGTCTTTTTTTTTTTTTGTCTGAAACATGAGTAGGCAGTAACCTCTTTTTCCTCCCTGGACGATATCCAGCTGAAACTCGGTGGCAAATACAAATGTAAACTTTAGTCGGGAGTGTTTGCTAATGTAGCGAGTTTAATTAAGGAGATACTGACTGATCCAAAGTGGAGGTGAGACAATGGAGCTTTAATGGATCTTCATGAAAAACCAGCCACAGTTGCTTTGACAGGAACCATAAAGGAACCCTAATTAAGGAAATGTTTTGCGCTGTGAAAAGAGTCTGGCTCGTTTTGGATGTTCTGCTACTCTGTGTCAGATGTGTGGGTTGACCCCGGCATCATCGTTAGAAAGTGTTTGTGTGACTTTATGCTGGTTAATTGAATCCTCAAATGCAGTGATTCATTCTAAAGCAGACTCACGGACACCACAAACCTTTTCCATCACTTTCATTTCAATTGCTTCAGTTTATTGTCTATCCTTTCTATAAAACTTCTATCAGAACCAAAAATGTCTTGAATCACTTTTGAAAGGTGAGTCACAGTATGATATCATACTCAAGAATGTCATTTACCTAAAAAACCACCACCCCAGAGGGGTAAAATGGGAGCCGGAAACTAGGTTGCTGGGTTACAAATATGCATAATGTCTAACTCTATCAGTCTCTAATATGATAACAAGAGTCAATATTTTAAATTAGGCTAGCACTTTTGATTAAAAAAAAAAACAGATTTCAGTAGAGGAAGTGCCAACTCCTTCCCACAGAAACAGTGTACGCAGAGCATGGAGAGCTCCTGCCTAAGCAGATGGCTTCTCCTCATGAAAATCCGATGACAGGCCAGGAGTCTGACTCAACAGAGCAAACTCTAGCATATTAGTGGGAGCGCCCTGTGTAAATACCTGTCTGCAACTAGTTCCTGTTGCACTGTACATCTGAACGTTTTTCCAGAGGGGTCCCTGAGGGGACTGAGCTCTGGCCAGGTTGCATTTTAAAAAGGTTTTGTCAGGGAAAAGGCTGTCAGTTATTGAGAGGCTAAAGATAAAAATCTTTTGAAAGGGACCCGGTGACAGCATATGCAAGCGCACCCGGCATCCTGCAAAGGGTCACTCATTGGCCAGCTGACACGCTGGTTGCCATGGTTGTTATAGGAAGCAGGAGCAGAGGTGACCGGGTCGCAGTCTGCGCAGCAACTGCGGTGGTGGAGTTGCAGCGACGAGGCAGATGGGCCTTAGTGGGGATTTTAAGTTGGCCACGTTCTGTACTTTAACGCAAAAATGGATCTGTTTGAGAAACTTATGACAACTTGCTGAATCATTCGTCGAACACGTAAAACTTGACGTCAGTCTGTGGCAAAGAATAAAGAATTTACCGGCTCTCTCTGTGACTCCTGACCAGAAGGAAAGCCACAAACTCCTGCAAATGTAACTGTGGCCTTTCTATTGGTGGCAGGCTATCCACATCTATGCAGACGCCATTACAGAGGCGTTAGCAATCACACCTTCTGACGGTACCAACGACTCATCTGGATGATGCAGGCATTAACCAAGTCTGTGATGCTCAGTATTACATACGTGCACGTGTGGGACTATTTTTCGTTCCTAGGAGTCGTCGGACTTCAATAGTCCTGTAAGGCTTCACAGCAGACCAGGCTCGTTTGGCTTTAATATGCAAATATATGGAAACACGGTTCATTTCCATGGCCCCGAGCGTGCGCATTTCACGCTGAAACAGAGACAGCAAGTTCACGCTGAAAATCAGTGACGAAGCAAAAATACTCAAGGAAAAATGTCACGGAAAAAAGTCAGATGCGAGGAAAAGAAATCCCATGACTGAAGTTGAAAAGTAAATCGGGAAACAAAAGGTATGTCTCATACGAAGAGAAGAAGATTTCCTGAATGGAGCTTTGGTGATTTTTACCGCCGATCTTCCAAAGAACAAGGGCCAAGGGCCTTTGATCATAAAGCATGTTCACAGACGGGAGATGGTGAGCGAGACAGACCTTTTCACTCACACCACATTAGACAGGATGCGATTTACTCACAAACGTCGTCGTCTCTGCAGAGGTAAAGGTTACGCTGCTACGCTCCCTTTCTAGAGATGGAGATGAGGATATTAGAGGATATCGATGTGGTGGTAATGACAGGAAGAGCTCCGAGGTCATTTCAAGTTGACAACCGATCTAGAACAATCAATGAAATCTACATGTTAAGTAGAGATCACCGTTTCCTGCAGCTTCCACATGAAACTGAAGATCACTGAGTATATTTTGACATGGTGAAAACCTTTTTCCTCTGTATGAGCTCCTGCATTCTTTACATCCCCCTGTTAAAGCTGTCAGTTACTGTCCCCTTGGTCCAATGAAGATGGCACCAATCATCAGAAACCTGGCTTCAATTGGAGCTCTGCCAGTCGCTCCTGCTGTTCTCCTAAACAGAAATGGAGCAATTTTCTTCAAGTCGGAGAACAGAAATGTCAAGAGCTTTTTGAAAGAAGAAGAAATGTTAAAAGAACTTTTAAAAGAAAAGTCTGGAGAGACTGAGTAGGGCAGGTGAGCTAGCCCGCAGACACTCCTCCTTCAGGGGCATGAGCAACTTTGAGGGCGGGGCCTGTTTTCCTAAAGACATTTGCTCACTAATATTGTAACAAAAACACTGGCCTAGTGAGAAATTAAGTTTTGTAAACTCACATAAATATCACCAAATTTAATGATGGTTGCTTTTATTTATATAAACTATTACTGTAAGGGCTCCCTCAAAATTCATCAGTCGTTAAGTCAGATCTATCAAAACCCGCCCGTCACTGCTTTCCTCCCCGCACCACCCCTCGTTGCTTCCATATAGATCTCAATAATGTTAGCGGTGACACTCCTTTCCACGGTCATTCATCTGAAACAGAATTACATAAGCCATTTACCACCCGCTCCTTGTGATTGATGGCGGGGCCGCCAGCCAAAGCACGGGGCCCGATGGCCCGGTGAAAAATATCAGCAGACACACACGCGACATGTTGTGATTCCTTTTTGTTTCAGATGAGAATACAGTCGTGATAAGAAAAGACGGAGGGAATCACTCAAAATGTGAGTGACAAGCCCAGATTTACAACAGAGTGGCGCCGTCTCCGCTGCCAATTTCCTGAGCTTGATGCCAGTTTCTTTTTTGTGGAATCAAGTTGCCACAGTTACGGTTGATGGATTGACCCGACGTAAAACTAAGGGGAGGCCAGCGGCTCCAACTGGATCAAGGTGAAGACAACTCATTTGAAATGAAATGCACAATAAAGCCATATATTTCTGCAAAGATGACGCAATCTGTGCCTTTACGTGGTTGATGGTCTTTTTTTTTTTTGCAAATCAAAAAAATGCTAAATGTTCTGAGTCGGATGAATTTACAAATTTGGTTCTTTATAAAGGACAAAATAGAGCCTAGAGTTTGAGTTTTAAGAGCACATCTGTCAGTCAGGAGCTGTAACAAACAGATCCATCCCGAGCAGCGGGCGTGCACGTGTGGGTACAGGAACACATCTGACTGCATGAATTGCTGACAGACAGAATTTCAACCTGTCTGACGAATGATTTATAGGTGCAATTTCAGCCAGCTGTCATCGTCCTTTATGCGGCCTCACGTGCAGTTTGTGTGCATGTGTCGGCGCGTGTTCCTCCACACCTCTGCCTATTTGTATAAACCTAAAAGCCCTACGGTGCCTGTGCATCCGTGTTCGCCACCTGGGACAGCTGAAAGAAAACTGATATAAGCGGAGACATATTTTTTATACAAGAATGACTGGAGTCATGTAGAGCAGATCTCTATCAGACGCATTCCTCTTCAATCATAAATTATCCCCTCTCCGTAACTCATTCTCGTTGCCAGGGAAATCACGATCATTTTACTTAATGTGATACTTTTATGTGCAATTTCCTTCCCCGTCTCCCATTATCGGTCGCTATGCTACAGTAGCTGGTAATAAACCTGCGGACGGTCAACAGAGACAACAGAGCAAATTAGGGGAAATGTTTGAACAAAGCCATTTATTAAAGCTTTGACAAATGTCTAACAGCAATGTTACACAAAGGACATAGTTGTTGCAGCTGCACTTTCAGACAATTATGGAATAAACCACAGCTTAGGAGGGAAAAGAACTATTAATTGAGTTTCGAACTGGTGATAACTGGTCCTGTGGTTGCCCACACAGACAAGGCTCTGTCACTCAGTCTGTTCTAGGTGAGAGAACAAAGTAGTGCCGACCAGCCTTGGTTTTAATCCCGTGTTTAATGAATTTATGGGGCAGCGGTTCGTAAATTTAAAAACTGCATCACTAAAGCGAATTTGGACACCTCAACTGCGTGTGCCCTCACGTCCTCGCCTCATACTTCTCTTTCTTTGGTTCCTCCACACTAACAGGGTCCGTAATGGTGCACTCGGGGCCTCTGGCAAACTGAACTTTACACCATTTACCCTATCTACTCCGTTGGCTCATCTTCACAGAGGGTTTGCCACATTAAGTGCCATCCCAAACCAATTACCCCGAGTGGAGGAGGCTTATAAAGCATCCCCGCAGTGGCTCTGCAGCACCACTGAAAAAGGAATTCTGAGTTCATCCTGGAAGGCCTGAAAACAAACTGCAGCCACACACATGCACTGTTCTTTTTCTGTGGCTTTTATACAAATCAAATAAATTGGTCTGCGACATTGTTGTGCTCCCCTTTTTTTTAATATTTTAGCTTTTAGAAATCAAAAACTCCTCGAAACAAATTGTGGAGGCTGTGGTTTGGTGCATGTGTGGGTGCACCTAAAAATAAATAACTACACATTTGTGTCAGAGTAAGAACATGGCTGTGCGCCAATATGTGCAAATGATGACAAACTATTGCAATCTGCATGGAAGGAATACTACACAATCCTGTTACAAGCTCAAAGAATATAGGAAAATAACTTCTGTAAATGTTGTTACTGCATCTAAATGTTTTTATTTGAAGATTCTACTACAGCAAAAGTTATTGTGGAGATGACAATCTGTGGTCCGTGTTTGCGTCTGTGGACACCTGACCATCGTCACACGCGTGTGCCTGTGTGGGATTGGACATGGCCTTTGTGCTCAGATGAGTCGACGACGTTCAGGACGACAAAATGAAAAGCTCACAAATTTATCTGTCAGGATCAGAAAGCTGTGGAAGGAGGAAAATTGGCAGTGTTGTCAAAGATGGAATCTTCCCCCAACCCCATCCTACCAGGTGTCTGAGTCTGAGTTTGAGTGAGTTTGAGTGCGAGTTTCAGTTAAGGTTAAGATTATGGTTAAGGATAAGAATAAGGTTAAGGATTTGGTTATATTAGTTGGGATCAGGGTAAGGGGCTGAGTAATGTCTGTATGTCAAAGTCCTCACAAAGACAGAAGTACAAATGTGTGTTTGCATTTGTTTTTCCAGTATTTCATCAGCTTTTGTGAATTTGATTTGCATTCTAATATCTCAGTCATTTGAGAAAGACGCGTACATGAGCGAGTGTGTGCACGTGCACATCTTGGCCACTTCATAAACATTCTGTGAAGCTGACTCCCAGCAGGTGGTTCATTACACGGCCTGTAATTAGGCTGACTTGACTTTCTGCTGCTCTGATTCCAGATACAGCTCATGCAGACTTCAGTGGAGCTGAACAAGAGAAAACTTCTTCGGATTATTCATTTTTTATGGATTTTGTGTCGCGCTTTCATTCACCGCCCCATGTGAAAAAGCTACTTAAGACATCATCAAAAACCTAAATGTGATGATGAGTCAATCTGACAATGCCCTGAATCTTGATTTGGATTCGAGAAGCTTGGTGGGTCCACACTGTTCATCAGGTAACTGTTAAAAGCTTGCAGGCAAAAAACGCCGACGAGTTTTGCTGACAATATGCTCAGCTGTTGCACATAAGCTGTGGAACTCTGCTCTGGAACGGTCCCACAGGCGCATGTGTTCAAAAAACAATCAAATCCACATCCAGGTCAATCTCAGGGCAATTGCGGACACCATCACAGGTTAATATTATCCTGACAGGACCTTGTGCCTGTCATTTATAAAGAAAAACAACATGCGATGCAGTCACGCCGTGCCTCCTTCTGTACGTTTTCACTTAGGATTAACAGTCATCAGCTGTCAAGAACTCGCTCGCTTCGACGCCATTTCACGGCAAGGTGCGGAGGAAAATGAGGATGGCAGTCGTCTACCTTTTCCTCCAGCAGCCTTCAGCGTGAGGTGAGTCACAAAGTGCCACCTGACCTAGATAGAGTTCCGCTGTAGCTAAGAGCAGGTTGGGATGGAGTGATGGAGTGCATTTAAGGGTTTGGAGAGAACATAGCAGGAGTCCGTTTATGTTGTCTCAAATATGTTGCTGGTGACAGCAGCTTTGCAAGATGACAGCCCGAGCCGTAAACCGTGGACTGGAAAATAACCATAATTATTACCTGTTTTATTTTGGGTACCTTCTGAAGCCGTCAAGGACACCTTCCAGAGCCCGTCTCAAACATTCAATACAGTTAACAAAACACTTAAGGTGGTTTCTGTACCTTTTTCCAGCTACCACACCCAGGAGAAGAGGGCCAGGGCTTTTAACTTAAGCCTGGATGCATGCACACACACACACACACACACACACACAGCACTGGGCTTTGTGTCCACCCCTGATGTCCTCTCCCAGCAGGTCACCAATACACCACACACATTCACTCACACACTTCCACCACTTCACATACAGTTGGACTGTGGGAGGAATTGGAGTCAACCCACACAGACAACATGTGCTCCAGCCCTCAGAACACCAACAGGAGTAGATGGCACAACTGGGGAGAGGAGCAGCGGACTGCGGAAAACCCAGCCAGACGCCTCCTGCGCTGGTACCATTTCCCAGCCAGTATCTTCAGACCGTCAGTCATTACTCTCCCAGCACAGAGCGAATGAAATGCTTCATTCCACACCTCAGCGCTCTGATAAACTCCTCTCTTTGCTCTCTTTTCAGCGCCATCACTGCTGTGGGCCGCCGTCACTGATGGATGCTTTTCAGCAAAATATTTAAAAAATTAAATAAATAACCAAAAAAAAAAAAAGACCTTGATACATAAGTGCTTTTATTACAGACCTAGTCTAGACCTAGGGGGGCTGTTTCTCTCTGAAAGTTGTCAAACAGTAAAAGAAGTTATGACATGAATTAAATGTCTATCCTTTTAAAATATACCCATAATCTAAATTGCTTCGAAATAGTTTAAAAGAGAGGTAGGAGGATAAAATAATAAAAGGCTTTTAGGGAAAGGCTGAAAGCTACAGGCAATCAGGAAATGTTGCTGCCTGGAAATATCTTTGACTTACATGGAGGAGTCTGGCTCCAGGCATGTTAGAGCACTTGAAATGTTTCTAAAATTACACATCCAATTAATCATCTTAATTGGCTGTAGTCTTATAGGAATTTACATGAAATTGGTCTGTAGAATATACATCATATTTTACAGAAATACATAATTTAGAAACTTCTGCTGCAGGGTTTCCTCTCACTTGACATTTAAAGAAATAGGCAATAAAAACAAATTCTAATTGTATAGTTGCTGTAATTCCACCGAGCATGGGACTTGGTGTTGTGGGTTGGTTGGTAAATGGAGGGAATTAAAGAGGAAACCTTAAACCTGGAAGAGGAGCGGGACAGAATGAAAGAGGGGGAGAAGATGTGCATTGAGGATTGTGATGACTCCGAGGACGATATGTGCCCGTACCCACGCAACACATCAGAGCAGAAAGGAGAAGGTCTGATTCAAACCAAAGGATATCATAAAAAGACGGGCTTTTCAGTTTTAGTTCCCCTTTTTTAACGACAAGGATGGGTGATTAGTCAGCCGTTACATTAAAAGCTGATCTTGTGTCAGTCCCTGGTGTGTATTAATGCTCCATTAGCTGGTCTGTGTCAAGACGACACACACTAATGCGACCAACATAACATCTCGCAGCTTGCTGCCAGAAGACCGTCGTTATCCACTCCTCCAGGCATTTGTGACAATAGTTAATGTTGCAGATGATACAACAGGATTATCGATAAATCACGCCTCCGCCGAGCCCAAACCTCCGCTCACAAAACGCAACTGTTCTTCAGGGATCGACGCACATCATTACCCTTCATGACACGAAATCACCATCATGTGTATCACTAATCTAATACGCAACCTGAATAATTAAGCATTTACATAAATGGAGATAATTATAGTAACGTGATCGAATGAGGGTGTTTGGAGGTGAAGGTGAGACTGTGAATTCAAAGAGAGGGTCCAGACGGGCAGTAAAATTACATGCGCGCGCATGCACAAACACGAACCAATGTTGACAACTGCACATGCACAGACTTAAAAAAAAGAGGGGAAGAAAGTTCCAGCTAAACTTGCCCACGAGCTTGGAATGCTAGCGAGAACAGCAGGATGTGTGGAGGTCAGCGCCGGCGGCTCTCCACTGAAAACAAATTGTTGTGCATCAAAGCGTGAGAATGTGCTCGTAGGTATGCAGGATTAGAACATTTATTCTCTGCTAGCATATATTGAAATTTTTATTAATAAAATAGGAGGTCAAAGAAAGCTCTTTGAGGAGGCTTTCAGGAGAGTAAACGGAATCTCCGCAGTGTTTTAATCGAAGGTGCGCATCCGCTTTGATCGTCACGATGGTGAATTAACAGATTTCTGCAACAAGGATTTGTCAGCTTTGCTCTTCTGTGTTGGTGGCCAAAAATAATGCTCTTTTTAGATCATGACTTTTTTTTTTTTTTTAACTTAAAAGTGTTTCAGTGACTAACAGATTACTGCATCAACTGTTAAAGCTGTGCCTGTGTGTGTTCTTGTACATTCTACAAAGTGAGGACCTAAACACGCAATTCTAAAGGAGAACATTTTAATAAAGTAGGAACATTTGGTCCTTACAACTACAAAGGTCTGTTTTTGGGTTCCAGGTAGAATTGGGTGGAGGTTGGGGTTAGGCACTTAGCTGGAGGTTTGATGTTAGGATTGGACCTGGGGACATTACTGTGTTGGTAAATGTCCTCAGAAAGGCTTAAAAAGGTGCATGTGTGGTATGTGGACATGCACATTTGCATTGCTGACCTTTACACAGTTCAGAAAATCATTCTTTTCATCCCTTTTTCTTTTCTTTCTACATTTAATTACAGTTGCCGGTCAAGGTAATCGTGCTTCCTGGCTTCCAGTCGTTGCTAAGACACGTCTGAAAGGTTGAGGAATTACGGCATGTCTGTTCGTCATTATTCCAGATGCCCGGTGCCTCTGCTGCTTGCTCATTATCGCCTCCGAGTTCCATTCCCAATGCAGATGGAAGTCAGCTGTCCGCAGATGTTAGTCGTATACTGCGCTCATTATTGGAAACGTAATTTAGCAAAAACACGCTGCATTTCTTCTACTGTCAAACACAGTGTTGATCAAAAAAATAGAAGCACATAAAACCCCTCAAATAACGACAAAAACGTCTTTGCTACCGTGACTCAGTAAATAGAAACGCAAGATTGCCTCTAAATACAGAATTAACAATTTTTCCTCATTTAACCACAATAAAAGCACATTTTAAACATGTTTGAACTGATTGGCACTAGAAATAAAAAAAATAGTGCATTTATATGGCCATTATTATATCTGATGGTCAACAAGATCGCACAAAGAATGAAGTGAAAGTGCACAAGCACTCTCAGATACTGCACAAAACAGCGATACAAACACACACACAAGTGCGGGTCCTTGTGTCTCTGCAAAATCATTCATGACAGAAGAAAATGGATTTAAAATGCTGATCTGGGCACCCGAGTGTCAGACATACACAATATTAAAGAAGGTTGCTGCATTTTACAGGCAATTCGTGATAAAGGCGCGTGTGCGTGCTTCTGTGTGCATGTGTGTGTGTGTGTGTGAGCATGTGTGCACATACTCTTTTCAACTCTTGTCACATTCTGGCAAGATAATGTTATTTTTTTCATGAAAATTACAGCTTCAATAGCCGAGTTTAACAGCTGAATTATGAATTGTAAACTTAATTACTGAAAGCTGGAAAGGAAACAAAAGCCTTTTGTTTTACAATAAATTGTTGCCATTTCACTGTGAATCATCTCCTTTGTAAATGTTACGCCGATTGCCATAATTTGATTACTTCTGCCTGCAGTTTCCTCTTATCTTCTAAAGAGCATTCTTCTTGTAAATATCACCGTCGCTCCGTGGCTTTTAGAGAATGACCACCACGCTCATTCTGAGAAGGAGGATGATAACTTTTATTCCGGCTACAGAGGAGAATCAAGGATGGACTGACCGCTCGTCTCCTCCACCCCCCTTACCTGTGTCCCCACCGCCCCCCCACCCCCAGCCCAGGCCATGCATTCCATTAACTCCTCTGCATCACTTCCCAAGCCCCAAACACATTTGGGTTAAATTTAAAACTTCACAGTTTGACAGAAAGCTATCCTCATGTAGAGACAATATCACTGTTGATGAGAGAATGTGTGTGTGTGTGTGTGTGTGTGTGTGTGTGTAACTTGCTCTCAAAGCAGGAAGCCTAGCTCAAGCCCTCCAAAGGCAAAAAAGATACTAAGAGGAGTAGATAATGCCCCCTTATCTAACGCATTTCACCTCTCACCTGCTTTTAGTCCCCCCCCCTTTTGACTTTCCAGCACACACATACAAACTCATCACCTCCCAACACACTCTCAGCAGGGGGTTAGGCTTTAAGATGGATTTAGTGATGGGGTGGAGAAGTGTGGCTCCGGCAAAAGACGAGGAAAAAAAACGTACTTTTTAACATTCTGCAAAAAAATTAAAAATTACTATCAGAGAGGCAGACCGAAGCAGGGAGAGCCATAGCACTATTCTATCTGTTATATATGCTATGAAAAAAAAATGGAAAAGAACAAAACAAAAAAGAGCAGTTGCTATTGTAGGGCTTAAAAACAACAGAAGACCGAGTTTAGATCAGGTCAGTGTCAGCCATCCAAAGTTTTTAATAACGCAGCCATCTAATTACAGGCATAAAACAATATCTTAGCCATCAGCT
This sequence comes from Tetraodon nigroviridis, assembly GCA_000180735.1. Classification (NCBI taxonomy): domain Eukaryota; kingdom Metazoa; phylum Chordata; class Actinopteri; order Tetraodontiformes; family Tetraodontidae; genus Tetraodon; species Tetraodon nigroviridis. Next base: position 355,320 of record CAAE01014999.1, read on the forward strand.
GCACACAATGGAGTGAAATTGTACGGTATCAAATCAGGCAATCACTGGATAAAATTCACCGCTTCAAGTCTGCTGATTCTAATAATGTTCTGATTGGATTATCTTACACGGCCCAGTGGGAATCTGTGTGTATTATAACAGTTATTATCATGTTTACTGATGGTAGAGAGTCTGTGTGTACATATGTGTGTGTGCCCATTATCTTTGTCATTAACAATAATAGCACTTACTGTGGGAGCTCTGTAGGCTATGTTTTCTGGCTGTCTCACATCGTGCGCGCACACACACACACACACAAAACACACATCACTGTACTTATGTTGTGAGGACTTCCTTAAGCATCATGTTCTCAGCTCCTAACTTTACCAATTCCAACCAACTCCAACCTAAACCCAGTTCTAACCCCAAACCTAAAACCAAATCCTTCCTCTCAAACATATCTTTAAAGTTTTGAGAACCAGCAACAATGTTTTTGCTTTTCAAAAGTGTCCTCACTTTGTTAGTGGAATGCGGTTGCGGCGAGTGCGTCCATATCGTCTCTGAGGGCGTTTGATGTTATCTGATTGTGTCACAGGTCGCAGCTAGTATGTCCGACTAATTGGGAGGGTGTCTGACGCTGTGTGTGGGCGACTGGCAGAAGCCCCTAGCGTCATTGACACAAGGTTAAAGACCTATTAACTCGCCTTGTTGAAATTGAATTGCGGAAAAAAGGGGGACAAAGTTCAGAAGAGATGAGTGGGGAAAGGAGAGTAAAGGTCCCTAACCCACTCATGTTTCCTCTCCTTCACCAGCAGTGGCCGAACCAGGGGTTGGGTGGTGCGTAGCTGCATCCTTTAAAGCTCCAAATGTCCAGAACAAACATTTGTCTGTTGTTACTGGTCACACAAAGCAGGTCCGATCTACTGGACAGCACAGTTTTTGATACTTCTGAGCAGTTGAAGAAACCATAGCCCCAAAACAAGATTTTAAAAGAAAAAAAAGATCTGAATGCCCTCCCTCCTATTTGTTGACACCAAGTTCAATATCAAGGGGCAAGGAAAATGTTAGTTATTTTGTAGCTCAGCCTGTGTTTCTTTTTTATTTATGATGTATGTTTTTGCTTAAAGAGTGCTCATAGATAATAGAAATAGAGATAATAATGAAGATGTGAATCCTAATTTGGTCTCTTTATACTGCCATTTAGTTGTTACATCTCAAAAATCAGTTTTACCTATTTTCGTTGCTTTAAAGTAATGCGTTTAAACATCTGTTACGAACCACACATGAATTATAGAAGGAATTCGCAAGTGAGCAGTAAACTGTACAAGTGGCTTCTTTGTGCATCTAAAAGGATTCAGCAGCATGAGAAATGCAACGTGAAAAGAGGGAAGAGGATAGGAGGAATGGGAAAAAAAGGACTGGCGTCGAACAGATGGTGCTCCTCTGCAGAGAAGAAGAGATGGTGGGAGGGAGCGGACGGACACGGAAGATTTAGGAAGAGACACGCAGTGTGGAATAAACTAAGGGAGCTGCAGGTGTAGGCGGGTGATGGTGTGAGAGGATGGAACCTGGGGGAGCAGGTCTGAAGCTGAGGGGAGAGGCAGCGGGGTGCAAGGAGACCAGAGGAGATGAAAGGAAGGAGTGTAGGGACAAAAAGTTAAATCCACTTATAGATTTTCCACCGTGAGGAGGTAAGGAACACCCATCAGAAATGTAACTAAAAATAAAAAAATATAATAAAAAAAGACGGGAGGTTGGATGCCTGAGCGACAGACCGTCCTCGTGTGGGGTGTGTTCGAACCCTTCCTCAGCACAGATATTTGGCAGCAGTTAAACATGAGTCCGGGCTGAGGACGAGGCCGTGCGCACCCATCAGCGCCTGAGGACAGCTGTCCCTTCCCATCAACATCTCCATGTTGTTAAAACACATGAAGGATGCAGCTCTCCTGCCTGTGTGACACCTCAGGAAAAACATGCTTTAAAAGGCAGAAACCTTGCGCGGACCCTCGCTTTCAAAACAGTCAACCACGGAGACGCAGAAAAGCCACACACTGACGTGGTGAATGTAACGAGCGAAGGAAGTAACGCCGCGTTTGCGTCACGATTCGGCAGCAAACGCAGAAGGTGACGGAGTGTGTGAGCAGAGCTGAGTGGGAGGGTGTGCTGGGTGCCAGCGCGGCCATCTTGTATGAGACGCTAGGCTGGGGTGACGCAGAAGGTGACACAACTTTACTCTGGCCTAAAGCCATCGGTTGTGTTATCAGTTTGTGTTGGTGCAACTCACACTTTAGCGATTTTAAACTGTTTTCGCGAGGTGCTTCGGCTGGTTCTTGACAATCTGCGGCGTGACTTGGCTCAGCATGAGGTAGGGTAATTAGTACAGCTGTTACCTGTTTACTAATTACCCTCTTTCTTTTCCTGCTGTTTAAACAGCTGAACTGTGACAGCTTTTTTGCTTGATATCATGGAGGACGCGCTGGATCAGGAACCTTTGTTAGGGGAACAGTAAACCTGGACTGTGCGGAGCGTTCATAGAGCCACTACAGTTCAACGCAGTGCACTGACGCCCAAAGACTGTTGTTTCATTGGGATGACATTGTCCACAGTAGGCACAAAAGAAAGAGAAAAAAAGCGTTACGCCCCTGTGTGTAATGTCCAGGACATCCACCCCCCCCAGAGAGTGAAAAAGCTCCTCCTTTTCTTCTTGATGTCTGGTTTATATCACTTTGACCTTACGCTTCAGGTCCCTCAGTGAAGTGAGTCAGTGAACTGCTGATGTCTGCACCGCCTCGATTTTTCCTACACATTTGGATAAAGGTGTGGGGGCAATGTGGGAGGGGTGAGTGGGGAAGTCGGGACAGGGGGAGAGAGAGAGATACCCAGAGCAGCACTTTTAATTCATCCAGATAGGACACATGAATGGCAAAGTGAACTCCCTGGAGCTTTTCTCTGCACAGTTCGGCTCTTTGTTGCACAATAAACTAATGCAAAAATAGATATGCTGCTCAAAAATTGGTTTGTAGTGTGTGTGTGTGTGTGTGTGTGTGTGTGTGTGTGTGTGTGGGGTGGGGGGGGGGGTTCCATTATGAGGCTCTGTGTGACTTACAGAGGCCTTCAGGAGAAGGGTAGAGTATTCTGTGTTTGTGTGTCCAGGTGTTATTTCTAGTGCTACCTATAATACTTTACATTACAGTAAACTCATTATCAATAAAAGGTGTGCTGCAGTGGCCTTAAACGTTTGAAAGAGAAAAATCTGATCATTTTTCCTAACAGAAACACTCGTATCAAAGCAGAGTTGTTGCAACTAAAAGTCAGCAGTGAGGGAGATAGTACTTGTTCTGTTTTCCAGTCAAGAAAGGAGTTTAAACACACATCAAAAGAAGTAAAAGGTAAATAAGTTTTTGCCTCAGAATACATTTTGTAAATGCACGCTAGCATCTGATGGAGCAAACGTCCCCGGCGTCGCTAACGAGGAGGACGAGGATTGCGCCTGTCTGAATCAATTTGTGTCACAGAGTAGTGTTCCCCAGTGTCCTTTGATTCATTGTCCTCTTTTCGCTCCTCCGGGGACAGGTTAGCACATCGGTCTGTGTGTGGGTGTGTTCATGTGTGACCCGGGGCGAGTGCCAGCTTCTGTGACCAAATTTCACCACCTCCGAGCATGACACATTAGCTGCTGGCTGCTGAGGGCAAGGACGTTATCTGAGGGTTACGTAAAAGTGTGTGGGTGTGTGTGCGGGTGTGTGTGCACGAATGCGCATATGTGTCAACAGGAGAAAAGATCAGTGCCAATCACTGCTGTAAGAACACTTCGGCTCCCTGATCACTCTGGGCGCCAAGGGGGGTAAGGGTCATTCACCTCAAACACACAGTCACACAGCTAACATGAAAAATGAACACACACTACATCAATCACACCATGTCACAATGTAACAAACCGGCCAAACAGTGTCGAAGAAAGCAAATAATAATTATCTTTGGAGTCTCCGGCACCATTGGAGACCCTATCTTTGCTTTCCCGATCACACAAATAACATATACGACCATGAGTACACACACACAGGGTTGATCCACACACACCGGAGTCATATAAAGTATTTGGATTTTTGCTCTGATATTCTCTTTTTATTGTAAAGTCTAATGTTGTTAAAGGCCACCAAAAGCAAAGAGCAGGAAAAAACAGCCGGGAAAGCAGAGGATGAGACAGAAAGTGGGCTGATCAACGGTAAATGTGGTCCACGGACAGAGCATTATTTTCTCCTCCCCTGGGAGAGCTGCAGACAGCGGAGGATCACACACTAACACACCTCTGGTCTTTGGCCGGCTCCTCGCTTCCATCACTTTTAATCTGAGGCTTTACTGCGTTTGTGCGTCTCTGCATGCAGCAGCCGTGTTCACTCCCAAACTGTCAACAGCCGGGAACAGAAACCCGTTGGATGTTAATGCAAATGTGGCGGTCTTTGGCTTCCTGCGTCGATTGATGAGATAGAAAGCAACATGCGGGTGTAGCAACACCGTGTAATTCCCAGGAAAGTTGAAGTGCTGCCCCTCCACTGCCTGGAGGACAATGTGGGCCTGCCGAGGTGATAAATGTGAGACAAGACAGGATTGTGTGGTGAAGGAGGAGCCGCTCCAAACTATTAATTTAAAACTGCTCACCTTTTGTGGGTACAATAATGGTATTTCTTATCTCATAAAAACATATTCCGATATGTTTTGTTGTGTTTCAGCAAACAGGAGATAAAGGAAAAGGTGATCAGTTCATGAAAATGATTCTGTCATGACAGGGCTGCATGGTTATTGCTTTTCCATTTCAAAGTGTTGATCCCAGCATCTCCCAGTGAAACAGGGCACAGTGAGTGCATCCTAGCTGGCTTGGCTATCAGACACTTCCTGTTGTTGGGCATCATGAGGTCCAACCAGACATGCTAAGAACCAATTGACAGATTTTTTTTTTTTTTTAGGTTTTATTCGTTTTTGTTAGTTTTGAAGTCAGAGGTGTAAAATAAACCTCTGCAGAGAGACAAGATATCGACCTGATGCTGATTAAACTGCTTCATTTCCTGCCTGTTGTGTGTGTGAGTGTGCGTGCATGTGTGCGTTTGTAAAAGCTAAATATTTGTGGCACCCAAACACACAGAAGTGACTTTAATTCCACTATCCATCTTAAATATGTGCTAGTCCTGGGATGCACAAAAAATACCTGGAAGAGGAAAAGGGCAGAAAAGAAGAGACGTAGGAAGTTTTCTCTTCTTCCTAAGTTTCTTATCAAAGAAAAGTTTGCTAGAAGAGAAGAAAAGTGCCCCACTCCAGAGGACTGACACAAAACAGGCAGTGAAACACACACACACACACACACACGCACACACACACACACACACACACAGAGAGCCCTGATCAAAACAGCTTGTCGTAGTCAGTCATACACAAGTCTTCACGGACCATTAAATTGCTCCAATTAAAACATGAAGCAATATGTTGTTTTTCTAGCAGGAGTTTCCAGACTCCTCCATCAGCCCTCCGGGACGACACCTTGAGCCCATTTCTGCGTCTCATCCCTCCAGTCATTCACATATGTTCGGAACTGGCTTTTTTTGGCTGACAATATGTTAAAGACGGATCAGGTTACTTTTACCTTTGCACGCATGAAGATCTGTGGTACATTTGAGAGAGGCCGTAGCTGCACTCCCACGAGTAACGGACAGCTTCACAGGGGAGGCTTTGGGGTTGCATGAAGCAGCAGCAACACTGTCAGATGGGATCTGATAAATCCTTTAAGGTCGATGTAGATAACAGTCACAATACGGTGGAAATCGCCGGTGTGCTGCGTTACAACGTCACATGACTACGTGTGTCCTTTAAAACACAGGCTTATTTCTGAAAGCAGAAATATTTTTCACAGCCTCTTGAAGCGAGCGTTGAGGTGCTGACCGGTAGCTAGGAGGTTAACGCAGCCTTCAGGTGTAGATTAAAGCACAAGCTGCTGCACCGATCCAGCTGTGCAAGAACCCGATTTCAAAGCTCGAGCCCCGGTGGCCCACTGGAAAAGACTGACCCGCAACATCTGCAGGCAGGCAGAGCAGTCTGGCACATGCAGGCATCAGCGACTTTATTAATCAAACTGAACCTGTTTATGATGTTGGTAAAACCGACGGGCAGAACAAGACAGAAATACCTGATAAACTGCATGAGCTGCTCAAAAAAAGTTGTTCATCTTTCTTTCTGGTCTGAATTTAGAAACAGAACCACAGATACCTGGGTTGCATTCAGGAACAGTAATTTAAAGGTTCTGCAAAGACAACGAAAAAGCGCACAGCATGCAGAGCGAGTGAGAGAAAGAGAAAGGCTCCATAATTTAAATCTGAGAGACAGAAACGGCAAGATTAGCTCTGCAGGGGCTCCCAGGAAACCTAGTCAGCTGTTATGACAAAGAAGATAATTTGATCCTGTCTGACAGTGTACTGAACGTGCCACTAAATGGGATTTTTGTTGTCCGGACAAGAATAAAAAGTACTTGGAGATGAAAAGATGGGGATGCAAATTAAAAAATGTTTTTGAGGAATGAAAACATGTCCTTCAACTTTTTTGGTTAAATATACCCAAAATAATTGCATTCTTTCAGAGAAGAATGCTCTCCAAAGCAGCTGAATATATTTCTCAGTGTAATCTCTGCTTCCCACTTCATTGCTAACCTGGTTTGGACAGTTAGTTCAGATTAAAGCAGCACCACAGCAGCATGTGGCGTTGAGTGGGAGCCTTATCCACTGCATAGATGAACAACAACATGATAAAAATAATAAAAGGAGATTAGAATCAGATATGCAGTGTGACTGTGGCGGCTGAAGGGCTTTAGATTGTTCAGAGGGGTTTTAAAAATATGTTTTGTTCACTTTTGAACAAGACATCTGTAGAAATGAAAAAGTCTTACAGGAAGGATCTTTAATCAGGTTATAAAATGCAGGTGATGTGTCAAAGGTCATGTCCCAGGTCAGATCATTAAGAATCCTGGTGCTCGGGAACACCTGGTTGGGGTGAACGGTGGACGATCCCACATCAGATAAAACTAGTGCAAAGGCTGTGTTACAGCTGGTTGGGGCAGTGGAGGGCAGATCCCACCTCAGGTCATTATTGCCTTCCATAGATCCCAAACACAGACGGGGGGAAAGGCACAAAGAACAAAAGCAGAGAGGTGGAGAGCCCCTTGTGTTAAGGTTCTAGGAGATCCAAAAATGGTTTCAGCATCGATGCAACAAAACAGGATTGAAGGCACCGGGTGGCTGAAATATTGACCAAAAATGATCATTTCAGATGTAAATGAGGTGAAAACTGATGCAGGACTATGACATGGATACACGATAAAAATGGAGAGAGGAAGTGAATGAGGCGGGGGGCTAAAGAGACATCAATCTTTTAGTGCCCCCTGTGGTCTGGAGTACCTGTCCTGTCTCTGACATCAAGAAAGCCAAGCCTTCTGGGTAGTGATCAATCAGTCACAGTCCGACAAGCTGGGGGAACTAAATGGTGTGGGTGTTTATGAGAGAGAGAGAGAGAGAGAGAGAGAGAGAGAGAGAGAGAGAGAGAGAGAGAGACAGAGAGAGAGAGAGAGAGAGAGGGAGACAGAGAGAGAGAACTTGCTTGTAATGCTTGAATTAGACCGTAGGACAGATTCAGTGGGCGAAGCATGAGTCATTACTACAGCAGACAGCACTCAGGTGTGTTATATACTGCTCCAAAAAAACAGACTGCACATAACAGGCTAAATAACGTCAAGCTCAAAGTAGGGCCAATCAACAAGACGAGACCCATTAAGGAATGGTATTGGTATGGTATGGTAAGTGGTGACCATAGAACGTTTTTCTTTCCTTCTTCTTTCTGGCTGATTCTACATTTTCCTAGACAACAGTGATAGCGTGTGATGGCACAAGCACGCACGCCATGGCCTAAAGGTTTCTGGGCAGTAGATTTAGGCATTAGACTTTCATCGGCAGCTTACCAGCTAAGTGAATGCACAGTTCAGGGGATGCTTGTGAGAGGTTTCTGTTGAAGGATGTCAGTGAAGCTGCAGCTCTCATCATCATTCATCGCCTGTCTGTCTCTTTCGGACCAGCAGACCTCCAGTCCCAGCACAATAAACTGCTCCTCATAAATTACCAAGCATCTTTATCAAATTAGCCCTGCAGCCAGATCAAACACAGGATAATAAGCTAAATGCATTATGTTGATGAAGCACTTCTGCCGTCTGCAATAGAGTAACAAGCAGCACGGGGACAGCCGCCATTATACGGCTTGCGCTGTTCTTTCCATTCATCTGTCTTTAGTCCTGACAAATCTTTACAAATCACTTGACAAATGAAAGTACCTTTACTTTCTGCTTCTTTATCCTTCACTCTTTATCTTTGATTGTTCTTCCAATCTCAGTATTGGGCATCTGGTAATACTTCAAGCCTCTTCCAGCTCATTATCTTCCTCTCCACCTCATGACGCACGAGCTTGTAGAATGAACAAAAAAAAGCAAAAGAATTTCACCCAGGCAATAAAAGTGTCTGATCTAATGAGGGAAATCACATTCCTCCATCTTATCACAGCTGCTGCACCAGGAAGTCTCTTTACATGCAGCGTATATTTTTAAAGAATGCCATTGTGCATGGAATAATGCCATAATTACTGAAGCTCTCGTTAAAGATGCAGCAACAACTCTTTTATTTCAAAGACGCTAAACAAATATCTGCCACGCTCTTCAGCAGAACTGGTAAAAACCTTCCCGTTCTCTACCATCTCAGAGACGCATGTGCATTTTATTCCATTTTGTTCTTTTTGCAGTGAGTGTGCATGAGAAAAAAAAAAAGTGCAATATTATCAAGCCAGCCGTGGAGGATGTCTGCTCATGTCACAATACCAGAACCCATCAGAATTCACATTCAGTACACAATTTCCCTAATGCAGAACAGCCAGCAGATTGCCATCAGCGGTTCACGACAATGTTTCATTTAGATACATGAAACTGCTGTCACTGATGCTGCCAAAGAGCTGCTACCCCATTTGCATGATGCGCATTTGTAAAAGTAATGAGAGAGTTGTGGGGACAAATGAGGAGGCCGTGTAAATCACTGCAGATAAAGTCAAACTTTCAACCCATCATTGACATAAATGGTTGTTTTGAACAATTCTTCCTGCTGGATAAACGTGTTCTGCAGAAGCAGGAACGTTTGTGACTTTGAGTCTTAAGTCATTCAAAACTCTTGATTTTTGGATGAATGAAAATAACGATATAAGAGCACCGACCCCAGAAGGCCTGTGTTTTCAACAACAAGAGGCGAATGCCCAAAGCCGGTAACATGGAGATACATAAAGTTTAGAAGAAGTTGTCTGCTGACAAAAAGAGAAGAAAAAACTAGAAATCATAGAGAGTAGAGCGCTCAACATGTGGGGAAAATAATCAGCGCTGAAATTCAAACTAATTTTCAGGCAGATTTATTAGATTTCCCGCAGCTGATAACTGATTTAGCCTCTCTACTTAGAAGGAAAAACACAATCAGTATCTATTTGTTCATTTCATTTTGTGAATACAAAAGAAGAACAAAGGCAATAAATTGTAAGCGGCAGCTGTTAGAACACCAGATACAACCGCAGGGAACATTTACCATTGATTCTTGAGCCAAACCAGAACAAAAAAATCCAACAAAGGAAGAAAGTGATTGACGGCATGATTAAACAGGCAGAGAAGAATCCAGAAAAGAGCAACAGCTCCTACCTTTGAATGTAAAATGATGAAATCCACTTGACCTTTTGTCTGTCTGATGTGTGAAAGCACTCCACCTTATCTATCCATCAGCCTCTGCAGAAAGACAAGAAACATGGATTCACAACACATTTCTTTTCAAGTGTTACCTGCTTTGTTTCTGCAGCAACATTATTATCTGATATTCTGCCTTAAGCTTCAGAAAATTAGAATACAGTCATCTCCGATCTCAGTCCTATCTCGATACGGACGTGGAATTAGCTAGCCTGATTTAGGTTGGAGGTCAGCGCAAGTGTAACCTGGTGAGTCTGATCATTACCAAGGTTGTTGTTGTTTTCTCTGCTCTCACCCTCACACTTCACAGATATTTGAAGCTTTCTGTTCAAATTGTTTTTTAACCTTGTGCATTTGCCCCTGCTAATAATTCACTCCTGCACTTATTCCATCTTTTTTTCTACTAAAACAGCTCCTCCTCTGATCTGCCTCCACATTCCACCAAGGAACTGGATACACTCACCTCTAGATCCTTGAGTTAATTATGGCCTAGGTGGAAAGATACCCACTATATATTTTATATTTACTACAACAAAAGCATATATTTTACATTGTCTTTTCTTTAACAAAATGGAGGCCAGACTTGTTTCCTTATAAGGAAAAATTATGAGCGTTAACCCACAGGTCAAGTGGAGCATACAAAATCTTTCTAACATTGTTCTTTATTTAAATAACACTCCTTTTTATCAAATATTTGTGTTGTCACATATACAAATTGTACGGTAAAGGTTTTCCTCATTCCAAAGCAAGCTTGAAACTTTTTACTGCTTTACACCAGAAATGTGCTTTTTACCATATTTGGTTTATAAAAAGTTATTTGATTTGATTCGATTGAATTAGATTGATTGTAACAAAGGACATGATAATAAAGGAGGTGGTCTAGAAAAAGTCTGCAAATTTACCTTTGAAATGGATTTCTTCCTTCACTTTGTTAGCAGGATAACCAAACATTTCGAAGAATTTCCTGTCTCAGTCACATGACTGTCACATGATCACCAAACCAGGAAGTTAATTCAATTCAAATCAATTCAATTTTATCTAAAGTGTCTTTTCATAACAATGTTATCTGAAGACACTTTACAGAATCAAAAAGAGAAACAGGTCCCAGGGCAAAGCTCCACGCTTAACAGGCAGAATCCTTGAGCAGAACCAGACTCAGAAGTTTTATTGCATTATTGTTCAGGGACTGTAGGTTAAAGTCAAACATAAAGCTAGATTAGGTTGATTTTACAGTGACACTGTTGTCATTACGGTTTCTTATGGGTTAAATAAAACAGCAAATAAAAAAAATAATTCAAAAAATTATATTTGCATTATGAAAGACTTCACTGATGAAACAGGGCTGTTTGTTTCATATGGGTAATCACACCAGATATTTTCAGAATATTCAAAGCAAACACCAATCACTGCGTGCTAATCAGGACGGGGCTTTAGTCATTCCCTGCCATAACATACAAGCCCGCTACAATCGTTTTGATTATCTCACAGATGAACAGATGAAATCAGACCTCCATTCTTTGACCACAATTTCCTGATGAGGAGAGACTGATCAGGAAGAGGAGTGATGAAAATAAGCAGAGGATGAAAACAACTTTTGATGAGCAGCAAAATACACTAGAACTTCATCAGATACTAAACCTCAGTATAAATCAATAAAAGATGACTATATGGGTTTTAATGGGTTGAAATCTACATTTTTTAATGTATATTAGCGGCTGCTTGAGAATTTCCCGCAAGTTATTCAGAAAGTGAGCTACTCAACAATAAAATCAAGATGGCAACCTAAAAAGAGAAAAAGAACCTATTATGAGATGACACCTTGTCATATTCAGCAGAGCGGCTGCCATGGACGTCAGCATGAACGCGTTCCAGTCGTCATCAGCAAACAAGAACGCCATAGTTCTTCACTCTTCATTATCATGTAAATGTGGTTGTGATCCCGACCTAACTTGAAGACTACAAGTGCCGTGTCGCTTCAGCGATTTGCTGTTTTACATGATTTTCCATTATACAATATTCACTGTGATCGGGCCGCCAGCGAGCCCAGATAATGACGGATGAAACAAAATCAGACCGCTATTCTTAAGGCATATGCGCCGAAAGATGAAGAAAGACAAGGGAAATGAGGTAGTCGGAGTGGGGGACAGGCAGAGGTATGGAGACCAAACAAATGTATTGGTTGGGGGGAGTTAAAAAATGTAGTAAGATAAAAAAGAGAAGGAGGGAGCAGGAGAGACTTCTAAGGAAAAAAATCAGCTCTTTCTAATAGGCGCTGATTACATCTCCTAAATGTCAAGTGCATTTCCATTTAAAGTGGCTCACTGCCTAAAAAGGAGGAAGAAACGCAAACCCCCACACACACAAATTTGTGTAATGCCACACAAATACATGCAAATACCACACGGTAATTTAAAACTGCCAACGTGTACTCAGGATCATGTGTGTGTTCTATATATATGCACTCGGGGTTTTAAAGCAGCACAGAGCCCAAGCACATCCACGGCTCATCAATAAAATCAGGGCACGTGCACGCACTTCTTTATCCTTTATTTCAGACAACCTCAAATCTGCTCTGAAGCAATGAGCCGTAGCCTCCAACCTGAGGGAGGGGTTGGTGATGACTGCCAATCAGGATCACCGTTGCTGTGCCCGGCAGCACAAACTGGGAAGATAGATGAGCGGGCCCCAAGGTCCCCGCTGCACTGGAGCAAATAGAGCTTAGGGATGGATTCAATATGTCACCATAATGCACACGTGTGCCCACACACTCGCAGATGCACAGAACATTCTGCTGTGGGAAAGCACGGAAGCGATTAGGAAACATTTTCTTATATAACCTGACCCAATCTGAAGTGAAGATAGTAGGAGGACAGATCGAAAATGGCCTTCTGGTTAGAAAAGGATAGGACCAGAATATATTTGACTGATTGCTTTTGTATTTTAGGTTATTTCCTGTTAAGATGACTGTTGATCAGGCATGAGCCAGCTTTAATCAAGCTCATCTACAATCAAACTCTGTTGACCCGCGGCGCTCTCACTCCCACCGCTCTCCGTTTGCTTGCAAGTGAACTCGGGTGTGGTTTGCTTGCAGCACAGACTCGCAAGTGAACCAAAGGAAGGAAAGGATGTAGCAAAACGGTACAATAAGGCTGAACGCACCTGTAAACATCCTGTTAATAGAATCAAAGCACCTTCGGAGATGTGTTCCACTGCTGCGTCACTCTCCTATAATTGGAGCTTTGCAGGCGACTTACTATAAATCCTCAAAGCTTAAACCGTCTCAGGATTAGAAATTCAACAACATTCTTCCACCATAAAGGCAGGAAGAAGCTTTTCAACAGTCAATTTTACATTCTACTGTCACATTAATGGATTGATTTACAGAACGGTAAACACGTGAGCAGGTAACCCAGGTTTTGATGACTGGAACAGATTACGGTAAACCCTTAATCCCACTGTGTTTGCCTGGCAGGGGAATAAAACGCTACAGTGGTGTGTGACATGCACTGATCTCGGAGTTCTTCCAGTGTCACCCTCACATTCCCAGGCAGCTGACATTTGTGAGCACCAGAGTTTGAAACTTTTAATTAGGAAGACGGCTTTGGATGGAACCGAGTTTAATGATTTATTAGAAACTGGCAGCCGTGGATGAAATACAAAAAGAGTAAGAAGGGGGGAAGAAGGTGCAAAAAAATGTGTGAAGCATCATGAAAAAAGAACATATTTTAAACATAAAATAGCGTGTTTGTGAGTTTATTTGTGAGGGAAACATGTACAACCAGAGTGGGATTGTCTGGAACCACATGAAGGGTTATCGGCAGCTCCAGGCAGGACTCTGGCAGCGGGTGCAACTCCTGCTTGGTTTTTCCAGCCGTGTCTAAACGAAGCCGCCGTGTCTGTTCTGCCCTTGTCAGCACTTGTTAACCTCCACATCGATTCTTCTGCGTTACTGTGCATCTCCTTTAATTAAAGACACCAACTAATCTGGATTTCAGCAAGCTTGAATCTGTTTTTTCCAAATGCTTGTGACACCATACAGAGCTTTACATTTACTGGTATTGACAAAAAAGTAATAAATATTAAATTACAAGGTTGGCAGAAGCTTGAAAAAATTACCTTTGGTGACTCTCTTTCTCTCTCTAAAATGGTATATTTAATAATTTAACCAGATTGAGACAGAGACTATATAGATTGCCGCGGTGTCTAGATGAATATTCGTCTCAATCTGTGCACGTTGTCTAAAAATAAAGGCTGCAAACCTGCAGCATTGTTGAAGATCTGCTTAAAAAGGGCTGAATCCAGGACGGCGCACTGAATATTTCAGTGTGAAACAAGGCTCAGTTAGCTGCTCCAAAACTTAACACCTGTCCCTGCTGCAGCATTTATGCTCTTTCTTGTCAACTCTCATGGATGCAGAACAAAAATTTGACAGGAAATAAAACAGACTGAGGGATAAAATATCAAGTAAATCCATTACAGGCCATTACAGGAAAACTCTAGATGGAGATACAGTGATTGAGAGTTGAGATCATTTTCATTGTTTGGCAGAGATAATTAGGTCTAATCAGCGGCAAAGACGAACGCGATCAAGGCAAAAAAAAACAAAGCAAAAGCAAATTTAGCATGACA